>CM053791.1:201571497-202171497 GCA_028749045.1 Cupressus sempervirens | reverse complement strand
CCCTTCATTTTATCTTCATGTTTATGCATTATCTGAAAATACATCTACATGGTTCTGTATGGACAGTCTAGTTAGATTGTTGAAGGCATTGTAACTTGATTTTATATCAGCAAAATATCAATTTTGAAGTTTGAAATATAATGTTAGTTTGCATGCCAATTGTTTGACAAAATGTCACTTGGTTGTAAGTGTTAATTTGCATTGAATAGATGTCATATATTGCATCAAGAAAAAATAAAAAAAGAGTTGCATTTCATGTTAGGTGTAGACTAAGTGGAAGAGAAGTCATTTTTAGTCATCCTATGATATTAGAAGTCATCTTTCTTATTCTAAAAACAAACTGAAAAATAAAATCAATCATATATCCCTCTGCTGTACAAGTGTTTGACAAAATTTCTAAAAGAAAATATAGCAAGTTTCAATCAAATTTGGATAGGGATATTACGGTGGTATCAGAGCTTTCATCTTGCCATCTTGTGATTAGTCAAACAGTAGATAAGTGAGAGAGAAATCATATATTATAGCAGGGAACAATAGAGACAACAATATCAGAATCCTTAGGTTAAAGGGGATACATTCTTAGAAGAATTAAGAGAAAGAGATACTGGAAAAACAGTTCAAAATATGGCAGAAGAAGAAAATAGGGATACAAGAGCTAAAAGTAAATTTGATACCATGCTTGATATGATGTCACACTTATTAGCAAAAATGGATCAGCAAGCCACTCAAAATCAAAATACAGTTGAACATAGTGGAGTTAATGAGGAAAGGTCTATACATCGCACTGAAGATACTAGAGGATTAACCCCTAGGCCTCTTTTTCCCACCTTTACACCAAGAGAAGAACAACCACATCCTGCTCCAGCTATTTCTTTTGGAGATGAAGCCAGATAGGCCTACTTGGAGTATACCACTCTCCCTCCTGATATGAGCGAAATATGGACATTTGATCAATTCATGAATCAAAGAAATAGGAGAAGAGGAAGGAATAATCATTATGCTCTAAGAAATGACTATCACTTGAAACACTTGGTAAGATTTCCATGCCTTACTATGATGGAAGTAACAAATGCACAGCTAGGTCTTGGGTTCAAAAGCTTGATAATTATCTTTCTTTGAGACCAATGCCTAAAGAGGATGCCATAAGATTTGCCACACTACATCTTGAAGGAGTTGCTCATGAGTGGTGGTGTCATGGGTTAGTCACTCTTAGACACAACCTTATCACTACATATGAGGAGTTTACCAACAGGCTGATTGAAAGGTTTGATGTCAAAGATCCCGAGGTGAGTTTTTGTGAATTGACACAACTAAAACAACATGGTTCCCTTGATGCTTATGTGAATGACTTCCAACAATTATCAGAAATGGTTCCTAACATCAGTGAAAGAAGATTGGTGGTCTTATTCATGGAAGGATTGATGGAGCCATTAAAGGGTTGGTTGAAAGCTTTTGACCCTCCCTCACTACATGAAGTAATGAAGAAGGCATGAAGCATGGAGTTCACTGCCCCTACTAGCAAGTTTACATCAAAGGGAACATTTTCCAATTGTGACAATAAGAAGTTTCCTAAGAAGGAGGACAAAGGTAAAGGTAAGTCTACTTTTCCATTTGACTGTGAGACTCTTAATAATTTAAGGAAGAGGAAACTATGCTTCTATTATAAGGGACCATATGATGTTAACCATGACTACCCTATGAAACCTAAGGGGAAGTCGAATTGTGCAATGTGGGCACTAATTGAAGATTCTGATTTAGACTAGCAATCTGAAATTAATGATTTAGAATAAAAAAAATTAGAACATGATGAAGAATTAGAGGAAGAAGTGAAGCTTAAAGAGGCTCGTCTCACAAGTATTCATCGAGAAAGGTCTTTTAGGATGAGAGGGGTTCTTGCTAGTCAAAAGATTATTACCCTTCTTGATATAGGTGTGACACACAATTTCATTGATGCTAGGCTTGTTGTCAGGTGTGGTATACACACTGAGGAGTTTGAGGGAATTCGAGTTAAGGTTGCTGATGGTTATGCTCTTAGGTGTGACAAGATGATTTCAAATTTTCCCATGTGCTTGAATAATTATGAGTTCAAGGTAGATTTTTATGAGGTGAACATAAGAGACACATATATGGTTTTGGGAATGACATGGTTACATGACATAGGAATATTCAACCTCAACCTTTATGAGATGGAGATGAGATTTGAGATTGATGGAAAAACTCATGTGTTGAAAGCACTCAAAGACACCAGTTGCATGACTATTTCTTTCAAGAGTTGCTAGCTATGGGGAATATTAGACCAAGTAAGTCACCTTTTTCTTCATCAGTGGTATTGGTTAAAAAGAAGGATGGTACTCTAAGGATGTGTATTGATTATAGAATGCTTAACAAGAGAACCATTAAGAACAGATATCCCATCCCAAGGATTGATGAGTTGATTGATGAATTGCATGGTGCCAAGTACTTCTCCAAAACTGATTTGAGATCGGGTTACCACCAAATTCATGTGAGGGAAGAAGATATTGAGAAGACAGCTTTTCGTTGCCACTATGGACATTTTGAGTTTTTGGTTATGCCATTTCAGCTAACCAATGCCCCTGCGACATTCCAATTTACTATGAATAGGGTATTTCATTCACAGTTGAGGCGATTTGTGTTAGTCTTCTTTGATGATATCTTGGTTTATAGCAGGACATGGGAAGAGCATCTTGCACATCTTGACACAGTTTTGGGTATTCTTGGTAATGAATCTCTACATGCCAAGGAATCTTAATGTGACTTAGGCATGACATAATTATTATATTTGGGTCACATCATTAGTGTAGAAGGAGTTTAGATGGATCTAGATAAGGTCAAGGCAACTGTTGAGTGGCCTACTCCGATGAATCTGACACAACTTAGAGGATTTTTGGGCTTATGTGGATTCTATCATAGATTTTTCAATGGGTATTCTTTCCATGCAACACCACTTATAGATTTGACCAAGAAAGGGGTTTTTGTTTGGATTCGTGAGGCACAATAATGCTTTGAGATGTTCAAACGACTTATGACTACTTGCCCAGTGCTTGCATTGCCTGATTTCACTAAACCCTTTGAGTTGCAATGTGATGCTTTAGGTGAAGGGATTGGAGCTATCCTTATGCAAGACAAACATCCAATTGCATATGAGAGCAGGAAGTTGAGAGGTCTTGAGAGGAGCTCTAGTATATATGATAAGGAAATGTTGGCCATTATGCATGCATTGGCCAAGTTCAAGCAGTACTTAGTGGGCAGTAAGTTCGTTGTAAAAATAGACCATAATAGCTTGAGACATTTCCTTGGGTAGCGAGATCTTAATGACCGTTAGCAGAAGTGGGTAAGCAAGTTGCAATCTTATGACTTTGACATTTCTTTTGTCAAAGGTTCATAGAATATAATCATTGATGCCTTGTCTCACTGACCACATTTGAACTCTATGGCTAAGGTTTCAGAGGACTGGAGTCATTTGATTATGGCAGAATATGCTAAGGATTCTTGGGCTTCAGGTATTATTGATGGGTCACTACAAGATGATAGGTACACGGTGGTGAATGATCTTATCATTTACAAGGGGAGGATCTTCTCGACTCCAGGATCCAAAGTAAAGAACATAGTATTGAGGTTCTTTCATGATTCACCATTGGTAGGCCATCTCGGGTATTTTAAAACCTATCAACAGGTTCAAGAGAGTTTCACTTGGAAGGGACTAAAATTTGATGTTCTAAAATATGTCAGGGAGTGTGTCATTTGTCAGTAGAACAAACAAGACCATACATATCCTACTGGTTTATTAAAATCACTTCCAATTCCAGACAGGAAGTGGGAATGTATATCCATGGACTTCATCACAGGGTTGCCAAAAGTGTAAGGTAAGGATTGCATATATGTGGTGGTTGATCACTTGACCAAGTTTGCACATTTCTTTCTGATCACTATTTCATATTCAACCACACAGGTTGCTGAACTATTTTTTTGTGAGGTGTTTAGATTGCATGGATTACCATGAAACATTGTTAGTGATCGAGACAGTCGATTTATGAGAAATTTCTGGCAGGAGCTTTTTAGATTGTGTGGGACCGAGCTTTCTTCGAGTACTAGTTACCACCCTCAGACAGATGGATAGATGGAGATAGTCAACAAATGGGTGGAAGGGTACCTCAGAAATTATATTGCCAGGCAATAAAAAGGGTGGGTTAAGTAGATATACCTTTGTGAGTACTGCTACAATACCACTTACCATCTTTTTATTCAAATGACACCATTCATGGCCTTGCATGGTTATGAGGCTCCTAGCTTTCTTAATTTGTTGATGAGTCATAGTAGAGTGCCTAGTGTTGGAGACATGTTATAAGAAAATTAGGATATCATGAGGACTCTTCGTCAAAACATCTGGAAGGCACAAAACCAACAAAAATAGTATGCAGATCAGAAGAGAGTGGAATGCTCTGTTGAGGTTGGGGACATGGTGTATTTGATATTACAACCCTACAAACAATCTACTCTCAAGAAGAGTGGTGCAAAGAAGCTCAAGCCACAATAATATGGACCCTTCTGGGTCATTAGGCATGTGGGTGAGGTGACTTATGAGCTAGAGTTGCCAGTGGACAACAAAGTAAATAATATTTTTCATGTATCACACCTCAAGAAGGCATTGGGACATCATGTGGTTCCTTCTATGGTTCTACCACCCTTAGATGATGAGAGTAAGTTAATTTTAATACCAGAGGCTATATTAGATTTTAGAGAGAAGCAATTGAGAAGTCGTGCCATTAGAGAATATTTGATTAAATGGAAGGACCTACCTATTGAGGATGCTACATGGGAGAGTGAAGAGATTTTGCAACATCTAGAGTTGAGATTGCTTGGGGACAAGCAATTTCTAGCAAGGCAAACTGTAATGTCCCCATCTTTTTAGCCTCTCAATGGAGTTCTTAGCCTTTCATTCTTTGAAGGTTAAGTGGAGAAATAAGGTGAAATAATTAAATTAATTTCTTATAAAGTCATTAAATAATTTAAAAATTAAACTTGGTGACTTTATATTTAATTAATTTAATTAAAAAGTTCCTAAAATAAATATTAAATCATAATTCAGTAAAATAATATTATATTATATGGAAAAGGGAATCTTCTAGAAGCACAACTAATTATTGTTGGAAAGGAGGGAGCTTCTAGAAAAGTGCAATAAAATAATATTTTATGTTCTTCTAGAAGGAGTGAAGGAATAGAATAAATAAAGGAGAGAGCCTCATTGTAGGGCATCTAGATTTGATATTGACATTTGCTTGTGCACTTGTGGAGCCAAGGGTTTCTACAGGACATTTCACTCATTGAGAATGATAATTCTCTTTGATTGGCAACTTTGAGGCTGTGAAACTATCAACTAATATTGTTGCATTTGCTGGAGGTGATATTCCAGTCATCTCATGGAAGCTTATTGAGTTTTTGTAGCAATTCATGAAGAAGATACACTTCAGATTTAAGGTTCATTTGATGCCCTCATTTTATCTGCACCTTGGAAGGATTTAAGTAGCTAATTCAAAGGCATATTAGGAAGTTTGTACCCATCTGCTATAGTGCCATCACTAGAGGAATCGTGAATAGTGTTATTGCTACAGTGATCATGAATAGTATTGCTACAATGTTGTGAACAATACCGCTACAATGCATGATAGAGTCTGATCAGTTTTAAAGCTACCTACCAATCTCAAGTTCCCTTCATTTTATCTTCTTGTTTATGCATTATCTGAAAATACATCTACATGGTTCTGTATGGACAGTCTAGTTAGATTGTTGAAGGCATTGTAACCTGATTTTATATCAGAATTTTTGTATAAGCAACATATCAATTTTGAAGTTTGAAATATAATGTTAGTTTGCACACCAACTATTTGACAAAATGTCACTTGGCTGTAGTGTTAATATGCATTGAATAGATGTCATATATTGCATCAAGAAAAAATTAAAAAAGAGTTGCATTTCATGTTAGGTGTAGACTAAGTGAAAGAGAAGTCATTTTCAGTCATCCTATGATATTAGAAGTCATCTTTCTTATTCTGAAAACAAACTAAAAAATAAAATCAGTCATATATCCCTCTGCTGTACAAGTGTTTGACAAAATTTCTAAAAGCAAATATAGAAAGTTTCAATCATATTTGGACAAGGATATTACAAAGGATTACAACTCATATAAGACGAATGGTCCATGGTTTGCCATCAATAGAGCCACTTAAGACAACATGTGAGAGTTGCATTTTGGCAAAGCAACATAAAGAAAAATTTCCCGTGGAAAGTCTTATAGAGAAAAACATCCACTTGAGATAGTTCATTTAGATATTTGTGGGCCAATGCAAACACCATCCTTAAGTGGAAAACTTTATTTCTTGACATTTATTGCTGAATTTAGCAAAAAAAGTTTGCATTTATTTTGTAAAGTATAAATCAGATGTATTTGTTGTTTTTAAAGTTGAGAAAGAAAGTGGATACTATATCAAAACATTAAGAACCAATCAAGGTGGAGAATACATATCAAATGATTTTTTGAATTTTTGCAAAGAAAATGGCATATTGAAACAATTTACAACAAGGTACTCTCCACAACAAAATGGAGTAGGGGAAAGAAAAAATAAAACAATTATGGAGATGACAAAGAGTATGTTTAAGGAGAAACACTTACCAAATGAGTATTGGGCTGAAGCAGTTGCATGTTTAGCATACATACTAAATACATGTCCAATGAAGTGGTATAAATAAAACACTAGAAGAAGCTTGGAGCAAAAGCAAGCACAATATAGCTCATTTGAGAGTATTTAGTTGTGTGGCATATCATTGGTACCTCAAGAAGTAAGACGAAAATTGGATAACAGAGGAGAGAAGTGCATATTTGTGGGACATAGTGAACAATCCAAGGCATATATGCTATACAATCCCATCACAAATAAGTTAATAATAAGTCATGATATTGATTTTTTAGAAGAAGAAGCATGGGATGGTAGCTTGGACAATTCAACTATGGTTGCAACTAGTGTTCCACAAGAAAATGAAACTCAAGATGTGCATTCTAAACACAAAAAATGTTCCTAAAACACCTACAAGGGCACCTATGACTCAAAACACTGCTACTCTAGCAAGCACTAACAATAGTGAGTCCTTTAATCCAACACTTGCATCATTAAGATCAAGGTCTATAAATGCTTCAAGGAAGACATGAAGCCTTAGAGACATATATGATGAATTACAAGATGGTGAAAATGATGATTTATGCACTAATTTTGCACTCTTAGCACACATTGATCCAATTATTTTCAAGATGCTATTAAAGATGACAAATGGATTTCAGCCATGGATAAAGAAATTTAGTCAATAGAAAAGAATGATACTTGGGACTTAGTAGATCTTCCTAAAGGTGAGGATGCAATTGGAGTTAAATGGGTATACAAAACAAAATATAACACTAATGGAAAAGTAGAGAAACACAAGGCAAGACTAGTAGCCAAAGGCTTCACACAACAACCAGGTATAGACTACAATGAGACATTTGCACCCGTGGCAAGATTAGACACTATTAGAATGATTTTATCCATAGCAGCCCAAAATAATTGGAAGGTTTGTCAAATGGATGTGAAATCAACATTCTTGAATGACATTTTAGAAGAAGAAGTGTATAAAACAACCACCAAGATATGAAATTTTGGGAGAAGAACATACAGTATACAAGCTGAAAAAGGCACTATATGGCTTAAAGCAAGCTCCTAAAGCTTGGTATAGTAGAGTAGACTCTTATTTTGTGAATAATGGTTTCAGTAAGTGTGGCTATGAACCAACTTTGTATGTCAAAGTGAGAAATGAAGGAGAAATATTGATAATTTTCTTATATGTAGATGATTTGATATTCACTGGTAATATGTCAATTAACAATTTCAAGGCAGCCATGAAAAATGAATTTGATATGACTGATTTGGGACTCATGAGATATTTTCTTGGGATACAAGTAAATCAAAATGATCAAGGCATTTTCATTTGTAAAAGTAAGTATGCTACTGATTTGTTGAAAATATTTAAAATGACAAATGTGAATTCAGCCCCTACATCAGTTTCATTGGGTTTAAAACTTAGCAGGAATGATGAAAGTCCTAATGTAGACACAACTTTATTCAAAAGATTAGTTGGAAGCCTTCTATATTTGATAGCTACAAGACCATATATAATACATTGAGTTAGTTTCTTTTCTAGATTCATGGACAAACCAAAAGAAACTCATTGGAAAGCTGGAAAGAGGATTTTGAGGTATATAGCTAGAACAAAGAACTTTGGGATCTTATATGCGCATTTAGATCATTACAAGCTGATTGGTTATACAAATAGTGACTAGGCAAGTAGCTTAGATGATAAAAGAAGCACTTTAGGATATATCTTTCACCTAAGATTAGGAGCTATTTCTTGGGCATCAAAGAAGCAACCAATTGTGACATTATCATTAGCTAAAGTGGAATATGTTGTAGCAATATCAACAACTTGTCAAGCAATGTGGATGAGAAGAGTACTTTTAGACTTGAAGCATCCACAAGAAGAACCTACAAGAATATACTGTGATGATAATTATGCAATTTCTTTATAAAAAAAATCATGTTTTTCATCAACGTAGTAAACATATAGATATAGGATATCATTATATTTGTGAATTAGTGGACAATGGTGACATATGTCTCAAGTTTTGCAAGTCCAAAGAACAATTAGAAAACATTTTCACAAAGCCTCTTGCAAAGAATGTTTTTGAACATCTTCGAGAAAGTATTGGTTTTATAGACATACATGGCAATGAAGATTAAGGGAGGTGGTTGTGATGTGAGCTTCTAGCCTATCTTTTTTAATCTCCCCTGCCCTTTATGTACTCCAACTACTTTATTTATTATTGTCTTCCTGTGAATAATTCTAGACCTCTCATTTTGTAAACTATGGTTCTGGATTGTTTAAGACTTATCTAGAAGCTTCTAGTGTGAGAGAGAAGACTCATTGTAAAATTGAAACGCTCTTCTTTATGGTAGTAATATATGAGAAGACATAGCTCTATTTTGAAAAATTGGCAACTAGTTGTTCAACAAAGGAATATGTAGAAAAACAGTATTTTATGTTTGAATCAATATACTTATCTAATTTTTGTGTGTGTGTGCTTGTTTTGGTTTATCTTTGTTTTATGTGAGCAAAATATTTGTTTCCTTTGTCTCTACTTCAACACAATATAGTGGAATGTACAAGCGCCACAATGTAAGATTTTTTATTTTATTTCACTGTTATTTCCTTCTTTTATGCGAATAAGGCATAACATATATTCTTAGAGATTGAAATATGTTTTCAAGTTACTTGGTTTAAAATAAAAATATGGAAATTTGGAGTATTAAATCATATTCCTTTGAACCTTACCTTTCTCTTTCTATAGTTAATTAGAAAACTTTAGAACATAGAATTAAACTTTGTTTCGTCAGTCAACATGCTCTATTGGGTAGAATAGATCTTTAAGTCTATGATAATATGGTTCAACATTTGTTAAATATTTTCCAACTTAGTTACGCTACTAAACCTGTAGAGAACTGATGAAAATTAATATTAATTGATCATTGTCAGACATGCAAAAATTATATTTTGTCAAGAGTGAAACTCTGAGTGAATATACATGAAATCAACTTAGTTTGAAATTTCTTCACCATTGTTATATATATATATATATATATATATATATATATAGAGAGAGAGAGAGAGAGAGAGAGAGAGAGAGAGAGAGAGAGAGAGAGAGAGAGAGAGAGAGAGAGAGAGAGAGAGAGAGAGAGAGAGAGAGCTTTGAATGTATGCATATGTCTATATATAAAGAGAGCTTTTCTCATTTCTCTTCTATTAATGGAGCCTACCCTATTATGCAACAATGATTATGATCAGAGTTAAATTTTCATCAAGAATATTTTTATCATACTATTGTAGTAATGCTTTTTTTTTAAACAGATTTTCATTTGAACAACTCTATGCATTGTTTTATGCACTCTTCCTTCTTCATGTCTCCTTCTTATCTTCTTTCCATCATGCTCTTTTACCAGCAACAACAACATTCTTTTTATGCTCTAAATTCTTATATTTATCATGTGATGTCAGGAAACAATCACCCATGAAAAAATTATCCCTGTTAAACTCAAATTCAAAATTTGTATTTTATGTCTAGTTTTCTTATAGGAAACCAACTCCTAGGGTCTAGACTAGTAACCTTGCAAATATGTCTGTGAACCTAAGTGTAGCCATATTCCTTTCTTGCTACTATCATTCCACCTCACTGTTTCTCACATCAACTCTAGTTATCTTGGTGGCATGTCATTTCCATGATGACTCATCATGTAGATAATATGTGATCGACTACCCTTTGCACTTTATCTTCCAAAGGTGGCATAATATATGCATGAAAAATGATTTTACTCTTCTATCAAAGGCCGTGTTTCTTTGTAACATCTTCTTCCTTCAACTAGTTTTCAGTCAATGACAAAACCTTTTCATATTCTTCATGCCAACGAGACTTGTAGGATTAACTATGGACGTGGAGGTTTGAACATAGATCCTTCATGTGTTGGTTTTCAAATTTTCCTTTGTGATCTATAAATATGGTATCGAGGATACCAAAATGAAAGACAATATGGTACATAATTAATTTTGAGACCTATACTCTAGTGACAAGGGTAAGTGGGATAACTTCAACCTACTCGGTGAAGTAATCTATTGCAATGATAATCTATTTGCATCCATCTAAAGAGGGAGGGGTGATCCTACCAATGAGGCCAAAAACTCAACATGAAAAGGGCCATGGTGGTGCAACAGGTTGGATATATTTTTTTGGAGCACATATTAGATTTGTAAGTTATTGATAGGGACAATTTTTTTTGACAGATGTGCAACTATCATGTTTCAGTGTGGGCCAATAGTACCTAGCTCTTAATATCTACTTGGCTAAGACCATACCACTTGTGTGGGCACCACAAAGTCCAACATGAACTTCCTACAAAGACATAGAGGCCTTATTAGAGTTCAAACACCTAGAGAGGGTTCCATGATAACCTAAAAAATATAGGGTGTTAGCTATAAGAGTATAGTGGGAAGCTTTGAGAATCAGGTTTTGGTGTTGGGCGTTTGTGAAGTAAGGGGGTGTGATACCATTTTTTAGATAGGTTTGGATTTCATGGTACCATGGGGATTTGGGACCAACCAAGATGTACACCATATCTGACTCATTGTTCTCATAAGAGGGTGCATGTAATTTCTCAATCATAAACTCATATTGCATAGAATCTCAAGGAATTTCTAGGAGTGAGCTAATAGTAGTCATTCCATATCCAACTATGTTTTTATAGCTGAGGGACTTGTGTGAACTAGAATTTTAGGAAGTTTTCCTTTAGTTTAGAAACCGATTCTTTGTATGGCAACAACTTGTCATCTTTGTTTTGGTACTCATCAAGGACTTGTTTGATTACCAACTGAAAGTCAACAAAGACATGTGTAACTCTATGATGTTCCACTATATTTCTATTTTTAGTTCTAAAATAAGAGCCTTATACTCTTTGTACCATCTTAAAATTGAAGCAGCCATCATCTAATACCTTTTAGCTCTAGCCCTTTAGTGATCTTATGGACCATTTCTAGATTTGTGCTCAATTAACTATTTCTTTTATTCTATCACACTTCTTTCATTTTCATATCTACAATTTATGAGACCTTAGGATTAGTTCCTTGTGGGTCAACCTTGGAATAGATCAACCTTTTTCCTAGAAACTTTGGGTCTTGAGACCAATTTAGTCTCATTAAAGTTTCCTTTTCTGATATCCCATTTTATGAGCTTTATTAGATTAAGTCCAACCTATAACTTTTCCATTATGAGAATCCATAGACTGATGGGCTCTTTTGATCATGATTCCTCTTTTTCCTAGGACCCATGATGATACCAATATTTTTCCTCAAGATCTTAGTCCTATCATGGAGAACACATCTTCTCACTCTTCTCATGATAAAGATGAAGCCTCAAGAGTTCCTCCTTACCAAGTTGATAAACTCTCTCGCAAGTTTGATAAGTTAGAAAATTGGCTTGTGCAAGAGAACCAAAATCTTGATAGTGTTTTTGATGTTGAGGCAATTAAGAAGCTTATTACTCATGATGATAATAACATTTCCATCTTGCGTGGTATATCTCATCTTATTAGCACTCATGCTAAGACTTTGATGGAATGTTCTCAAGAGTTAGGATACACTCCTCCTTCCACAACCGTTGAACCTTCTATTCCTATTTCCACGTCTATTCCTAGCATTCCAACTTATGTGCCACCTATCATGATGACTTCTACACAAGTATCTTTAAATCCTCAAAGTGATGGTCTTCCTAACCCTTAACTTCTATTAAATGTTCCTCCTACCTCCAGACCTTCTTTGTTACCTTCATATAATGTCATTCATATCACATATTCAATTCCTCTTCATGTTCCTTCCAATCCTCCACCAACATTTTTACATATTCATTATGCTTCCTATAATAATTTTTCTAACACACCCAACATGTCAATGCCTACTATTTATCTTCTAATCCTACCATTGGTATCTTGGTTCAAATTGTCACTACTGTACAACAACAAGTGGCTCAATTCACTCAATATAAGTACAACATCCCTACATGTGAAATTGCTAATCACCCTTCCTTAGACATCCTATATGGTGTTATCTTGTAACACATTGTGACACCTCTTCTTGAGGCTTATAATGACAATGGTGATTCTGTGATTCATGTTAGGACTTTCCAAACTATATGTAGTGATTTTTCTCACAAATACAAGCTCATGGCTAAGATGTATACGCATAATCTTAGAAATAAATATTTTCAATGGTATTTCTCTTTACCCCTTTATTGTATTGATTCCTTTCAAATTATTGCCAATGCTTTTATTCAACAATTTCAAAACTATATTGGTCCTCAAATTTCTTTGATTAATTTGATGTATTGTAAGCACTAAATAAAAATTTAGTGACTTTATTGGTAGATTTAAATATTTGCATGCTCAAATATCTTATCATGTTCCTAATTGTGATATTCAATGTATTTTTTTCTTCCAATTTACAAAAAGGCATTAGAGATAAGATTCTCCTTATTGAATATACTTCCTTCTCACATCTATATGCAATGCTTTACCATTGTCAATTACAAGTAAGCCAACTTGAGAGAACTATTCCTATGGCTCTTGTTACTATTGATAAGAGTGAAATTGTTGTTCATCAAAATAGTTTTTCTAAGCCTAACAACTACATCAAAATCAACAAATAAAAAAAATTAGGTGACAATCAAGTGACTACTACATCTAAAGGTATGAATACTTTATTCCTTTGTGTATCATCCTAATCATAAATACATTTCATTATTTGAACCTTTTCCTATGGTGACGATGAAGTTGATTAATGCTAACATTCATAAACTTTCTCCTATCCATCCTATTGATACTGGAAAACCGATGCATAAGTCATTTGATCAAAATTTGCATTGGTACCAACAAATTTTTTTTTGGATCAAAATTTTCATTGGTACCTAATCAGAATTTGAAAATTTATACCAAACCCCTTCCTTCACATTAAAAAAATGTCATTAATCAACCATATTCTCCTATTACTAATATTAGTTATAATGACAAGATAGAAGAAGCTACCATGTGGTTAATCATGTTGAGTCTCAACCTCAACCTTCAATTTTACCTTTTCCCAAACCTTGAACCTCACTCCCTATCACCTATGATCATTCTACTATGTTTAGAACACCTAATGGTCTTATTTGAATTATTGCTAGGATGGTTCATATCCCTTCCTATGATGTTTTGATTGATCCCTCACCCCTCATGAATGCTATCACTAAAGAGCATATTTTTAATAAGAAATTTCATAAGGATACCTATGACACATCTAATTTTTGGATTCAAACCTGTAATTCTTTTCTTTATCTCCCTTAAGGTTCTATCAATCTTCCTATGGCCCTTTATTTTAAGGTTGTGCGTGCCACATTTGTTGTCTTTCCCACTTCTGATCAATTTGAAGTCAAGCTTGGTATTATGTGACTCTTTTCCATTCAAGTTGTAGCTTCTCCTATTCATAAATGCATCAAATTTCCCTATAATAAAGAATTTGTTAATCATTCTCTTAATAAACCCTTGTGTCATAAATATTGTGATGATATGGACTTCTATTGGCCATGTCTCCCTTAAAAACTAGCTACTTGTACCAATCATCTTTACCAATCATATCAAAAATATAAGGTAGATACAATTCTCTAGCTTAACCTTCTTAATCTTGATCCTCTTTTAGTTGTGTTTCCCACCCACCTATTCCTTTGCCTACCATTTCTCAACTTGTAGTTGTTCCCTCTTCATAACCTGTGATAGTTGACACTAATATTTTACGTTTATCTTGTAAAATAATTTGCAATCAACATTCTTGTAAGCTTCATAAGATCTGTCAAGCTAAGGCCAAGGCCCACACTCTTGCTTCTCAAACTAAATCTTCATCTTAACATTTCCCTTCCTTGGATCAAACCATTCTTGAGACTTTGGAGGAAGTTGATCATAGTAATAACATGCGAATGGATAAACATGGTGATTTTGTTTGTATTTTAGATTCTATTAATCTTGATATGGAAGATACTCTTGATGATGATTCTAATGCACATGTTAGTGGTGATGATTATTAACAGATTGATATGGATTATGATTTCCCTAACATGCCTTCTAAATAGTTAACACTTACTCCTAGTCCCAAGTATAGTGAATCCCACCAGAGTTCTTCCCCATATTTCCCTAATGATATAGACTAAGATTGAGGGGAGGGGGGCACACTTGAAGTTAATTTCTCTAGTATGGTAGTCTTTGTGTGTTTGTGTTGCATTTTCCCATGTGTTATACTCTATATTACATGTTTTGTTTAGATTTATTTAGACAATTCTTGTTGCTCTATTTGTGCAAGATGATAAAGTAATCAAACAATATTCTACTATTTGTACCTCACCTTATTTTAAAGTATATTCTGTGACCTTTTATAGTTTTGTGGTGGGTTGTGCCATTATGGTGCAACTTGTTCAGTTACAAAAAATTTAGCACCCATTTCCATCTCTTTGTTATCTATGGATCTTGTATTTTTAAAATTTTTTTGACATAAATATCTTCCACACCTTGTTTTACGAAGGCTATTGGATCCCTATTTTTAAAGTCCTTTGTTATCTTTGATTCTTGACAATTTACTTTTTGAATTAGTTTTCAGTATGATTATAATTATACTAGTATGTCACTCATATTCTTTTGAGAAGTTGAAGTATTTTCTATTACTAGGATATAATTTTTTATTAGAATGTATAAGCACCTTCCAACACATAGTGATAAGTTAACTATAACTATTCACATTTTGATGTTTCAAATACCTCTCAATTTTGTTTGTGTTCTTCCTTCCACAAAAAGTATATTACAATCACACTGAATCAATGATTTGCATTTATTTTTGAAATAATAAAAGAGTGCCTCCATTTAGTCCACTTGTATACTAAGGAAATTATATTCATGAAACTTTAGCTTGATTACTTAATTTGAATAAAAATTAATGATGAAACAAATCTCAAATTAAGCTCTCAAAAAAATCTCATGTCTCTCAAACTAACAAGACTAAGGATGCTTTAAGATTCACAAGCATTCCTAAGTGACAATTCCTATAATGGGAATGCAAGATTAAGCTAATTCATAATTAGAATTAATAAGAAACTAGATTTAAGCTATGATGAAAAATGCAAAGTACTACTAAATGCTCAATTGAAACTAATAACTTTAATGCAAATGATAATGTACAATTTGTTCTATAATGGCTTACTATTTATAATTTTTTCCAACAGGTTGGGGTAGAGTTATATAACCCAAGGTTAAATGAGAGTCATGTTAATGGTTTCAAATGATGAGACAAAGAGACAAACTATGTTTCAAATATCTGTGCAAGATAAATAGATCAATGATCAAGATTAAAAAGACAAATTGGATGTGTAGATAGCAAAGTTTTTAGTGATCCATGTGAGCTCCATTCTTAATTCCCTTTAGTTGCATTGAATTTGTCCCATGTGGTGGGTGAGGAAAATTAGGAATTAATAGTTAAATTAATTGATTTATTTTTGTCCCAATATTTTTGTAATGACAACCTAATTAGAGTTGTGGCAAAAAGCTATAATCTAGAAAATATGTGTGTCTCCATAGAGAAGGGTGTCTTGTTGGCCAAGTTTGACAAGGAATAAATATGTGAAAAAATTATGTTAAAACCTAATGCCTAGGTGCACATTGATTTTCTATCTCTAAGGAGGGAATGCGATATGGACAAAGGTAAATGGATTTCATTTCATAGAAGGGAGAAGGATGGGAATCCTATTGCATTTCTAAAGCTAGATGTTGAACCCTTTAATTATGAAAATCTGAGGATTATTTCATTTATACTTGGTGCATTACTAGTGTTGGGAATTGTTTTACACAAAGATGTCTATGCATCTTATGATATTGGCCACCAAAATTCAACACACATATAGAAACACCTTCTTTGAATTTGTCTAGTGCTATTTAGAAAGTGCTTTTGGATATCCAAAAGAGTAGCTCCATTTTTTGATCTAGGTGGTATTTTCTATTGTGCGACATTCTTTTGTATGGTGGAAGTAAGGCTAATCAATTTCCTTGTGACCCAGAGATAAATTTGAGAAATGTAGATAAACAAAATTAGAGGTTACCTATTCAAGAATGGATGTGTATGTGGGATATGCATCATGACAACTCCAACTTGTATCCTTCATTGTTCTTTTGAGTCCAACAATTTTTCTTCTTATGGCTTGGTTTCCCATAGTACCAACAATCCCTTGGTCCTCTAGATTGAGATCTCTTCCCCTTTGATTTTTCACTTGATTTCCCACAATTTCCAAAATTATTTCATGTCACAGTTGTTCTGCCTTTGCTTTGTGCATTCAAAGTACTTCTTGATGTAGATCCACCTAAGGTTTTCCTATGAGTTTCCTCATTCAAAATAACACCAATCACATCATCAAATTTTAGGGTATTAGATCTAGAAATAGAATTAGTCATAGTCATTACTAAGCCATTCCAACTTTCAGGCAAAGAACACAAAATCAAGAGAGCCCCAATTTCATCATCAAAATTAACATTTATAGAAGATAATTGAGTAGTAACTATATCAAATTCATTTAAATGATCTGCAATAGATCCAATTTCTTCCATCTTCATATTAAATAAACACTTCATGAGAAACACTTTATTTGAAGTGGAGGGCTTTTTATATAGTTTCACTAGAGTTTGCATAGACTCTTTTGTCATCTTCACTTTTGTAATATTATATGTCATTAATTGTGCTAGGCATAACCAAATACTTCCAAGTGTCTTTCTATCCAAAATTTTCCACTCCTCATCTATTAGAGTTCCTTATTTCTTGGCTTTTCCTTCCAATGGTTGCCATAAATCCTTTTGATAAAGACAATCCTCCATTTGTATTTTCTATAATTGAAAGTTCTTCCTATTAAACTTCTCAACCTTCATCTTACCCTCGTCTAGGCTTAAAAAAATGATGATAGTTTGTCTCTGATACCACTTGTTAGGATTAACCATAGACATAAATAACAATTACATGAAAATATAACCAATATTAGAAAATAATAAATCACACAGAAGAGAACACAAGACACAAAGATTTAATATGGTTCACCCAATCCCTGGGCTATGCCCACCAACAACACGTCTGATATTATTATTACCCAATGAGTATAATTTGCAATCCTTTACAACTCAATATCGCCACAAGAATCTACAATATCATCATACATTATAAGATCCCTAACCCTAAGCCATTTTATACAAGCTTTTTTCACTTACAAAATTAGGGCTAGAATAAGTCATCTAATAGAAAAATAACAACTGATGCCTTTTACACCATATGAGTCACTTTTGGCTTTGAGGGTGTTGCCCCTCAAATTCATCTTGGGGACACTTCTCCCAAACCCCTATAGAAATAATCTAGGGGGAAACCATGCTAAATAAACCTCCGAGTCTAATTAAGCTCCACATCACAACAATCTCCCACTTGGAGACTGATCAAACTCCACAACAATAAAATGTGGAATCATTGACAAAGAAGCTAAATTGTTTCACATAATTCCTCAAAGAGATGTTGTCTTGAATATAATTAAATGATTGTAGGATATGCGAAAAAATGGTTTTGCAAGAAGCTCCCAAAAAAGTGAATTACTGATACACTCTAGAATATGTTTTAACATTATACACTTCCATGAGGGTTGTAAATACTTCAACCAAATTATTAACCTTATTGCATTACACACTTAGGTGATTATTATGTGGGCATATTGACCATTATGTATGTGTTGACACACTCAAAGGAAATTAATGCATAAAAAATGATTAAGAAACTTTTATTTTTCTCTTACCAAATGATTACACTATAATTTTGTAAATTCCAAGAGAAAGTTTAATTTTTCATGAACACGATGTGCTCTAGAATTCTATTTCACTGAAAGACTCTGCATGTTTAAAGTATATATTAAAAATATTTAATCCATATTTTATTTAGTAATGAATTTATTTATACATACTAGGTGGAAAACATCTATTCATGAAATATATCTAATTCATAAAATCTTAGAACTATAAACATAAAATTAATTTTATTTTCTTTCAGTGCTTAATAGCCATAACCAATGATTCTCACATGATGAGACAAGTTCCATTTACCAATTATGGCAAGAGCCTTTTTGAAGTTTAATTCTCAACATCTGTCTTAAGTAGATGTGTATTTTTATAATTCTTGCATTTGAATATGCATTAATTTTCTTCTCTTGATACATGACATGCAAAATGTCCATAGTTAGACTCAAATTTTAAATAAACTACCAAGAAAATAGGCAGCTTTACTCCAAATACAATTTTTACTACATATATCCCATCAAAGCCTACAATAATAGTACAACATTTTGAGAATAACATGCTACATCTGCCTCACATCCTCACTGAAAACCACTTTGATGAGGATAAATGTCTATTACAATTTAAACAAATATTATAATTAAAAATATATAAATGTGGCCACCCTAGCATTATTAGTGGCGAGTCAACATCTCTGGCCAAAGCAAAACAATACTTTCCTATTAGCAAAATTAAATTTCACAACATTCAAAGATATTATGAAAAATTGCATAATATAATTCCTACCATTTTTTTTCTTACTTTTAAACATCCAATTCAACACCTATCATCGGTGCAACTGCAAAATAATTCCCTTCATCCATATTTTTGTCAACATAATCCTCATCCAATTGACCTTCTCTCCAAAAGAAATTACTGATAGTTTTAAGTTTAGTGCTCAAGTGGCCTATTTTTTGTTTTATTTTGTCTTAACACAATTCTCAATCTTATCATTAGTGTAGTGCAAAGTACATGGGAGTTTGTCATCACTTTTCCAAGAGCATATCACTTAGGGTTCATCCATGGTAAGTTGTTTCTTCAATATTGTCTTTTATTATCATCTAAATAAAAAGATGACCGATATAGTCAAATGAGGGTAGTTTGGAAACACCTTTGAATTAGTGATAGTAAGGTTTGGTCAAGATTTTTCTGTTTCAAATTCAAATGATCTTTACTCTAACAATATGTAAATCAGTAACTTAAATCTATAAGATTTTATGGAGAAAGGCACTATCATATTCAATATATAATTTTGTGCTTCAAACATTAAAGTTGACAAATCTTTGTATCTATTTTTTAAAGTACACATTCTTCATTTGATTCTATGGCAACTTTAGGGTAAATTAGTTTTGATGCCTTGTTGACTTTAGAAGAATTTTTTAGCATCGTGTGGTCTGATTTTCAATCCACAATGTTGTGCATCACAAGTAGAGATGACTTATATTCAGAATATTGTATCAAATTCTTCTTTTCATTTTGTTTGTCATGTAATTTTCATTGTTGCAATCCATAAAATTTCATTTTTATTGTTTACAAACATCAATCATTTCTCAAACATAAACATTAATCATTTTTCAAACATAGTAATAAAGTTTTTCTCTTCTCAAATAACTTTAATACTTATGTTACAAATATTCCACTCTTCCTTGATCAAGATTGTCTTCTACATAAATCAATATTAAATATTAACAAAATTCATTTTGCTAGCATGCTAATAACATTTTTCATAGTTTTCCCTTCACACATAACCTTAACTTTTACACTACAAATTTACTTGCTTGTTTCTATTCCCCCTTCTCCCCCCTCCATCTTCGCCTTTAGGCCCCATTTGGTTGCAAGAATTGGGAGGGAATAGGAAAATCTAAATTTCTGCATTCACTAATTTGACATTTGTTTGCAAAATACAAAATTGGAATTAGAATTCGCCTATCCTAATTTCACTCCAAAATGAGCATAGCTGAATTCCTAAAAAAAGATGGAATAAGAATAGTTTATTCTTATTCTAGTTTTTAATAAATCCTATTTGATGGGTTGTCGGGTCCGTGACTATGCCATTTGGTTGTATTTTGCTACTCAAATGCATTTTTGGACTTATTTCTCCATTCATCATAAGATATAAACTAGGTCAACATTATTTAACGTTTAATATATTTTTTTTTTTAATGACTAAAAATACTAATATCATATTTGATATCTTTTCTAAACTTTCATAAAATTATCTTTACAAATAATTCTTGTATTTAGTCTTATTATTAAAACTATGTTGAAAGATCATTTAAATATCATATTAATGATCTCAACTTATTTGTATTTTTTATTTTCTTTAATATATTTAAAAATAAAATGATCTTAGTTTTGATCTTATACTCATTAAATAATTTAATTTAATTTAGAATTAAATTTATAATGTACAATATAATATGTCCTTTGACTTTCGATGAATTTTAAAGGTTGTGGTATATCTTTCACTTATAAAGTCAAGTTAAAAAATAAAAAAAAGTCTAATTAAAATAATTTGACTTTTTAAAAATAATAATAAAAAATTAGTTTTTATAAATAAAAAATTCTTGTTTATTTAAAATATTACCAAACCAAAAATAATAATTTAATTATTAAAATTTTAAAACAAAACTTATTTCAATTGTTGCAACCAAACATAGAATATACATATTTCGACTCTTCCAAGTCAACCAAACAAGTCCAAATGATATTCCAAAAATTATTTTAAGAATGCACAAATACCATAAGAAAGCTTATTCCAACATAGATGAATGCCACATTCGACAATTCTTGCAGCCAAGCGGTCTCTTATTTTTATCAATTCCAAATTGATCATACTTAAATCAAGGACTTAATGCTTTGCAACTCTTGTTAATTTATAGAAATTGTGATTTATTATAAAAGAATTAAAACTATTTTGAAACTTCATTTTCCTTATTAATAATTTAAAATATAATAAATAATCTTAACAAAAATAAGCACCCACACAAATTTGTAGGGTCCATTGATTCATCACTTGTCCAAAAGATATCCATCATAGATTTTTAAAGGCAATCTAATGCTTGCATGATGTAAGAAATCTGTCCCGTTCTTCCCTAGATTAGTAAAGACACATAATAATGCATGAATTATAGCCAATGGCCATTAAAGGACAAACAACTTTAATGCAATCAAATTAAATTAAATATTTCTCTCCTGGATTACCTCAAATCAAATTAAATATTTCTCCCTTGGATTGCCTTTTCAACGCAAAAACAACAATAATGGAAGATAAAAATTGACGAAAGAAAAGAATTTGGGAAAACCAAAGCTTGCCTTTTGCACGCATTGCGAAGCGTGCCACAAAAAATACCATTGAAAAATATTGTCACTTTATAAATGCCCGATGACAATATTTTGTCGGTCACAATACTTTTGTATTTGATTACCAATAATTTATTAGTATATATGAAAAGCTTTGCATTGAAAGAATATCGGTAGGTTATCTAGAAAGAATAAGCATAACTAGAATGTTGTATAGAAATGATTAGTTGATTCTGGAGAGTTAATTTTTTTAAATGGAGTTATAAAGGGGATTTTTCATTCAATTTGAAATGTGGATTAAGAAGTGCATGTACTGATTTTGTTTGACGGTTTTACATTGTAATTTGTATATGTTTAAGTTTGGGTTTTATATAAAGTAGAATCTAAATTAGGGTGTTCACTAAGGACAACACTATGAGGGGGCATAAGATTAGCATATTAACAATTATGACATTCTAATAATAATAAATTTTAGTATATATCATAAAAGTAACATTTCTAATTAAATGTCCACATCACAAATAAGGAGCTTAAAATCTTTGGTTCCATTACCCAACAAACTATCTAAACTACTATTGCTAACAAAGTCTCTATAGTCTATTTTAATAATCTTTAAAACATCTAGTACTAATGTTCCAAATTAAAACATAGAACACAAACAATATTCATGATGTGTCCATGGAGAAACCTAGCAACAAAGAAAAACAAAATAACTATAAAAAGAGACACAATTCCTAGTGAGTTCCTTTCCAAGTGCATCAGATCTACTCCAAGGTCGTTGATCAATCCTTAGTCAGGAACTTAAAGAGTTTCTTTTAAGTGCCTTCATTGTCACCCAATAGGCCAATACCAACAATGGACTGAACCACACAATTAACTTCCCTAAAGATGTTTTAGAGTAAAAGAATGGAGCCAGAAGAAGTATCTTGACATCTTCCATAAATCCTTCCACTTACTAACTAGCATTAATCATATATTTGCAGTTTCAATAATAATATTAGAGTCACCTTCTATATCAAGAATTTTTATTCCAATCAAGAGAGCAATCTTAATCTCCCATAGGATAGCCATGCATTCAACTTGATTACTAGTCTGGCCATTCAGGTTTGCAGTGAAAGTGATAATCAAATATCTATTGGAGTCCCTAATCACCCCACCACTTGCAACATTCTCATGTTCAATCGAATCATCAAAATTAAGCTTGTCCCACCCCACAAAAGAAGGCTTCCACTTTGTTCTTTTCTTAGCTAGTTTCTCAAAATTATCAAACTGAGCATAAGTCATTTGGAGATTCCAATTCTTTGCAATTTTACTATCCCAATGAGCAAGAGGGTAGCCTGGCCACTTCCAAGTAGCAATTGACAAATTGTATGCCAATTATTTACTCATAGCTTTAAAGATGAATTATGCCAATTTTTTGGCCTCCCTATATATTACGTACTTTTCTTTCAACAAGTTCTAATAGACATGTAGGGGCAATTGTCACCATAATTGCCTAATTAGGGAGCTATGGGTAGGGCTCTTCTAATCTAGAATAAATTATCAGATGTCACTAATAAACACCAATGTAAAATCAAAATTTTCCATCACCATCTGCCAAATTTGACTAACAAATTGGAAATTTAGAAATAGATGGCTTATAGATTCATCTTAGTGCTTATAGAGAATGCATGTGCTAAGAAGTGAGAACCCTATTTTAACAACATTATTAGACGACTATCATTTAATTTCGGATTAATTCCGCTAAATTAATTGAAGGCAAAAGACATAAATAATTTGATTCGAATATCCATTGTCCATTATACTTGTCTTTCTTCACTAAAAACTGACCAAGAAATATTGACGGCGAATAAGTTTAGTTTGACGCGTCTTTCGCAAGGAAAACACGTGTTACAAATAGCTTGAGCGCTCGCTGTTGACCGTCAAACATGAGACGCCCACTTTGAGTGGAGGGCGTCAAATAGAAGAGACTAGAAACACGCAGAAACCGTGAGGATAACATATATTGGCCGTCAAATTCGGATCCTCGTCAACCACACGTTTGTCAAACTTCGTATGTTCTCTTTATAAATGCTTTCCACGTCTCATAAGCTTTACTTATTATTATTATTAGTTCCTGCCTGGGAACTATTGATTTTGTTTGACCCCACTTAATTAATTTTTTCTACCATGTATCATTTGTTTAAAGTTTTTAGATTGAATATTTTTTAATTCATTTATTACAACAAAAACTCTTTTTCTTATTGGTGGGGGACTATTTTTCTGGGCATTATACCTATTTTTCAAATTGAAAAAATATAAAAAATATGCAAAGGATAAGTGTGTAATTAATGTTATTGTACGTGCATAATGGTTTCTTTAAAAATTGTTGCAACTTGGGCTTATAGTGATTGATTTATGTAATAATAATTTTGTAGCGACTCCACCAAGCATGGAATTTGACAATCTTTATCTATCATATTTATATTTATTTTTATTTTTCTATGGTGTGATCATTTTTTTCATTATACATTGAAAATATTGTGAATTTAATATTCATTATTTACAAATAATTTAAATACAAGAATCTAAATATTTATTAATATATAATAAATATTTAAAGATATTAACTATTATAATTTTTTTAAAAATATTTGTAAAATTCATATGCTTTATTCTATCTTAAAATAATTCTATATTGTTGCAAATAATATTAACAATATATATATTCTAAAATTAAATATTTATCATAATGTATATTTAAATTATTAAATAATATTCTATATTGCTTATAATAAAAACTTGACGATTTATTAGTAATATTAATCATTTTAGAAAGAAATGAAATTCTTTACCCCTAATCTAAATTTATTGTTATTTAAGTTATAAAAATATAAAAATAATATTAAATTATAATAAATGATGATAAACATATCTAACCTCAATGTCATTATGAATCACTTTGATACATAATTTCTAATTTTCTTTTAGAATTTCATAACGTGTGAAAATATAATAATTTCAATATGATTTTTGAATTTGTATCTAAAAGATTGAATTTAGTTATATCCATAATTCAGAAAAGTATTTAATATTTGTAAACAAATTTATTCAACCATTACATCATACCAAATAGCAAATGATCTAAGATAGTTGCTTATACAAATTGCACTTTAAAGCAATAGAAGAAGAAAGATATCCCTGCATAGTTTGCAACAATTGTGCTAAATTCATGTTATGTCACTATCATCTTGCAATCTTCCACTTCTGAACAAGCACCCTCTATAATCCCAAAAGGCAAGGACTCAAGCTCACACAGAGCTCTTGTTATATTTTTTTTCTTCTTCGTATTTTTTAGATTTCTTTGACAATAAAACGTGTCTAAGTCTCTTCTTGAATTCAAGTGATTCATTGGCCAATGTTTATGGAGGCACCAAAATGTATTTGAATAGACTATATATATATATATATATATATATATATATATATATATATATATATATATATATATATATATATATATATATATATATATATATATATATATATATATATAGGGGTAAAAATTTATTAAGACAAAAAGGATTAGGAGAGCTCAACAAGGAACTCTATCTTGAGCAACAAGTTCATCAAATTCTTGCACCATCTTAAAGGGAAGTTGCCCCCTATCCATAATATTCTAGTCCAGAGCATGACTAGAAGCCCATTTAGCTAAACAATCAGTAGCTCTGTTCCATTCATGAAGAATGTAAGAAAACCTAATGAACTCAAGAGAGGTACAAAAGACATGAATTTGATTAACAACAGTAGCCAGCTGCCAACTACCATCCTCAAGCTCCTGCGAGGAAAGCAAGTTCACCGCCACTTGGTAGTCAGACTCATAGATAATTTTACACCATCCCCACAAACAACACTGTTCCACAACATATAAAATGGCCTAAGCCTCCATGAGATTATTAGTGTAATCACCCTTATGCACTGAGAAAAAAGAATTTAACATCACTAGAACTGCAATGAGTCACTCCCCCAATACTAGTAAGGCCTGGATTCCCCTGGAAACAACTACCAGTGTTATTTTTTAGAACTCCATGGGAAGGAGGAGTCTAATGCCCATCCCGATTCACCTGACCTTTCCTCAGTTATCAAGGTTGCTTGGTCACTCTTTGATACCTTTGAGTTGCAACCCCATCTTGAAGATGAAAATTGAGGCGATTGCATATAGCAAGATCAACCAGATCCATACCCCCATCTAGCGCACACTTCACTTGAATAATTTTTTGAAGAGAATGTGAGATCTTCCAGAAAAGATGCATAACACCAAGCCAAACATCTTGGAAGATTTGACGATTCCTCTCTAGCCAAATATGCTAGAGAATGAATGATGGTCCAGCAATCTAAGCAACATGGAGAAGAGAAGACTTGGAGGGAGCACCACACAAGTGGTCCCAGAACTCAGGCAAAGAGGAAGCATGCCTACAAGAGCAACCCCAAGCACTCCACCAAAGGTGCCATAGCTGAGTAGAAAAGGAGCAATGGAAGAATAGATGGGAGATAAACTCCTCCCAATTACCACACAAAACACAATAAGAGGGGCCCTGAAATCCATGTTTATAAAGATTATCCCATGTAAGACAATGGTTGTGAGCCACTAGCCACATGAAAAAATTGCACTTGGACCAAGAAACTTTATTCCAAACTTGCTTCCACCAAGGGACCTCAACATCTCCAAATAATTGTCTAGTTATCTCTTGATACCTAGCAAAGATGTGATGTTTACTAGACAAGGTAGCTCTCCAAGCCAAAACATCTGGACCTAGCAAAGAGGAACACTCCCTAGAGGCCAAAATCTAAGAAAGCTCTCGACCATCCACGTCTATGCCTCTAGGAGGCCAATCAAAAGAGTGCTTCCATATATAACCAACAACGAGTCCCAATTGATAAGGAGTCTTGTAATGAGCCACTTTATCCCATCCAGTAGCATGAAAAGAATCACAAAGGGTCTAAAGATGAGGGTACATGGATGATATGGATGGGAATACATCCCAAGCATCTAAAAAAAAAGAAGCCTCAGAGCCTCCCTTACATATCCAAAACAAACCTCTCTTGACTAACACAACACCAATCTTCAGAGCATGCCAGACCATTGAGCCACGACCTTCAAGAGGAAGTGCAGAAATAGAGCAAGGATTAGCATCACAAAAATATTTATGGGTGATTATATGATCCCAAAGTTGATGTTGTCCAGAGCACCATTGCCAATAAAGCTTAGCAACCAATGCTTGACTACTCAAGAGAGCTGATCGAAGACCAAGACCACCCTCCTTTTTAGGCCTACAAATAGTCTCCCACCTAATCAAACTTCATTTAGTGCTACACAACTTACCTCTCCAAAGCAATTGCTGCGAAAGAGCATCAAACTCCATGAGAAAGTAAATAGGAGCAGCTTGAACCATGCTTCTATAAGTAGGAAGAGCTTGGATAACAGATTGAAGAAGAGTAATGCGAGTAGTAGTAGAAGGCCATCTATGAGTCCAATGATTTACTTTATCCTAAAGCTTGGTTATCAATTTTTTCTAGAAGAGACGTGGCTACCTAGAAACAACAATAGCAATGCCAAGATAAGTCAAAGGAAGCAACCCAATTTGAAACTGCAGTATATCAACAATCCTTTGTTGAATAGAATCGAGAGTGTTAAAAAAGTAAATGGAAGATTTGTGCTCATTAAATTTTTGGCTTCAAGTTGCCAAATAAATATCTAGAGTATGTCGAAAGGCTCCAACTTCCTTGATTCTAGCAAGACCTGCAAGAGTAGAATCATCGACAAAATTAAAGGTGATAAACAGTAGGTAAACCATTACCCCACCACCACCCCTGTATAGAATTCAGGTACACTTGATACTTAATGAATCCACCCAAGCCCTTAGCCATGATGATGAATAGATATGGGGAGAGAGGGTCACCCTAGCGGACGCCTCTAGAGGCATCAAATGATTGGGAAGGTTGACCATTAAGAAGAATTGAAAAAGAGGTAGAAGTAACATAAATCATAGTCCAACTCACCCATTTAGAGCTAAAGCCAAAGGTAAGAAGAATATTCCTTAGGAAACTCCATTTAACTCTATCATAGGCCTTAGCCATATCTAGCTTAACAAATATTGCTCTCTCCCTTGAACTAGCCATAGATTGAATAGCCTCAGTAGCAATAACCACTCCATCAAAAATTTGTCTTCCAGAAATAAGACCACCTTGTTCCTCTGAGATAATAATGGGGAGCCACTTTTTAATTCTCTCAACAATCAACTTAGTAATGACTTTGTAAACCACATTACATAAGGCAATTGGTCTAAAAAACTCTAATTGATTAGCACCCTCTCTTTTTGGAATAAGAGTCAAGAAAGTTGAATTCAATGCCCAAAGCATCTGCTTGCTAGAATAGGATTCCTTAACCACCTCCAACAAATCATGATTAATGATGTCATAGAATTCCTAAAAGAACTCAAATGGAAAGCCATCAGGACTAGGACCCTTTCCCTTAAGCATGCCAAAGACCACCTCCTCCAACTCTTTCAAAGATATTGGTTGCATGAGATAATCATTCATTTCCTAAGTGATAAGGGAAGGAATACAAGACAAAATAATATTTTCTTTATTATCAGTACGAGGAGAGTCCTTAGAGAAGAGGGTAGAAAAGTATCAAGTAGCCTCCTAGAACAAAGCTGACAAGGAAGTCAGTTGGATACCTTGAGAATTAACCAAAGAAGAGATATTGCTCTGATTTTGGCAAGATTGCACTATTTTATGGAAAAAGGTAGTGTTTCGATCACCTTCCTAGAGCCAACCGACTCTAGCCTTTTGCTTCCAAAAAATTTCCTCTCGAAGATCCCATTTTTCTAGAGCTCTAGAAGCAAGGGATTCAGCCCTTCCAAGATCCTCTGAGAAACCTTGATCTCTAACCTGCCTTGTGATGACATCAAGATCTTCTTGAGCAAGCCTCTTCATAGAGTGAAGGTTCCCAAAACATTTTCTATTCGATATTTTGAGCTGCCTTTTAACATATTGAAGCCTTTTAGAAAATGAAAACATTGTAGTACCATATGTAGGAGCGCCATCTCCCCACCAACATTAAAAAAAATACAAAGAGAAAAGTCACGAAGCCACATCAACTAGAACTTAAAAGGTCGACGCTTTGGAATACAAGCCCCAATGGTAGAAAATTTGATTGGCCAATGATCATAACCTTTCTAGTCCAGTATTTTCGAAGAGAAAGTAAGGGTGCCACTAACCCAAAAATAAGAAACAAGAAATCTGTCCAAACGTTCCGAGATAGCATTAGCCCCAATCCTTTGATTATTCCAAGTATAGAGAACATTAGAAGGTTTAACATCAAAGAGATGCAAAAGTGATATGTCTGCCAAAGAAGAGCAAAAGAAGGCCCCAATCTAGCCAAACCACCTTGCTTCTCCTCCAAACTTAAAACTGAATTGAAGTCCCCTACTAACACCTAAGGTTGAAAAGGGTGATAATTTTTAACATATTGAATATGCCTTCAAAGTTCCTCCTTTTCCACAAAATCAATAGGCACATACATATTAGTAATCATGATTACCTCTCCTGAGTCCAAAGCAGAAGCCACCATAGAGAGAGTTGAGCAAGAAGACACCTAGCCAATGGGAGAAATTTTCTACGGATCCCAAAAGATAGCCAAACCACTAGCACTACCCATAGCCCTAACACACTGGCATTGCCCACGAGTCTAAATACTAGAGGCATGTTGGACCATAGACTCCACAAAGAGCTAGTCTCTTGGATACAAAAAAACTAGGAGAATGATCAACCACCAGATTCTGAATAGCCTTCTATCTAGGGATGCTATTCAACCCCCTAACATTCCATGAGAGAATAATCATCATTGAGTAGAATGGGGAAAATGAGCATCCAATGATTTCACTACCCTAGGCTCTATCAATATATCTCCTATGAGTTTAATCTTCTCTTGGTCTATTTTGCACCCACTCCTCAGAAGAGGAGTAAAGGAAACTCGCTTAAAAGGTCTGGGCATTAACACCAAAGGGAGAGGAGACTCCTTATCCTTACTAGATGTTAGCACATCCTTAACCAAGTCAACCAGAACAATGTCATTATCCTCCAACACCACAAGTATCACTAGAGCATTTGACACAGGAGCTACAGGGACCTCATAGTTCTGATGTGCCACAATCTAGGATGTCCCACATGCATCATTAGGTGAAAGTCCTTCATTTGGGAAAACTGGGTCAGATGAGACACTAGGAGGAATACCCTCCTCTATAACCATATTATCCAGCACCTCAAAGTGATTAAAACCCGAATCACATATTCTATCTTTCAAAGGCCTCTTTTGACCATGCCCCTTAGCTCATGGGAAAGTAGGGGTAAATCCATCCTTATCCTGCATTTGAGCCTTTCCCTTTCTTGTAGCATCTAGTTGATACTTCTCCTTGGTTGTATTATCCATCTAAGCTTGTCCTTTCCCTAAAGTATCTGCCAAACCACCACCATTGCCGACCATAGAAGCATCCACTCCTTTGGAAGTCAAGTTGTGGGGATATTGATACTATAAATGACCATACTCATGACATATACAACATCAAAAAGGGAGGGATTCATAATCTAACTATTGCACCCAGGAAGAAGCCCCAAGACAAATTTCTAAAGAATCTGGTAATGGGTTATTCAAATTAATTTCAACACAAATTCTAGCAAAAGTAATAACCATTTTATCAAGGGATTGATGTGCAATTGCAATCGGCTTTCCTAGCAAAGCAACAATTTGACGAATGATGTCTTCTCACCAAAATTCTAGGGGAAGGCAAGGCAAGCGAACCCAAACTAGCACTATTGAAGGGAGATCTTGAACATTATTAAATCCTGAATGCCAGGGTTTAACAAATAACCCCACATGGTTGTAGAAATAAGGGCCTCCTTTAAAAACATGATCACGTTCAGACATGCATGAGAATGCAACAAAAAATAGCTATTCCTTGGTAGCATGATCTCCATATCTCCTTCCACCTGCCATGAGTAGCAGATCCATGCCTCAAGAGAAGATAAGGAAATCTAAATTTCAATAAATTTGCATATCAAAGCATGCTTGGTACAATATTCAATATCCTTCATCACTATTGTTGGAGGAATAACCAGAATAGGGTGATCATGGCTACATGGAAAACAACCATTAACTTTTTTCATCTTGGAGCTCTCCCCTGAATAAAATGATTCAGATCTCATTGCATGCATAGTTGGAGAAGAACCATCTGTCCTTACCATTGCAAAAGAAATCCTAGCCCCTGCCATACAAACAAGAAAAAACCTCAATCAAAAAATGTCTGCAAATGCTTTCCAAAACTGGAACCCACATTAACTTTGTCTAGCAGCTGTTAATCCAAAAAGAATAGGGAAGAATATCAACAACAGGGGCAAACAACAAACATGAGCTAGGGATTGAACCCTTGCCCAGCCGACATCCACTGCTTCTCATCGCTCTTTCTAGTCAACAATTCTTTCATAAACTTATTTGAAGAATATATAATAACTCTAAATATTTTAAGTGGACCCAACAATCAAAATAACATATCCTCAATAAAGTGTGAACCCAATGAATTTTCTTATGCTTTGCTCCTTATATATAATATTTTTTAAGTTTTAATGTATTTAATAAATAAATATAAATGATCTAATTAGGTGCATTTTGACTCTTGCATAGTCATCTCAAATTTTGTGTCTTGCCTTTATCATGTGTTTTGAAGGCACGTGGATTGATGAAACATCTAATTTTAAAAAAAAAATAAATGCATACCTTATCAAGGGACACTAAGTTTTTTTTTTCTTCTTAATTATCTTTAGATAACATGTGTTCAGTCTATTGCTTGAGCAAGAGAGTCAACATAAAACACATAGCCTATTTATGTTGCAAATACAAGGAATGGTATTTTCCTTGGATGTAAATCATATCATGTACATCACATGTCATGTATGTGGTTAGTAAATGCAAGCATTCATGCTGGATGATCAAAGCAAAGCAATGATTGAGTTGAGCTTCAAAGGAACTATTTTGGCAATTATGTTGTAGATCACTTAGTTCATTGTTTTGGATATGTTATCCTAAGTATTTATTCTTCTATCTCACTGAAACAATTAGGTAGTAGGTCTATTTGTTTCCTTATTGGCCTTTAAGAGGGTTGAAACCTTCTAAAAAGGGTTCAAGATATCCTAACATGGATCTTTCCTCTAATAGGGACTATTGTACTAAATGTGTTATATATGACTTCTAATAGGGTCACATCCTCTTACAAGGAACTTTAATATGAGTACACTATTTTGTGGACCTACCATCCCCACTAAGGTTTCCCCTCTTATCAAGGGTTTCCTTGGTCAATAAATCATTATGTTATGGTGTATGGTTTTCTATTGTTGGGCATCATTATTTTAATTGTTGGAGTTCATATTTATAAGTTTGGATTTAAGTTTAATTGGTCACAATCGATTCACGCCCCCACCCTCCCAAGTTGTGTGTATACTTTACTTCTAAACAATTTGTATTAGAGAATCAAGTCCTCTTTGAGAAGAATGCTTTATGACTTGAGGAGATCTATGATTTACATGAAGAAAAGTCCCAAGTTCAATGGTGACAACTATGATAGTTGGAAGGATAAGATGTAAATACACTTGATCTTCATGGGAATTGACTTATGGTTGATTACAAAGACAAAAATACTAGTAAATCAGGGAGCGAGCTATCTTTGCACACAAATGATAAAAATAAGATTTTATGATGATTGTAATGGAAGCACTAATAAGAACACTATTATAGTCAAAATTAATTGAGGTAAAGGGACTCAATGTAGCACATGATATTTGGATTACATTAGAAAAGTTATATGAAGGTGATGAACATACAAAGAAAGCAAAGTTGTATAATTGAAAACCTAAGCTAGAGAATGCTAGAATGCAAGAATATGGGAGTATTAGAACATATGTGCAGAGGGTTGTTGACATTACTACATGCATAAAGAGCTCTAGAGGAACTATAACATAAGATAAAGTTTGTCTGAAGATTTTAAGATACTTTACACTAGCTTATGAAAACAACGTAAATTTTATTGAATAAGTTATTCTTGTTATTAAATACTTTAGTAGAGAAATGTTAATTAGGGAATCATAAGCTTTTGAAACTAGTGGATTGAAAGATGCTTTTTCTAGACTTGAAATTGCTTTTAGAGCTAGTGTACATAAAGATAAGAGAGTACTAACAAAAAGTGCAAGCACAGGTAGAAGCTTTCAAGATTACACAAGTAATTGGACAAATATTCAAGAAGAAGAGAAAAATATTGACAAGTTTGTATTATTGATTGTAAAAAGAGAACCTAAAGGTAAGGGTATTTTCAAGAACAAATCTCCTTTTTTTTGTTGGCATTGTAATAATATTGGTCATTTTTCATTTAAATGTCCTTCAAGAGAACCTAAGGTGAAACCTAGACCTTGAAAATCAAAGATTCGTAAGAATATGTGTATATATATATATATATATATATTAGTGATGATGAGATTGAAATGAAATAATCAATTTTCTAGACAACAATGATGAAGATGGAATTGGATTCATTGCTATTAAGGAAGAGAGTCCTGTTAAAGAATAAAAAACTCTTATTTCACATATTGAGAAAAGGAAATTAGATTGGATTCAAGATAGCATTCATTCACATCACATGACAATTGATAAAGACAATTTTTTTGAGCTTACGAGATATGATGGAGGAGTTGTTAGAGTTGGTAACAATACATCCTATCATATAAACAGAAAAGTTTCTATTACTCTTAATGGTAAGAGTAATAATAAAGACATAACTTGTTAAGAGTTGGGTAACTTGTTATAAGGGCTATCATTTACAATTCTTTGATGAGAAATATTCTATCAAGAACAAGCATGGAAATGACATTTCCACAAGAAAAAGAACAAGAGGTAATGTATTTTAGTTGAATACTACTGAGATTAGTTGTCTTTTTATAAAATTTGATAATAGTTGACCATGACATAGAAGATTTTGTCACATAAATTTTAATAATATAGTGTGTTGTGGTTTTCACAATGCACACCCCATTTCACTTGGAAATGGGGACCCCCTACTTTATTTTTTAAGCTTTCTGGATCCCTAGTCTAGGGTTCGAGTCTTTTTAGGATTTCATCTAGTGTTCTTTGACCCAATCCGGGTCTCGATTCAAAAACCTAGACCTCGCAATCAAGATTTTGGGAGCATGTCCTTTTTATAAAGAAAAAAGGTGCATAATAGCGCACCTAGTAGCGCACCTTTTGAGAAAGGGTTTCACCCTTGGTGATGCATAGTTGCACAACACTAAGGGGTGCTTGGGACCTTAGGTATACATAACTCGGGGACCCTCCTACTCCCTTCACTTAATTTTTTCTAAACTTCATGCTTTGAACCGCACCACCACACCTTAGCAGGTGCACTCTTTCACTTCTCCACACTACCCTCCACTCCATTTATCCACAAAATAAGGAAACATTAAAAAAACTAAGTTAAGGTGTGCACTTGTGCACCTATTTAGGTGTGCAATCGCACACCTTGCTTTTTTGCAAAATGTTTAAAAACACAAAAACATGTTAAAACCTAAATTAAGGCGCTACTGTGCACCTTTGACCACTAAAAAAAAAACATTAAAAAACTTGAAATATTTTAAAAGAAAAACTCTACCACTCAAAAAAACATTAAAAATTGAAGTATTTTAAAAGAAAAACTCTAATTAGGGTGTGCAGAAGTGCACCTAATTAGGTTTGCTACTACGCACCCTTAAAAACACACAAAAATTGCCTAAGTCCATATAGGGTGCACATCAACGCACCCCATGATGAGGTGTGTTGGTGTGCAACCCACATTTGTAAATGGTAGAAGGTGCACCAGCTGCACCTACTAGGGGAGCCAGGTGCACCTTTTTTTTTTTTTTTGCATTGAAGGGTCAAGGTTAGGTTTTCAAGTGTTTTCAAACAATTAAGTTTTTAGGGTTTTGTTCGTGTTTTTGATTTAATCATTTTTTCTTCAACTCTAAACTAATAGACATCATTTTTATGAAGATAAAATGGCTTCCTCATCGTCCTCCCTCACCACAAAGATGGTACCAAAGCCTATAGTATTCAAATTTCAAGGTGTTCCAACCAAGTCATAGTTTCAAGATGACTATTTAGAGATCTAGGACACTGAATTGGTTCACACAGATTTGGGTGCATTCTTGACATTGTGCAATAAACCCATAGAAAGGTCTCCAATGATATTCATCTTGATCTGATCAGGATTGGTTAACACAACATCACATCCAGTTTTAGTGCAATCATTAGAATTGATCATGACACTAGCAAAAAGATATTTTTTGAAAGAAAGGGTTGTGAAGAGCATAACTAGAGAGATCATCCTGGATCTCTAACCCAAAAATATAAAGAAGGTATTACATCTTCCAAGGGTAGATATCATATTAACCTATCACCAAGCTGAGAGATGGTACATGGAACATATTGATGAAGCTTTTGAGATCATACAGTCATCACATCTCACCAAAGACTCCTTTAGGGCAGAAAGTAGGAAAAGTCAATATGATAAGAGGATATATGAAGGAGGATATTGGATATTCAATCATTCTCTTGAATAGGGTCATGGGTTTGCCTGCTTTTGGACATTTGAACATATGGATGGTCCATTTCATTGAGACTATCAAGACGACAAAGATGCCGATTCATTGGGCTTCCATTCTTAGTGAGAACTTGGGTGAGCAGCAAATGGCGATGACGAATAACATAAAATTTTATATGACATCATACTTAGTGTACTTGTTAGCCATAAGGGTGAAAAATTATCCAAGGCTCTATAAGAAGGGTAGTATGCAGGATGCAAATGCATGGCCCTACATTGTATATCCTCAACTAGTACAGGAAGAAGTTTTTAGAGAAAAACAAGGAATATAGGATGTGAATTATGCTTTTATATTTGCAATAATCTAGTTCATAGAGGGGGATTATGTAAAAAGGATGTTAGAAGAGGTAGCTACTAAGATATTAGAGGTTGGAGCCTACTACATCCAATTTTGAACATTTACATATTTGAGGGCAGTGGGTACAACTATCAACCCTAAAAAGCTCCCTAGGTATCCTAGTGATAGACTCATTCTACTGGAGATCACTCGACTACTCTTTTCTACATACAATAGAGTCATGAAGCAGAACAAAATATGTTAGATATGGCCTATTACTATAGGACCTTTCAGTGTGGTGTGCAGACAAGACATTCTATCTTTAGAGTGTGAATGGGATCAATATCCCTTAGAAGAATATAATTCTCCTCAACCCTACTTTGATAACATTGGACGAGTGCAAAATCTAGCTGGAAAGACATTTCAACATGAGGATATGTTTAAGGATCATTGGATGAATGCAATAGATAACTACACTGTCCACATAAGGGATTATTTTATGATGATTCTATATCTGGCAAAGAGTTCTTTGAAGATAAAGATTCCATTGAAGATTGTGCAACAAGATATGAAGGATCTTCTCGATCCTTTGTTCAATAGGGATAAGATTGGTGATTGACCCATCATGAATGCCAAGATTGACAAAGAAGATAACTTAGACGTTAATCATAGGGTAAGGCACATCATCAAATTGATGAAGGATTGGATCAAGAGACATTTCAAACTTGATCCAATTCCTCAAATAGTGGTCTTCCATGCTCAAGCCCGTCCAGCTAAAGGATGAGGAGCTAAGGTAGCTTTTCCTATAGTTACAACCCAGTCACTAATGAGACCCAAGACAATACACTAGCTTGATAGACCAGTTGGCTATTATAGGGCTCAAAAGGGTAAAGGAAAGAGGAAGATAAATTCTCCTCAAAGGGCCGAGCTAGAAGAGGAAGTGACTCAAGCACCTCCATAGCAAGGAGAAGAAAACTTACAAGGGCCAAAGAATGTGGAAGCCACACAAGCCCAAGATGATCTTCAAGTGCCGCTAGTTGAACAAGGCCAAGCAGAAGTAGAAATTGAAGTATAAGAGGTGTCTCCACCCCAACAAGAGGTAAAATCCTCCCCCTCCACTCCTAAGAAAAGAAAAGTGAAGACTCTGGTAAAGAGGAGACAAAAGGTCATTAGAAAAGTGATTCCTCTCCCATTAGTCTCTGAACCTATCTTAGAAGAAGTAGAAGAAGAGGATGATGAGGAGGAAGAGGATAATTTACCTTTGAATTAGAGGACTCATCTAACAAGAGCCACAAAGTCAGAACGGAGAAGAAGCTCCACAATCACACCGCCATCTATTCTTGAGCAACCCATTCAGACTACAACATTAGAAGATGAGATGTGGAGGGCATTGATGTTAGATTTTGAATTCATTCCCATGGGTACTTAATTGGTCAGGGACAAGATAAGAGACACTCCAATCAATCAACCTCAATAGGAGGATTGGAGTCAATTTCCACCCAAGCTATAAGGACCTAAGGTAGCTCCATCATCCCTAGTATAAGTTACATTTTGTGTAGACAAGGGATCGACTACCCCTCTTCCCTAAAGCACTGAAGGAGAATAGGTTCAAGCAGAGCAAGAGGAAGAGCCACAACAAGCATCCACTGAGGAAGTGTCTAAGGAAGGGTAGATAAATGAACAACCTCTTAAAACTTCCCAAGACACTAAGGTAAGGATTGTGGACTCTACGAACATAGAGACTCCTAGTGAAAATCTTATATAAAAGGAGAGGACTTCGGAAAGGGGAGATAAGGAGAAGGCCATAGAAGAGCAGACTCCTTTGTCCTCAAATGGAAAATCTCTATTGGAGCATATCCCAAGGTGGCTAAGGAAAGAAGCAATAGGAAATAAGAAGCAACAATTCACTACAAAGGAAGAAGATATGATGGAATTAATTGAAGTCCTAAGGAAGCCTAAATCACCCCCACAAGATGCACAGGCATTAGCCTTCGTCATGAGTGATCAAAGCCAGGACTTATTTTCTCACATGGCTATCCCTCCTTTGCATTCAAATGTTAAAGAATTGACTCTATGGGATTATAGGATTAGGGAGGTTATGCTTGGGAAACCTATCGTGGATACTACTAAGTTGATGGTTACAATAGGGATTAAAGAAGTATTCAAGAGCTTGGAATAGGATGGGGCCGAATTAAGAACACTTTGATAACAAAATGAGATCCTAAATGGATATTTAAATGAATTTGTTGGTCCCTTAGATCCCACAAACCCCGAGGAAACCTTGAACATAGTAATCAAGAGAAGAGATAGGGGTATAGGCTAGTTGGATCCATTTTTGAAGGCTTGTCAACAATGGTGAGAAAGTTTTGAGGAGAGAGGTGTACAAATTATACAAGCAAATTTGAAGTTGTTACACCATATGCAAGATAATACGGATAGGCTAGTCACCATTTTGAATCAAGGTTTTGATCTAATGGACAAAGTACATACCTGGGGCAAGGATTTGTAGGTATTACAAGCAATTAAATGCCAAAGGTATTCGATTTTGATGGAAGTGTATACAACTGATGAGTTAGATAGAATAGATAATTGGATAGAGAAAATTGCATATGGAAATAAAGTAATGGAGACATTACGTGCAAAGATTCTCAAGCTCAAGGATCAAACCTAAGAGCAAATTTTGGAGGCAGAGAGGCATTATAGTGATGCATGTTTAGACATTTTTGAGGATGATTCTAGGAAAAAGTTACTAGCTGTAGAGGTAGTAGTTGAGAAATTTTGGAATTTTTTTGAAGAGGTTACTAATGATGATTACATTAGGCAAGCATTTAGAACACAAGAGGCACTGTTAGAATTGAATGTAAAACTCAAAGATTTTGTGGAGGCTTGCATCAGGGTGGGCAACTACAGGCAGAAAGTGAAAGACAAATATGAAGCCTTAGATTTTCTAGATGCAACCCAAGTTACTGAGATCATTGATAAATTCAAGGGAAAATACCCATACATAGCTATGGTATAAAGGAGAACAAAACCCATAAGCTAGAATTTCAATTTTGACGCTCAGTAAAATTTTGCATTTTTGGAATGAGCCTCTGAGGTGCATAGGTACGTTGCTGTGCCAGGTGCACAAGTGCACTTTTTCAATGGTGTTCTAGAAGATTTTGAAGAATTTAGAGGTGCATTGATAATTAACTTCTAGCTCTAAATTTAGAGCTTTCCATGCATCGAAAATGCATTTTGACAATAGTTTAACTTTGACAGACGCCTAATGAAAATGGAACTTCTAGTTTTGGCACTTCTAGACACTCCTACATCAATTGATATCTCTCTCTTTCTTATTTTTTCATGTTTTCTTTTTTTTAGGACATGTAAAGGCTCATGCATCCAATTAATGATATAAATATGGATGGAGTCCTACTAAGCACTAGTTAAAGAGTCATTTTGTACATAAATAGATTTGTTTTACTAGTTTAGAAGCATATGATTGCATAAAGATATCTCTCTTAACACAAGTTGAGAAGAAGATTTCTTATAAATTCAAGAATGTAATATGTATTCCAGGCTGCCATTATTTTAATGCAATAATATATGTTATTGGTGCTCGCATTTGGAGTGTAGTGATTCTTGCCTAAGTGTGTTATATTTTGTGAATGTATGTTCATGAAGTGTAATTGAGCCAATAGTTTTATTGCATTGTTCTGGTTGTGCAATCTTTTAATTTTGGTATTTGCTACGAGTTTACAGATTTCACTGATATACTTAGTTCAAGAAGAGATCACCATATTGTTCCTACATAGCTTTCCATCTCGCATGAGCACACTTTCCATGGCTTGTGATCTGATGAAAAGTGAAACATATTATTGTTACTAAATCCCCATTGACAATTGCATCAGTGGAATTAAGGAAGTGCTACTCCTATTTTCTTTGGTTATCCACCAATCTTTTCAAAGGCTTAACTTGCAGATGCGTTGTGTCCATGGCTTATGTCCTTTAGGATTTTACTTTCATGTTATTTTCTTAAACTTCTTATTACCCTATCTTTGTTATTTGCTTTAATAATCCCTTGGTTAAATTAAGAATTCATATAGTCACATTGTTACATTGCATTCATCATAAAAACAAAAAAAATACAAAAATATATTTCTTTTTGTGTGATTGTTATTCTGAAATAGTAAATAGATTTTACATCTTATTTGAATTGTTTAATGAACCAGCAAAGGCCTCCTCATGAACACTCACATTTATCTTCAACTAAGCAGATTCTAGTAGGTTGCAAGATCACTCAAAACCTTGGAGTTGATCCCAGATTAGATTTTCAAGAGAGAAGTTTCAAAGAATTCCTATCGTTAAGCATCATGCAAAATGATAGCTCAACATAATGAAGGTGAGTGTATCTGATGCTATCAAAGATTTACCTTAGATTGTAAAACTTGCTAACATGATGTATAGGGAATGCGTGATAGCTAAAAAATATATGAGTACATTTACAAGAAAAATATTTACTACTTTAGAAAATTTTGAAATTTTTTCATACAGATAAATGTGGTCCTACAAAGAGAAGAATATTTTGTGGTGAAAGGTATTCCATTTTTTTTATTGAAGATTTCACTAGAATGATGTGGGTTTCTTTCTTGAGAGAGAAATATAAAGATTTTGATAAGTTCAAGATATTCAAGGAAAAAGACGAGAATGAATCAGAAGTTAAGGAAAGGTGCTTGAGGTTTGATAGAGGTGGAGAATTTACTTCTAATCAGTTCAATGATATTCACAGGCTAGTTTCAATATGTAAGACACCATAACAAAATGGTATAGAAGAAAGAAGAAACATAATAGCGAGTGAAGCAACTAGAGAGATGTTACTTGAAGATAAGGTATCACATGTACATTGGAGAGAAGCAATTTATACCACAAAATACACTATGAATAAAGTTCAAATTAGACAAGGAACACATAAAATACCTTATGAAGTATGGTTTGGTCATACACCCAGTGTTAAATATTTTATAATACTTGGAAGTAAATGTTATATCAAAAGAAAAAATGAAACAGGGAAATTTGATCCTAGAAGTCATGAAAGCATATTCCTTTGGTATTCTACTAAGAGTAATGCCTATAGATGTTATTGAGATTAAAGAAGATTGTTGGAAGTACAAATATAAGAATAAATTAAATATTTTAGGTAAAATAGATAATATTTGAATATGATTAATATGATGATAGAAATTAGGTTAGTACAAGTCAAAGATTGGTACAAATTAGAACACAAACAAGAAGTATTCTTTGAAATGGATGATTGATACAACTACATATAAAAAAAACCAAGAGAAGAACATTAAACACCTAAATGTGTTGCAAGGAACCATCCTAACAATGATATCATTGGAGATGCAAGCATAGGAGTAATGACAAGAGGAAAGGTAAGAGATGAAATTTGTTTGATTTCACATATTGAACCTAAAAGTATATATGAAGTATGTAAGGATGAATTTTGGATAAATGCTATGAAAGAAGACTTAAGTAAATTGAGAAGAACAATACATGGGAATTAGTCCCTAGACCCAAGGATAAGAACATTATAGGTACGAAATGGGTTTACAAGAAAAAAATGAATGAGTAAGAGAAGTTGTGAGAAACAAAATAATATTGGCATGTAAATGTTATTCATAACATGAAGGTATAGACATTGAGGAAATCTTTTTCCCTATAGCAAGATTAGAGATTCTAAGAATTTTTTTGGCTTATGCATCTAAAAAAAAATTCAAAGTATATCAAATGAATGTTAAGTCAACTTTCTTGAATGATAAACTTCAGGAAGAAGTCTACATCGAACAACCTAGTGGTTTTCCATCGATAGAGGAAAAGACATTGTATGCAAGTGAAATACATTGTATGGGTTAAATAAAGCACCTAGAGCTTGGTATGCAAGATTGGATAAATACTTTTTGAGTTTGGGATTTAAGAAAGGTAATGGAAAATAAAATAAAATTTGGGAACTAATTCTGATGGTTTATTGATTATTGAAGTGTTTGTTGATGATATCATTTTTGATGGAAATGATTAGGCAAGTAACAAGTTTTCTGATGAGATGAAAGATGGATTTGAAATGTCTATGATTGGTGAGATGAAATAACTTTTGGGATTGCAAATAACACAAACTAAAGATGGTATTTTCATATCTTAGACTAAGTATCTTAAGAAAATGTTTGTTACATTTACCATGGAAAATTACAAACTAGTTGGAACACATATTGTTATAGGATGCAAATTGTCTTACAATGATGATTTAGCTAATGCTATGCAAATAAGATATAGATCAATGATTTATGGCTTATAATATTGACTCATACAAGACTAAATATTGCTAGTGTAGTTGAAATTGTAGTAAGATATCAAGAAAATCCTAGGGAAACACACTTTGCAGTAGTAATTTTTAAAAAAGATATTTGAAGGGAACATTAGAAGTTGAATTATGGTATAAAAAATCTAATGATTTCACATTTCATGCATATACTAATGTTGATTGCATAGAAAATGTAGATGACAAAAAAAATACAAGTGGAGGAACATTTTTCCTTAGAGGAAGGTTAGCATCTTGGTTGATTAAGAAGCAAGATTGTATTTATCAGTATACAACATAAGAAAAGTATATAGCAACAAAAAACAATTGTATCAGATAATGTAAATGAAACAAATGCTAAAGGATATTGGTATTACTTTTTCTAAACCTAATATTATACATTGTAACAATACCAATACAATTAGTATGTCTAAGATTTTTGTTTTACATTCTAAGTCTAAGAACATTGTAATTAAGTAACATTTTATGAGAGAGAAGGTCAGTGAGAAGGAAATCAGATTGGAGTATGTAAGTACTAAAGAATAAATAACACACACACACACACACACACACACACACACACACACACACACACACACACACACATATATATATTCAATAAAGCATTGGCTTTGGACACATATGAGTATCTCAAAGGTATGCTTGGGGTAATGGCCCTACCTAATGCAAAATAATTGATGTAGAATTACAAAAGTCCAATATATGCGGAGCATTATCTATTTATTTGGACATGATGATTGGTACTTCTCCTTAAGGGGTGTGGTCCTAGTGAGTAGAGCTATTTCAAGAGCTCTTGTGTAATGTTTTTGGCATAATAGAGTGTTTGACACTTGACATATTTTTGGTTGCATTTTGGCTATATCCAGTACAGGTACTTTGATAGTGATGTTCATCAAAGGGGGAGTATTTAAAAAGGTTAATTGCTTGGCATATTGAAACCTTTTCCATTGATGTCAAAGGGGGAGAAGTTCTATGAAAGACTAGATGAAAAGGGAGAGAGAAAAAGTGAAGAACCTATGGGGAGAAGATTCATGAAGAATGTATATGTTGAGGTTATTAAGAAAATTATATCGGAGTTGTAAAGTTTGTATATGTTGAGGATACTCAAAAAATTATATATTAAGTGTTCAATAGGTTGATTTTGGGTTGATGGTTTTCCACCATATGTTGCCATCAATTCCAAAAGGGGGATATTGTTAAAAATAGAGGTTTGGTTGGCACTTAGGTCAACAATTTTTGTGTTGTATTGATGACAAGTTTTGTTATTGATGACAACATATGTTTATGTAACCATGATAAACAAAGATTATGTATATCACAAGATGATTTTTGGTAAAAAAAATATGGCATATATCAGGTTAATCTATGCGATCTTAGATTTGTGGAGAAGGATGAATGTAGTTATCATATCTATGTTTGTTGGATCTTATGTTCAAATCTGGATAAGGTACAATATGTTTGGTGAAGAATGGTAGTGAACTAGTGTACATGAAATAATGACAAAGACAATTGATAGTATATTTGTTGTATCTTATTGGCAAGATGGATACTTTAGTGAGCTTGGATCATGGTAGAAGTCTTATTTGTGTAACTATGTTTGTGATAGTAATGCATTGGGATTATTCTACAAGTGCTTTTGTTGTGTAACATACAATATATTTTATTGGCAAACAACCGTGTTGAGGAAATATATTGTTTATCATTATAACATGTGGAGGCCATAATTTAATATTTTGAATAATGCTTATGATGGCGGGTATGCTTTAGCATAGACCTATGTAATTAATTATACATTGGAGAAGGCTTAGCAAGCCAACATAATTAATTATTTGTAAGGGTATAAAGGAAGGATGTTTTTCTTGGATGAAAATAATTACATATATCATGTACATCACATATTGTGTATGTGGTTATTAGATGTGAGATTTCATGTAGGATGATTAGAACATAGTAGTGATTGAGTTAGATATTTGAGTTGAGCTTCAAAGGAACTATTTTGACAAGTTATAGATCAACTAGTTCATTATTTTATATATGTTATCATGTTGATTTATTATTCACTCTTGTTGAAGCATTTAGGTAGTGGGTCTATGTGTTTCCTTATCAACCTTTAATAGGGTTGGAACCTTCTAACAAGGGTTTAAGGTCTCTTAAGAGGCACATGTCCTATAACAAGAATTTTTGTACTAAATGAATTGTATATGACTCCTAACAAGGTCACATCCTCTTACAAGGAACTTATATATTAGTATACTATTTTGTGGGCAATACCTAGGCATTGGGGTTTACGCTCTAATCAAGGGCTTCCTAGTCAACAAATCATTACATCATGGTGTATAGTTTGTGCATTATTGTTTTAATTGTTGGAGATAAAATTTATAAGTTTGTATTTAATTTTAATTGGTCACATACCTTGTGGCAGTGTGTGGTCAAGATGTGGTGGGAAATGTGGATTTCTACCAATGTTATAGTCTTGTTTATAGATTTACTAGTTTTTGGCCTTCTCTTCCAAATCATTGAACTGAGTGATGTATTTGTGAATATCCTTGGTCTTGGTAATTTTGAGCTTTTCCATTGTGTAAAATGGTTTTTAATTGTTATTTTTGCTTCTCCCAAAGAAAATATTTGGTGCTTGGAAAGTTGTGGTTTAGGAGAACAAACCCTAGACAATTTTATTTAATCCTCTTATTTTCCGCTTCATGTGCATCCAATGTGTATTTGATATCCCTATCTTCATCTTTATTTTTGTGAGAATTCTTATTTGATGCCATTAACAACTCTATTTGTCATTTCACAAAGGTAGATGAGATTATGACACCTATGTGTCTCTCCACCTTTCCATAAATTGTGGTGGACACCAATACATCTACCGTTCCTTGGAGAAGTGATTCTCATGGTGGGGGGGGAAAGGCCACAAACTTAAATGGTGGTTATGAGGGCATCCCTTTTTAATGTTTTCTGTAATTGTCTACTGGTCAAATGATAACTAGTTATTCTGTCATGAAGCATAAAGGTATTTCCACTTAGCAGAAAGATGCTTGCAAAGAATATTTGTTTGTCCTGATTTTTGATCCTTCCTTTGATGAAGAGTAATATGATAATGATGTAGACAAAGCCCTTGCTAAAAATTTGGGCAATGTTGAAAATCTAGGTAGTGTTGGTGGATAACTAAGAGGGGGTGGGGGGAGAATTAGTTATCCTTGGGCCCTTAAAAGTTTTTACCATACTTATAACAATTTTAACTTATCAATACTTAACCTGGTAAACATAATATCTCATCAAACTATAAATTAGTAAACTAACTTGTAGTTCCCATTCAGTTTTGGGTTCATTAACTAAATTACAACAATATGACAGTTTCAACATGTATAAAGAAAATAACATGCAAAACATCCATGAACACATTAACACTAGGATTTCAATTTGGAAATGTGATTAGGGTAAAAAATACCAGGCACTAGTCCCCAAAATGGTTTTACTCTTCTAAAATGAGCTCTCTTAAGAGCCAACCTTGTCAAAGGTTACAAGAACACTGGTAGGTGTGACCCCATTAAGAGATTTTGACCAAAGGTCATCTAGACCTTATCACCCTTAAATGAGTGGCCTATCCAAAGGAATTACAAACATTCAAAGGAATGTCACCATACAAATGGATTTATAAATTAAGATTATTAAGTCCACTTCGTTAAGATATTTTCTTCTATAATGGTTAGAATGCAATAGTAAAATTATTTGTTAGAAATAGAAACTCACTTTTCTTGATCAGTTCTCCATTATGCTCAATATATCTTCTCACTGATTGACTTATCACATCAATACTTTAATCCTCCTCAACTTTGCACTCTAATTTTCTTAGTATAATATCCTTCAACTCTTATCATTAACTTGGCTATCAACTAGACCAACAAAAAATTCCTTCTCGCTTATCTCTTATATTGAAATATTTTTTTCTACTTTAACTCATTCATAGATTTTGTCTCTTAATCTTTTCCATCTTAGATAAACTAAATCTAGACACTTAAAGAAAATTTTTCAACCTTGAACTTCAAAATTTCTTTGGATTACCAAAAACACTTCAAATCTCCATCATCAGATATTTTCTTAATTATTTGAACCATTGATCTCATTAATAGGGCAACCATACTTAGTTAGTACTATGCTCAATTAACATTAGACTCACTCAATTAACCTTTCTCTACTCAGTTAATATTGTTCTGAATCACATCACTTTTCATATTCTTCATTACCAACTCCTATTTCTAGCTCAATGTAACTTACTAATTTTTCATCTTTTCACTTGCCAACTTCATTCCTTCTTTTACCAACCAAACTAACTTGCTTAAACATAATCTCAACACTTCATGAAATCATGTAAAAATAATCAAACCAACATTATAATTCCATAGACCAATTCATCTGTCGCCCAATTAGGTTTACACAGTCAACATCACTTCTTCAACTCATCTTCATACTTTACCTTTCATTTATTTTCTCAACATCACATCCTTAAGATGATTGCAACTTACATGAATCAGTGATGTCAAACAAGTTGACATAAATTCCAATATAACAATTGATCTAACTCTTCTACATACACTTTTTAGCTTGGTTATGACCTTGTTCTTCATCAACATCAACAATATCTTCCTTTCATTTAACAACGATAGTTATGGCCAACAAGTGCTCCTACTATAAATTGGGTTGTCCATAAGAATACCACTTCTACTCCTATTGGTGTGGCCCCTTCTGATTGTGATATATATCCATCTTTGAGACATGTCAAAGCATACCACTTAAAATACACAAAATATAATAGGCCACTTACAACACATACAATCAACAACCCACACCAAGAGTTAAATTGGACTAAATTTAATAGAGGGCCAATGAATTCATCTCCAATAGACTCTCTCCATCTGGAAATCTGGTAAATCAATCTCCTCATCAAAAGGAGACATTACAGGAATATCTGAATTAGCCTCATACTGCAATAAATCTAACAAAATAGGAGCACCATATCATTCAACCTTGTCCAATCAATATAGAGATGAAACTCTAATGAATTTTACTTCTTGAACTACCTCAATAGCATTAAAAAACACAAGAGAAAATTCCCAGCCAAATGTTCCTCACCCATGAGCCACATAACCATATTTTATCCTTCCACATCTAACTCTAAGGAAAGGCCTCAATTTTTTTACTATTGAGCCCACGTTTAGAGGATCAGTAAAAACTCAAGTTCCCAAAAAAATCCTCAAGAATAGTCCCAAAAAAGATTCAATAATGTAGGTGCCAAATTGCATTAGCTTCTCCAAGTAAGATCTCCACCTATATAGGAGCAAAACAAGAAAGATCAAGAAGGGAAATAAAAGATCCTTAATCACAATCTCGTCAGGTAGAGGTGACACATAAAACCTTTAGAATCATGAAACACTAATGGGCCTCCACAAAGTCCATAAGAAAATCCCCTTCAATAGGAGCAAGGGCCATGAACATAGACACCAAAGTATCCAAACACAACCTGACATTAGAGAAATCCACAAAATGAAGAGAGGGTATCCCCATATTCACATGCAATAGGGAAGGAATAGAGCCCTCCCTAAATAAGGGTAGAGCCTAGTCATCCATCAAAAAATCCACCATAACTTAAATTCTTGAAAAGGAATTTAGTTCCTCAACATATTAACAAAAAGAAGGAGAAAAGACAACAATCACCATCAAAGAAATAAATTCATTGAATCCAGAAAAAGAACTACCAATGACATGAAACCAATTGCCAATGTAGGTGTCCAAGAGATCCCCTAACCCCAATAAGGGGTATAAAGAAGAGGCCATAGGGTCATTAGCATAAACAAACAAATGCCCAAATAATATTTTCTATTGCAAATACAACACAAAAAAGAAGGGTTCAATCCAAATGATAGTAAAAAAATGAGGCAAAGAGAAAATAGTTTCTTGCAAGGCTAACCTAATGAAAAACACTAGCCTCCTTATGTATGCAAAAATCACAATTTTTTTTCTTCATTCACAACAAATAGAGAGGGCTCCTAACCAATGACAAAGGATACCAACAAGAATATAAGAAAAATGACCTCTAAAAAAGAATGCAACCTTACAAAAGGGGTGAGCCACCCCAATGACACTGTCAGAAGGACATAGGGATCATGACCAATTCAACTGGAGCCACCAAAGAAGATGCTTAAACTAGACATTCCTGCATGAACACCATGGACGAATTTTAGGGAAAATGGGTCTAATTACATCCCCAAAACCTTCAAAGATCCTACCATAGATCCTCAATAAAGAAACATAAGAGGAAAAGGAACTAGTGTCCCAAACACAATAACCTCACTGCACACACAAAAGCCACCATCTTCAAAATTAACATAAGAGAAATTATCATCATCTTTAGACTCTCCATCCTCTCCCACTCCCCTTCCAACTCTTTGATCACAAGTAATTGAAAGCTCTCCCTTCTTATTCTCTCAGTTCAACATTTATCTGAATATCCATTTTCATATCTACAAAATTTATTTTGATTATATGTTTATTATTTATATATTATTATTAAATAAATTACATTTAATTATACTTATTTACTTTTTAATAGAGTATAGATATCTTAAATACAAATTATGGAAAATAAATAATTATAAGACTAAAATTATATTTAAAATATCTATAATAGTTGTTAGAATAACTAATTTCTTAACATTAATGATATAATAAAATTTAAAAAGATTCTAAATTCTAAAATTATGTTTCAAATTTTATTTCTAATTTATAAGTAAAAAGATCTACTTAAAAAATCAAATTCAACAATTACTATCTTATGTTATAAATGCTTATCAAAAGAACTTATTTGAAGATACATTTAATTTTAAATTGATGGAAAAAATTAGAATTTGAAAATATAACATTTCATAGATAATCTATATAGCGAATAGATAAAGAATACATATAATTATTTATTTCTTATTTCTTATTAATTTTCTTATTTTTTTCTATGACATTATAAAGTATTAGATATAAATTTTATTTATTTTATTATTAATTATTTTAATAATTATTAGGCAAAAGCCTACAACACAAGATTAATAAATAATAATAATTAATTACATCACATAATAATAATGAATCTTGACTTTAGCCTCTTACCAATCAAAAAATAAAAATAAATAAATAAATAAATAAATAAATATATATATATATATATATATATATATATATATATATATATATATATTAGTAATTATTATTTTTAAAATTCATTGATGGACACTCTTAATTAAAAGGTTTTTTTAAATATCAAATTAGAGAATAAGTAGAATCTAAAAAATGACTATGTTTGAATTATTAACTTTTTTTGTTGTCAAAATGAAAAAAGCTTATTTTTCATTATATTAATCATATCATTCAAAACTATCATTTTGATTATTCAATTTTAACATTTTGAAATAAATTATAAATAAATTATTTTTCTATCAAAATATTTTAATTTTAACAAACCTTTGACTTTTAAACATTTCCCTCAACAAGAATTAATATTAGTACTCCATACTTTTGTACGCAATAATAACAAGTGCCGCATAGTGGCTAGTACTTGCCTAGTTAGCAATATAGTAATTTATTCATGTAGTATAGTATTTTGTTTTATAATAAGAATTTTCATTTATTTAATTTGAAGTTAGTGTAGTAATAATTATAGTTGAAATAGTAAAATTCTAACTATAAATAAAAGTTTAATTGACTAGTATAAGAATAATTTAATTCAAATGCTATTTAGATCATTTGAATGGTTGAATGTATATGATTTTAAAAAATTTACAAAGATCAATATTTTATATAAATTATATTATATAATGTATAATTTTTTTAATTATTTAATTATATAATAATATCATAAAAAAATTAAATGTAAGAGTAGTATATTGTGTGTGATATAATGTTTGATAAATTGAGGGTTCTTTCCCTCTTTAACCTATTCAAATGACTTTTTTCCTAATTTAATAAAAATGAAAGTATTTTTCAATTTGTGAACATTAATTTAAATTGTACTTTAATTTCCTTAAATACTTAAATAGATGAAAGGTTAATGAGAGGATCCACATAAACATCATTAGGAAAAATATAATTTATGTAAATTAACATTCATCAAATTATGCAACTTTGCACCAACTAAATTGCACCCAACAATTTCACAATCAATACAATAAAATATATTTACCAAAGAGTAAAATTAGATAAGAAAAATGCGCAATAAATCATATAAGAAAATAATAATAATATTTCATATTATAAATATAATTCTAGTACTAATAAGCACTTCATTTTTCTCCCACTTCATTTTTCTCACTATTCACTTAGTTGAAAAATGGTGAATTTTGAAATATCTATTTTTAATAATTAGAACAAAAATTTCTAAGTGTTGAATTTTAGTTTCACTTTTAACTTAACAAAAAATAATAATGTTCATATTATGCCAATTAGCACTATAATGTTAGGAAGTGCCTTAGTACATAGTGCTTTCTGTGTACAAGACTCCAATTTTTTTAGCCAATCAAATATCTCTTAATTAATTTTATTGATTTTTGTGCATCTCTACTATATAAAATATCAATTATATAAAATTGTTTAAACCATTAATTTTGATTGGTAGATATTATAAAGTATAATCACTAATTAAGAGAAAGTGATTGCAATAGTAATATATGCCTTACTACAAGTACTAACAAGTGCCATGTAGGGGCTTGTATTTGTCGGACGTTATAATAATTTAAGATTAAAAATTTAATAATTAGAAAATAGCGAGTTGAGGTAAGTTATAATAGTTTAAGATTTTTTTTTAAAATTGTGAGCTATAATGATGTTAATTAATTTAGATTAAATCAATATTTTTTTAAGATTTAAAAAAAACTATTTTCATAAATATTAAAATATATGAAGAGTAATAATTTCTAAAAAAAATTTATAATTTAAAAAAATTATCATATAAGTGTAATGTTAGAACTCACTTATTCTCTTTAAATTAAATTATTAAGATTAAAAACAATTATCATTCAAACTACATATATCAAATAATAGTTTCTAACATAAAAATATTTTTGAATTAATAATATGTAACTATTATAGGTAAAAAATTATTTGATAAGTGTTATGATTTTGATGTAAGTCTTATGTGTTTCATATTTTATATATATTTCATCCTTAAATATATGTTATATGTGTTCCTATAAGACTTAAATAATATGAGCCAATCAAACTAAAGTAAAATATTTATTATTATTTTAAAACTAAGATTGACATATAAACATTAGAAACAATCAAAAGATTAAAGTAATTATAAAAATACTTACATTTCATTGGTTGAAGTAGGTAAAATTAATCATTTTTTATGTACAAGTGATTGTAGTAGTATGTACCTCCAGCAAATACAATAAGAAAATATAAAATCTTATTTTATAAATATATTTAACAATCTTTAGTTTATAGGTTTTCTTGCAATTTCTATTTGTTATGATATATGTCAAATTTGTTACTAGTTTATAACATAACAATTAATAAATGAAACAAAAATACTATTCAATCTTCTAAAGAAAGACAATATAAAATTTAAGAATAATTTAGCATATAGATAAAGATTCAAGAAAAATTTATAAAATAAAAATAAAAATAAATTATTACCACTATAAAAATTTAGCACATCCTTAACATTTAAATAAAAAAAACAAATCTTAAATAAAATATAAAATAGAAAAATGACTTTTTTCTATTTAATTACAAGAAATTTATGTGCAAAATACCTAACAATTCTAGTAATTGTAGTACTTTTGTCTATAATCAGTGTAGAAATTATTTGTATAAAATAGTCCATAGTTCTTATTCAAGGAGTTTGTTATAAAATCAAAATAAGAAATTATGAGTGCATCCTAAAAAATTGTCTTACAAGAGGCATAGTGTTTCCTAAGAAATTGGCCAATAAGACTCCAAGCATATCAACCAATCACCATCAACAAAAAGAAAATTAACATGTATTTATGACAATGTTAGAAAGACAAAATAATATTATTCCTATGATAAATGCAAGACAAAATATTCATTAAAGTGAATGAAAGACAATATTTTGCTAATCAAAATATTTTATTATAAAGTTACCATTTAAGAACTGGTGGATAAGATTGCAAATTTAAGTCAATTTAGTTTTATCCAACTCTTCCTAAGGCAAGGTCCCATGGGAGGGGCTTGGGCTCTATTTTTGTGGAGCAGGTGGCTCCATGATAATTTTTTAGGGGTGCTAAAGGTTTAATTGGAATCTTTTCCTACAAAATAGGAGCCCAAAATTCTTAGCCCTCTTAATTTGAGTGGTGAAAAATGGGTGAAGCTAGATTTAGCCCCACAAACTTAGGGAAGAATTGTGCCATTTGTCAACAACCTACACTTCATTTCCCATCAAACAAATTTATAAATAAATTTAATTTTTATTTTTAAAATTCATGAGATAAACAAGTTCCTTGAATTTATGAGCTAATGTTTTTGGAAGCAGATTCACATTTAAATCCATATGACTGCTTCCTTTTTAAATATCCATGACACTCACTCTATTTTTAAGGAAGCGAGTGCCCATGAGACCCCAACCTAAAACTTTAAAAATATGTCCTATATTGTAGTTGCGAGTGTTTGAAAAGTGTACAGATAGTACATAATAAGATCAACAAATAAAAACTCAATCCAATAATGGAAGTGGTTTAACTTGACCACAAAGAACATCACACTTATATAAGTTAGCTGAAGATTTTAGTGGTACAATGCGAGTATCAAAATGTATGTATTTATTACAAAGTCACCAACATACAAACTTATAAATATGATAAAGCAAACATTAGCAATATGCAAATGATAACATCTATATTTAAATGATGCATCACTTAGGATGAAAAGTACATTACACATCATTAATTTTCTTATTGTTTTCTATAACATTATAAATTACTAGATATACATTTTATTTATTTATTATTTTAATAATTATTTTTAAAATTCATTGATGGACAATCTTAAATTAGAGGATTTTTAAAATATCAAATTAGACAATAAGTAGAATTAAAAAAATTAACTATGCTTGACCTATTAACTTTTTAATAGTCAAAATGCAAAATAGCTTCTTCTTTTTTTCATTATATTAACAATATCATGCAATAGAATGATAGATAAATCTATTTTAATATTTTGAAATAAATTTATAATAAATTCTACATTAAAAATTTGACTAGAATATTTTAATTCTAACAAATCTATGAGATGCTTTAACATTCCACTCAACAAGAATTAATAATAGCACTTGCATGCTTTTATACATGCAATACTAAGTGATAGAAATTTTTATTTTATAAATATGTTTAACAATCTTTGGTTTATAAGTTTTCCTCTAATTTGCATTTGTTATGATATATATCAATTTTTTTACTAGTTTATAACATAATAAATGATAAATAAAGAGAGAAAATACTATTCAATTTTCTAAAGAAAGATTCTAAAGAAAGACAAAATAAAATTGATAACAATTTGACATATAAATCTGAATAAAGATTTAAGTAACAATAAAAATAAATAAAAATTTAAAAATTTAAATTTATTACCACACTATAAGAATTTAGCACATCCATGACATTTAAACAAAAACTACTACTAAACAAAGTAGACAATATGATTTTTTTTTAATTACAATAAATTTATGTACAAAATAACTAACAATTATAGTAATTTTAGTACTTTTTTCTATAATAGGTATAGATTGTATTTGTATAAAATAGCCAACAATTCTCACTCAAGGATTTTTTTAATAAAAATAAAAATAAAAATAAAAATTATGGGTGCATTCTAAAAAATCACTTTACATGAGGCATAATGTTTCTCAAAAATTTGACTAATAAGACCCCAAACACATCAAGCAATTGCCATCAACAAAAAGAAAAATACTAGCTAATGCAATAGTATATAGCCTACCATAAATACTAATAAATTAACATGTATTTATCACAATGTTACAAAGACAAAATAATATTAATTCTCGTGACAAATGCAAGACAAAATATTCATTAATGTGAATGAAAGACAATAATCAAGGTAAGAGCCTACAACACATTAGTAAATTGTGAGCCTCTCATTGGGGAGCTCTTTGGTTCAAATCTACTCGAGATTAACACATAAGAATAATTCATCTTAATAAAAATAATAAATGACTAATAAATAATCCAGTAGATTACCTATAAAAAATTTAAAAAAACTATCAATCAAAATGTTTTATTATAAAGAACACCATTTAAGAACTAGTGCATAAAATTGCAAATTTAAGTCACTTTAATTTTATTCAACTCTTTCTAAAACTTTAAAAATCTATCATATGTTGTAGTTACACAAGTGTTTGAAAAGTGTATAGATGGTATATAATAAGATCAACAAATAAAAATTCAATCCAATAATGAAAGTGGTTTAAATTGACCTCCAAAATAACATCACAATTATATAAGTTAGCTAAAGAATTTAGTGGTGCAATTTAAGTATCAAAATGTATGTATTTATTACAAAGTTACCAAAAAATTGGTAAGAACTTATTGATATGAGAACACAAACATGGGAAAGATGTAAATGATGACATTTATATTTGCAAGATGAATTACTTATGATGAAAAGTACATTGCACATATAATTCCAAAAACCTTAAACCTTATTTTACTATGGTAAACTGTGGAGACTTAAGAAACTTAATAATTAGAAAACTGAATAGTGAATTGAAAGCATGCAATCTGTGGACTAATATGTCAAAATATGCATGTAAGAAACATAATTTCTACAAAAGGAGCTTCTAAACTATAAATATTGTTGGAATGTACACCATTGTTTTTAAGACTAAATCTATATGAAGATTTACCCTTCAAATAAAATAAATAAAAATGCAATGCAAAAACAATAGTTCAAATAATGTTGATATTTATCTAATTTACACCATTTTATAAGAGAAAGTCAGTTTTAAAGTCCAATGTTAAATACTTAAAAGATTCACACAATTTATGCAAATTTCTAATAAACCATTCAAACTATACAAATACAAATGTAATTTACATAGCAAAATTTTAGAGTCCACAAAAGCTTTATTATCCTCACCATGTTTTCAAGGAAACTTGGAAATAGTTTTAGCTTACAAATATAATCTTGAAATGTACAAAAAAGATAACAATTTACATAATCTTGTATAGGTAAACAAACAACTAGAATAAAAAAAAATTGCATCTAAATATTGTTATTTTTCATACCATGTTTTGGAGTAAATTTGTAGGTAGTTGCAATTTCCACCAATTTGCAAAGAAAAGCTTTAAATAGTACAAAGATGCAATTCACACAATTTCACAAGAAAATTTCAAACAACCAAAATTTATAAAGAAATCATAGAGAATGCAAAAAAAAAAAAACTTTACTCACAAATAAATCCAAAAACATTGTCATCTGTCCAAGCATCACATGACATTCCAAGGTAGTAAGGGCTGATAATGATACAACAAAGGGAGCTAGAAAAAACCCTGTTGCCTTGGTTCTCCTAAATGTCAGATTGCAAAAATTTCATTTTCTTGAGTTAAAGAAGCTCAAATGTACCAAGCTTAAGCTTTAGAAGAGTATGTAATTTATTGCATTTTTTATGATTATTGGTCTTGATGCCTTCAACTCATTCCCAACTCTACTTAGCACTCTGAAGTTTTGAAATCCAATTTCCAAGTCAAAAGTTATGCCAAGTTAATGGAAGCCTTCAAAATATGTGTTTTCAATCGAATCATTAACAAAAAATGCAAAAGAGGTTAGAAACGTACCCAAAACATGTATTCCTTCTCCCATTCTTAACCTCTCTAACCAAAAAGATGTTAAGAGGGAAATCCAAAACACATATTTTAGAGAAGATTCTTAACCTCTTTTCCAAACATAAGAGGTTAATAAAATACAATAAAAGTCAATTACACTCCATGTCCAAGTGTAGACTTTCATTATCGAAGGAGAAATCGGGAATTCATAAGTGTAGGCAATGACATAAGAACTGTTTGATAGGTTTTAGGAGATTAATTATGTCAAGAGAGTGATGGCTTTGATACTATAATCAAGGCAAAGAAAATCATGAAATGAAATGGGTGGCTTGTACCTAAGGCTTTTCTATCTCAATTCAACCTTGCAAACTTTCTCTCTCTCCCAACATATCACAAGGTCATTGTTAAGACATTTAAAGGGTCCCTGTTGTTAAAGAGTATGCATGAAGTTGTGATGTGCAAAAAGCCCAACTCTACAGCTATGTAGGAATACCATCTGGTATAATGCTAAGAGGGATAGAAGATACACGTTGTGTAAAATATTCTAAACTCCCACTATATTAACCAAATACTTCCATTTGAGTTCACTTAGCATTCCAAAATGCTTTCCCAACAATACAAAATTCCTAAATGGTTAGATAAATTAAAATTTTGTTAGATAAATACAATTAGAAGAGTTGTATGTGCAATGCAACAAGCATAAAGTGTTTGACATAATTCCATTATATGCTTGGGTATGGTATCAATACATAGAACAATGATCACTCAAAGCACCATAACAATGTACATGGAAAGCTCCCTACGAATGCCTTTAAGAGGTGTCACCTCATGGAAAATCCCCATATAGATATAAATGCACAATATAGAAGCACAAAGGTTACATGTGAATTGTTCAAAAAAATGTGATGGTTTTCTTATAAGTGCATTCATGAAAAATATTGAATCAAATATAGGATGCCTTATAGAGTACAATAATTGTATCAATCTAATAGTTTCATAGACCACTACCATTGTGTGATATAAACTAACAAATTTTCAAATAAGTTTGAGAGATTAAAATAAGTGTAATTCATTAGAGTGAAGCCAAACCTAACCAAATTTTCTAGCTACTAAACTAAGTCAATCCTTTGTTTGATAGAAAGTTGCCAAGATGGAAGGTAGCCATAACAAATTGCTTAAACATCACATGTACTAAACTTCATTCTAACACTAAAAGTGTTAAATGGTGAAAGATGACTTTAGCCATAGAGATATTGAGAAATTCAACAGACCATCTATCCCCATCCATCCTTATATTGAGTGTGCATAGTGTGAATGCGTAGACTGACATCACCTCTTTTACAATACCTTATGAGTGAATTTGCAAATGGTGAGATCGTAGCAACTAGATTATATTCAAATATGGAGAAGTACTACAGATTCTTGATGTTTCCCAATGTCTTTTGTGAAACTCAAGCTCCATAAGTCTTGCAATGATCTCATCCAAAGTTCTCAACTAGATACATCATGGGAATGTTGTCCTATAGCACAATATTGAAAGGAAATAGAAAAGTCTAAGAAGCTCACAACTTTTAACAAATCTAGTTTGCATCGATTGAACTAATATGATAAGTAATTACATTGCTGCCTTCTAGACTCGTAGTTAGTTATGCACAAAAATACAAGACACAACTATCCTCCCTACAAATTGCACCATTGACTAAATTTCAAAAAAAATGAAAACACAATATTTTTTTTTGAAATTTTCACCATTTGATCTTTATGATCTGTATATTTTGTGATTAAAAACAACAAAAATTTTGAGAAAATTTCATTGTGTTTTCGTGAATCTAAAAAAGATTCATGTTTGACTTTTTTTTTTTTTTGGTCTTTGGCGCATTTTGTCAGGAGATTAGCCAGTGCCTCCAAAAATACATCTCCATATATGCACATAGACCACAAATTAATTCAATAAATAACAACCCTATTTATTTAACATGATGTGGAAGAGAAATACGATTTTGAGATGTGCTATGGTCTCAGAATGTGTTATGGGCATTTGCGAATATGAAAGTCAAATCCCACAACCTAATCTTATGTGTCCTTACTTGTGCCAAATTAGGAGAGTTCGAAAGCCTTCTATTGCAACTATTCTAGTCTTTCCATAGTGACAGAGGTTATTTTTGAATAGCCATTCCACATACTCTTCTTCACATGTATGCAATTTGACTACAATTAAAGCATTAGAAAAGGTATGCGGGTATTCATTGGAGTGTAATAGAAAAGAAAATTTTAAAATTTATGTGTAGTTCCAAATGTATTTTCAGCTTGAAGGTATCCTTGAAGATTTTTCCACACAAGGAAGTAGATGGAAAGCCACTTCAGTGAAGTAAGCAATTGGTCTCTATACTTAAAGTACTAGTTTCAAATTATAACTTTGTAAATCATTACCTTGGTCACATTTGGTCAAAGGTTAATTATTTGACTATTTTTGCATGCAATCTCAAGGTTAATTAACCTTACTAAAAACACATAAAAAAGTTACTTATTAACCTTGAAGAAGTTGGTTATGTTTGAAAATCCTATAAATAGAAGGCTATTTGTAATGTAAAAGTGGGGGAGAACTTTTGCAAAGGGGAACTCTATTGAAATACAAAGGAACTTTCAATAAACTTTAGTTTCATGTTATGTCTAATGGTTTTTGAGTTTTTCTATTCTCAAAAAAAATGAAGAATGTATTTTGGTTTGTATGTCAAAAATGTCCTTCTGAATTATGATCATGAATTTATTGTATGTTAAAATAGTGATTCTTTTATGCATTCATGTGAATCATTCACTTTAGTGTAAAGAAACATGTTCATTTCATGGTATCTTGATTTGGATGTATTTGTATGGCTCGTCACTTCATACGTCAGGATTTGTCATACTTCTTGCACCATCATTATATTTATATGCTCAAAACGCCTTTGTGAATTGCCATCTTTTGTGAATTTTAGTTAGTAGTTGTATGTCTATTATTGGAGTTCATATTCCTATTTTCTTTTAGTTTAGTTTTATTCTTTTGTAATTTTAGGTGTAAAGTACATAAAATACCAAATACACCCATCATACAAGGGAATTTTTCCCTCTCAAACATAGGGGAAGATTGAAAATAGATAGTGATCAGTTGTAGTTTCTCCAACTATTAACATAATTGTCACTATTCACAAGAAGAATAGGGTTATTTCCAAAGATTAATTGATAGTGACAAATCTGTTTACTAATGGGATTTTGGTGAATTTACAAGGGATTTGAACAAGTAAGATTAATAAATTGCCTATAATAAAGTGAAATGGCGTTGGCACACAAGAATGTGTTTCTAGTTCTCCATCCAAATCTTGATTTCTAGTGTTGGTCTTAGAATGGTTTTGACATTTGAGTGTCAACACACTTAATCACTTTCTACATATAGAAGCTAAGTACACTATGTATGTCGAGCCACAATATGTGCCCAGCCAAAATTTGAACAGGTGCACTTCAGGTGCTGAGCATTATACAGGTGCCAGGTGATATATAGGTGCCGAATCACAGTTGATGCCGAGCAAGACAAAATGTAGTAGGTGCTGAGCAAAGCATGATAGTATATGTGCTGAGCACTAGTAGTATAGTATGTGTTGAGTAACATAGAATCAACATATGAGTTTGTGCCCTCACAAACTTAGATGTAAACCATTTTTGGAGCCAACATAGAAAGGATTTGGAAGGATAATAAGGATAAGAATGAATCTTCTATATTTCCTATGCAATCAGTATGCAACCAATTAGAAAAATGAAGAAGGCATGCAACCATGAGAAAAATGCAAGGAATGAGTGGGAATACAAGATTCAATATGAATCGTAGATCCACATCTAACCCTAAGTCTACGAAGTCTTTATAAGAAGGCTTAGACCCCACAATTTTAAGATGCTGAAGAGAAGTCAAGGAAGTTGCTAAGCATATAGCAAAGTTGCAGAACAGGGAAAACAATAGGGGCATTACAAACTTAGAGAATTGAGAAACAATTACACATTTAGTTAATCAAAATAGTACAAGGGATATGAATAAATATTAGATCAAGTAAGGATCACATTAGAATGAGAAAATCAAGTGCCTGAAATCAGCAATTGAAGATTGTAAGCAATTAGGTCAAAGGTTTCTAATACTCTCTAGCCATTGTATTAGATAGTCAAAACCCTATGATGATAGGTTAGCTTAACAACTATTTTGTAAATCCTTTGAAGAGGTGACTAAATCCTTGAATAGGGTGACACTTCATGTAAAGTGTTTATAAATCCTTTGACCAGGTTACTATTGAAATAGTGTAAAGCCTTTAACAGGGCATGCCTTTCACAAGGAAGACAATCATAAGTGGTCAAACAATTATTGCTACAATGATTTTTTGGGTATCATCCCCATCCTAGTTTTACCTTCTTATTCTTGGAGGGTTTCTAGGTTACCAAATTCTGGTGTTATGTGTGTTGATGCATGTGTTTATTTTATGTTCATTTAATATGCTTACATGCATGCAGCTTACTTTCAATTATTTGTTTTAAAGGATTTGAAAAGGTTAAAAGTGTGGTACTTCTAATTCACCCCCCTCTCAAAAGTACTCTTCCCATTTCTATATTCCAACAATTAATATTAGACCAAAGGTTCTCACAAGGAGAAGCCTAACAACTTCGAGAAAAGATCTAAAGATGGAAGTCTTCAAAATTGGGAAGATCATAGACAATTAGGTGATTGATGTGCATCTCACTCTACACAAATTAGAGGAAGCAAGATAGGAATTGAGAAAGTCCTTAAAAAGAAGGAACGATATAGCCATAGCTGAAAATGACATACACTACAAGGAGATTGACACCATACAAGTGTTTTCCAATGGAGATTCCAAGGAATTTGATGTAGCAATAGCAGAACTGATGGAGAAAAATAGAGCACAACCTGAAGAAATCAGAATACTCAAGCTTGAACAAGAGTCACAAGCCATAATGCTTTGTGAAGTGACTGAAAAAAAGAAGAAAGCCATTGAAGACAAGGCCATGATAGAAGATGACAAGAGAAATCTTACCAATAGATTGGAGGAGAAGCCAATTAAATTTGAAAGAATCTCAAACATGCAACTTGACACCTTAATCCAAGTGATGAATGCTCATCATGAACTGAATATGAAAGACATTGAGATCTCCACCTTGAGAATGCAAAATGAATTGAAAAGAGAGAAGGAGATAGTAGAAATCTTCAACAAACCCAATGAGGCTATCAAGTACTTTAAGCAACTACTAAAATCACCAAGGGCTAGTAATGTTACTTTAGGACTTGGTTACACCAAGACTGAATAAGGAGAATCATCCAAGACTGTAGAAGAAAGGAGTAACAAAGGTAAGAACACTAAACCAGCTTGTCATTTCTATGGTAAAAAGGGACATACCTCAAATGTATGTAGGAGCAAGGATGGTCATCAACATGATAAGCCTAAAAAGGCAAGCTTTTGTCAAAAGTGCAAAAAATAAGGACATCAAGCACATGAATGTAGAACCAAGACCATGAAGACACCAAGATTTGAGGGTCACTGCTACAACTGCAAAAAGTATGGACATAGAGCATTTGAATGCATATCAAAGCCTATGTGGATACCTAATTAGCCTGCAAAAGAAAATAACTATGGTCATCATTACAATTTGGACTATAACACCAAGTATAGCTATCACTATTGTCAAGAATATGGACATGTCCCTGACAATTGCATAAGGACACATTTTAGAGGGAATTGCAATAGATGGTTAAGTCAAACCACATGTTTCAGTTTCTTGAAGACTGGTCATATCAGTAGGAATTGCCCAACAAAGTCAAAAGAATCCAATACAGAAGTCAACAAAGGAAAAGAGAAGGTTGATGTTGAACAAATAAGAGGACAAATGAACAAGACTTGGAAGAAGAAAGATGAGTGCAACACATCAAATGGAGGGATCACTTCACCCAAGAGGTCAAGTGATCACATCTCATCCAACTAAGCAAGAATAGGCATATGGGACTGATATACAAAAGTTATATCATACACTAGTCCCAAGAAAAAGAAGCACTGCAAAGAAGAAATCAGCATGATCAAAGATGCCAAGTCAAAATTTTGAAGTTTTTAAAAACACTACCAAATTGTCCCTAGATGCTGAGTAAAGCTCCAATGGATGCCGAGTTTCTAATAGCGACTGAGTTGATAAATGATGTCGAGTAAAGTGGAAATCTAAGTGGAAGCTGAGTAAATGAAATTCAATGGGAGCCAAGTCATGGTGAAACCTTCAAGTGTTGAGTGTACAGTTGTACATACTAAGCATTTAATGCTAGGTTTTGAAAGGTATAAGGTCAAATTTTGATCATTTTTATTCCATTCAAATGCAGAGCAAAGATGAAAAGAGTGCAGAAGTGATCATACAACAACCTTGAAGCCATTTGCATCAATGTCAACAATGATTCAACATACATTTCGACGATCTAAGGTATTTAGCAAGTGCTGAGCTACGCAGTGTTGAAGTTTTTAATATATTAAAACCCTAGTTCAATATAATGGTCTCTAGTTCTAAGAACCCCAAGGGAAAGGAGAGTCATGAAGTCTAGCTAGTTAGTAATGAGGTCAAACAACCCAAGTTTAGGCCAATTCTTGAGGTCGCTTATAGAAATGACCTTGCTGGTGCATTGTCCATTATTCCACTAAAGGTTGTTATGGTGCCAGATGTAAGGAAGTGTTATAACTACAAAATAGGAGCAGTAGGTGATCTTGAAATATTTCAAGCCTATGAAAAATTCTGTGATAACAAAATTTTTGAAGGACAAATATTAGATAGTTGATAAGAAGGGTTTAACAAATGCCCTAGTTTACCCTACAAGTTTCAAAATAGAATGGATAAGGATTGTTTTGAGTAGGATTCACAATGGATGTTTGTGGTTGGAAATAGGACCAATTAAGATTACCAAGAGGATAGTACATAGGGTTATAGGTTTCCCAACCCTAGATCGGCCTAAGACCTTTTGTAGTGATTCAAAAGAGATCATTGAAAGGAATACAAGAGTTAAGTGGAATAAGAGGGGTATGACTATTGACATTATAACTAATCCTCTTCTAGATTTTGTAGTAAGACTAATATCTCACAAATTCTACCAATCCAACAGATTGAATAGTGTGCCATGTATAGTTGTTGATGTAGCATACAAACTTGTGGAGAAAGATTATGCATATGATCTAGCAGAACTAATGTTGCAACAAATAAATGAAAACCTAGGAGTAATAAGGAGATGAAAAGGTGCTCAATGGAAGTTTGGCTTAGTTATTATGTGCATATTTTTCTATGTCATGGAAGAGTTTCCTTCTATTGGAAAGGTGAATTAAAACCCAAACAAAACTACAATCACACAAATCAATGAGTTCATTGATCAGATGGGTGATAATTTTGAGGCCCAAATGACAAGATATTTTGAGGATTTTAAGAAATCCATGAAGCAAAGGGTAAGAATACCATTTTACCTAGTGGAAAAACACATCAATGACATATGCTTTTTGGTTGACATTGACTATACCTATATCCAGGCAGCAATTCCAAGGGTAAGATGGCTAAGGCCATTAGGTTATGAACTTGATGTGGATGAAGTCTTAGCAACAATCACACCATTGCTTGCAAAAGAGATTGTTAAGAAGGTTCCTCATTTTGGCACAAATGATGTTGTCAAATCCAAAGTTGAAATAGAATTGAAGACAACCTCTATAATTAAGAGGATAGATAAATTAGTGAGGAAGATAAAGAAAAAAATTGGTGCAGATATTGAAGGAGAAGTAGGTGCTGATGAGGAAGACGAAGAAGAAAGTGAGAGTGAAGAAGAAGAAGAACAAGGGCAAGATCAAATGGAGTTGACCCAAGGATTATGAGAAGACAAGGAGAAAAGGAAAAGAAAAGAAGATAAGGAAAAAGGAGAGGAGGAAATACAAGAGGGAGAAGACATGGCAATAATTGAACAATAGCAGCAAGAGAAATAGAGTGTGCAAGGCACACAAATGCCACCCCCTAGCCCTCCTCATGTAACCATCACACCTATAGACACAATAACTATCAAGGATGTTCCTAACAATTTTGCTTAGAGCATCAATCCCCTAACTGTAGAGGATCTCTCCAAAATCCTTCACCAATCCACACTTCAGGCACAATTGTGCACCAACCCTATATTGGTGAGTGTAGATGAGCTACAGAAGGCAGTAGCAGAACCAAAAAGAGACAAGGTGAAACCACAAGAATGACCTTTCATCTGTATAGCTACTAGCACTTAAATTTTAATACTTCCACCACTACCTCCAACAATTGCAATATCAACAAGAGACACCATTCAAAAGCCAAGTGTAGAAGAAGGGAAGTCTAATGAGAAGAAGAAAACATCAAAGGAAGAGGAGCAGGCCACTATTCAAACATTGGTAGAACTACCAAAAATAGGCACTCCCACAAAGACTCCTTAGAAGTTGAGCACTGAAGCCATACCTTTACAAATCTCCACACCAGGCTCGAGCTCAACCAAGGTGACTAGGGTACTTCACTATGGAGACCCCGAGTTAGATGAAGAGATAATCATTCCTTCTTATGACTCAAAGACTATCACAAGGGAGCAGATTACAAAAATGCAAAATGCATTAACTAGGAGGCAAAGACAAGAAATATTCAGAAAAGAGTATAAGCATAAGCAAGCACTACATGAGATTAAGGACATCTTTATGGATGCCTTCAACTTGCAGTCACCAAATGAGTCAAAGCCCATAATGGAACAATTATCTAATATAGTTGATCAAGTGACTAGTGAAGACCAAGATACAAATGTTAAACTTATGGAATGGTATGAAAAAAAGTTTCAAGGGAAGGTAAATGAGAAAATATCTAGTGGTATAACACTTGAACAAGTAGAATTGGCCAAGAAAATCGACAAGGTCAAAACTGTACTTAAGAACATTTTCTCACTGTACAAAAAGCTATGTGATTTTTCCAACTTCACACAAGAGACAAGTCAGAGGATAATGAGCTTGGAGAGAAATTTGAAGATTTCTAGCATGCAATTGCCAAGGGATCCAGCTCAAAGTGAGAAGCATTTTGCCCAATCGCTTCACACTCAAAGAGAGTTAGCTGCACTAACAAGTGAAGAGGCCAATATAAAGGCCAAATTGATGCATATTCAATCCTCCATAACCCCACATTTGGAGGTTCTCCACAAAGAACAAGTCTATGTTGAAACTATCTTAAAGCAAGATCCTAATCTTTCTACATTAGATGGACTTGTACATCTTGCTATAGAGACTGCCATCCAACATATGTCACTAGACATTGCTTTGGAGAATTGGGATGTAACTTGAAAAATGATAATGGAGGTAAATAGCACATTTTTGGCTGAATATGGTATTACTCCTTAGGACCCTTTGACATAAGTGTCAAAAAGGGGGAGAAATAATAAAGGAGATAGGGGGAGAAATAAAAATAAGGAAGATATGACTAAGGGGGCGATAAGTCATAATGTGAAAATAGTATGGGGGAGAAATAATGTTTTGGAGGAAATATGAATAAAGACAGAACAACTTAGCACACAGGTATAGACTACAGTAACATGGCAAAGGCAAGAAATATCAGGTACATTCAGCACAAAATTTCTGTTGCAAAGAATGACAAGGCACAATCAGCTCAAGGGAGTTATAAGGTATTTTGAACAAATTTTGAAATTTTGTACATATGCAAAATAGATTGGATAGGGTACTCATAAGATCAAACTAGTAATGCTTAGTTAAGTGTTTTTGATACTCATGTTAAAGGGGGAGATTGTTGGTCTTAGAATGGTTTTGACATTTGAGTGTCAACACACTTAATCACTTTCTACATATAGAAGCTGAGTACACTATGTATGCCGAGCCAGAATTTCAATAGGTGCCAAGTGACTTCAGGTGCCAAGCATTATACAGGTGCTAAGTGATATATAGGTGATGAGTCATAGTTGATTCCAAGAAAGATAGAATGTAATAGGTGCTGAGCAAAGTAGGATGGTATATGTGTTGAGCACTAGTAGTTTAGTATGTGTTGAGTAACACAAAATCAACATATGAGTTTGTGCCCTCACAAACTCAAATGTAAATCATTTTTGGAGCTGACATAGAAAGGATTTGGAAGGATAATAAGGATACAAATGAATCTTTTATATTTCCTATGTAATCAACATGCAACCAATCATAAAAATGGCAAAGGCATGCAACCACCGAGAAAAATGCAAGGAATGAGCGGGAATTCAAATTCAATATGAATCGTAGATCCATACCTAACCCTAACTCTATGAAGTCTTTATAAGAAGGCTTAGATCCCATAATTTCAAGTATCTAAAGAGAAGTCAAGGAAGTTGCTAAGTAGATAGCAAAGTTGTAGAACAAGGCAAACAGTAGGGGCATTACAGACTTAGTGAATTGAGCAACAATTACACATCTAGTTAATCAAAATAGTACAAGGGATACAAAAAAATATTAGATCAAGCAAGAATCACATTAGAATGAGTAGATCAAGTGCCTAAAATTAGCAATTGAAGATTGTAAGCAATCAAGTCAAAGGTTTTTAATACTCTCTAGCCATTGTATTAGATAGTGAAAACCCTATGATGATAGGTTAGCTTAACAACTATTTTGTAGATCCTTTGAAGAGGTGACTAAATCCTTTAACAGGGTGACACTTCATGCAAAGTGTTTATAAATCCTTTAACTAGGTCACTATTGACATAGTGTAAAGCTTTTAACAGGGCATGCCTTTCACAGGGCAAACCATAAGAAGTGGTCAAACAATTATTGCTCTAGTGATTTCATGGGTATCATCACCAACCCAGTTTTACCTTCTTATTCCTGAAGGGTTTCTAGGTTACCAAATTTTGGTGTTATCTGTGTTGATGCATGCATTTATTTTATGTTCATTTAATATGCTGACATGCATACAATTTACTTTTAATTTTTTTAAAAAAAGGATTAAAAGGTTAAAAGTATGGTACTTCTGATTCACCCCCCCTCTTAGAAGTACTCTTCCCATTTGAATATTCCAACATCTAGGACATGCAAGAAGAAATTATTTCAAATTTGAACACTCTATCCTGGAGGTTTAGACAAAGTGCTCAACAATATCATTAGGTGAATCAAGTTATAGAATAATAATAATAATAGTGGAAATCTTGTGAAGAGCTCCTATCGGTCCAAACTTTGTGGTTGTTGAAAGAATAACTTCTATTCTAAGAAGGAACAAGAAAAATCTTGGTCACATTCAAGGTTAATTAAATGATAATTACTAAGCTAGCTGATAAAAGGTACCTTGCATGGATTGAAAGTTAGCAACTCTATTTAAAAGATTTAATATTAGTGACTCTATTTGAAGGTGAGAGATCATAATCATGGTTTGTATAGAGGAAAAGTTGAAAGTATTAGTGATAGTGATAGCGATGAAATTTTTTTTGCATGCCAGAAGAAGCAAGATCCTAATGAAACCATACAGGTTGATTTCTTGAATTTTTTTAATGGTAGTGCACTACTTGATCCTGAAAAGATCCATCCATCTTTACTTTGAATACTACAAAAGATAGATGAAGATGATGGTAAAGATAATATTTTTTTCTCTCATGAGCCAAAATCATTATCAAAAAGAAGTTCTACATGAAAACATAAAGAAGACTATGTTCAAAAGAATGATTTCTGTGAACCAAGGTTGGATAATGGTATTCAAGAAAGTAGTCCAACACCTGCACCCATTACTCAAAAAAATCATTCTTCTAATGATCTTAATCAAGTTAAGTTTTTAAAAATCTTCTATGGCAATGCATTCCTTGATCCTGACAAAGTATATCCTTCTTTACTTAAAATATTGCAAGGACTTGAGAAAAAAGACCATTGTGAGAATTATTTTCTTAATAACAAAAAGTATCCTAATCAAAATGTTAGAAAGGACTCATCAAAATCCTCATAGATGAAAGATGACATGTATTCTATGTCTAATCAAGAAGAATGTCAAGAAATTGAGTTTGTAGGACTTGCTATTGTATTAGGACATCATTGTGAAAATTATAAAACTCAGGAGAAAATATTCAATCATCTTGATCCTAATGAGATTACAAAAGAGATATCATATCTTTCCCAAGTAAGTACACAATGTATGACTAAAGATAATGTAAATGTGGATCAAGGTTAGTTCCATACCACTTTTAATCCTACTTGGGGCCTTGATTCTTCAAATGATGTCTTCTTGTGTGGAAAAAAATGTTCTTATTCATGCATCATTGGTAGTTGAACAGGAAACAAATGTTGATGAAATTCAAGGTACGAACTTATCTATGCCCATCTTCTAATGTGTTACTAAGTATTGAGATTCATGATGATCCTATGAAGGATGAGGAAAGTATTGTTGACCAATCCTATGAAAACATTGCTCCTTATAGTTTAGACAATGTGTTTCTCAGTAGTGAATCATACTTTCAAACCTTTTCTTCTAATCATCAACCATTTTTGGATGAGACATAAACATCTAATGAGATATTTCCTCCTGAGGTGGTTAAAACAATTGAAGACTATAACATGATTGGATCCAATATGAGATGTCAATCTTTATTGTCTCATTCACAAGAATCATAAGGGAACATTGTGATGAAATCTCACACTACAAAAACATTTGACCTTGGAGAAATGTGTTATGATAAGATGATTGAAAAACATGAGGATGAAGGTTTTGATGATGATTCCCTCTTAAATGCATTTCCTTCATGTGACTACCAACCTAAGATCAATGCTCATTGTTAGATAGACTTATCAGAAGATGTGTACAAAATGATGGGAATAATGATTGTTTCTTCTTATGAATATGATCTAATGGATGTTCAAATCGGAGAAGAGGAAGAAATGCATCATGAGAAGATCTAATCTGATAGGGATGTGCATCTTGATTGGAATAATGTTATGGAGGATTCATACATAATCATACCAATAGAAAAGAAAGAGTGTCTAGTATCAGAAATGAGTTTATGGCTTCATGATGATGAATCACGAGAAATAAAAGTAGAGGGATTTCCAAATAGAGGAAAAGACTACAGTTGCATTCAAAAGCTTGATAACATAATACTTCAACTCTTTTAAAATGAAGTCATTGATGACATGCTACATGAAGCTGAGTTGATTATGAAGTCAAATATTTTTGATGAGGTATGGTTATTTGGATACATTCCCTTGTCCATAGATGTGGATCATGCTAGGAATTTTAGAAATGTAATTCAAGGAGAAAGCTTATATTTGAGACCATAGGAACCTGAGAGTTGCCACAAGTTAGCACGCCATGGTAATTATATTCTTGAGTGAGTGAATGGATTTGCATTATTATACTTTGACTCACTGGAGATAGGGATACCTTCCTTGTACATAGTCTAGTTTGAAGTTTTTGTTGTGTGCCCCATTTTTGGCTTGTCTATTTCTCTGGTTAGTCCCTTTGTTGTTCCTTTTGGGTGACTCTATAACCCTTTGATAAAGAAATGTTCTAGCTGTTTTGGTTTGGAGCTTTGTCCTTGTTAGTCTTTGTCCCTAGATATTGCCAGACGTTGCCTTGGTTTTTGTACCTACTAGATTGCAAAAATACATCTTCTTGAGTTAAAACAAACTCAAATGTACCAAAATTCAAACTTGAAAGAGTCTATAATTTATTGCATTTTTATTGATTTTATGGTCTTAATGCCTCCAACTCGTTCCCAACTCTGCTCGAAACTTCAAATTTTTGAAACCCAATTCTTGAATTAAAACTTATGTCAAGTTAATGAAAGCCTTCAAAAGTTGTGTTTTCAATCGAATCATTAACCACAAAATGCAAAAGAGGTTAAGAAATGTGCCCAAAACACTTATTCCTTCTCCCATTCTTAACATCTCTAACTAAAAAGAGGTTAGGTGGGAAATCCAAAACACATATTTTGGAGAATATTCTTAACCTCTTTTCCAAACATAAGAGGTAAAAAATTAAGAGGTTAATAAACCTCAAAAAAAGTTAGCTACACTCAAGTGCAAACTTTCATTATCAAAGAATAAATCAAGAATTCTTGAGTGTAGACAGTGACATAAGAACTATTTGACAAGTTTTAGGAGATGAATTACCTCAAGAGGATGATAGGTTTGATACTATAATCAAGGAAAATAAAACTGTGAAATGAAATGGGTGGCTTGTACCCAAGGCTTTTCTTTCTCAATTCAGCCTTGGAAACTTTTTCTCTCTCCCAATTTATTGTGAAGATGTTGTTAAGACATTTAAAGGGCCCCTATTGTTACAGAGTATGGATGAAGTTGTGATATGCAAAAATCCCAACTCTATACCCATGTGGGAATGCCCTCCTCATTAGTGACAATAAGAAATTTCAATGGCCTTTCTTATTTGTTTCAAGGGAATTAGCTAGACCTTCTTAGAGGTGGTGATAATATCAACAACTAGGTAAGAGGTTGATTGCCAAATATTTGACAAGATGCCCAGTTAAAATAGTTTTCGTTGATTGAAGATAGACAAATATATTTTTCTTATAAAGAGATGGTGCACAAAATTCATAACAATGGCACCATCTAGTAAATGTCACACTTTTGTTTAAAAAATTCTTCGTCTGTGGGTCTCAAAAGATTTCTTTCCAAGCTTACATATTGGATCAATCACACAACATGTCACTAGGTTTTTTTTTGGTTACTAACCATGTTCTATAATGATAAGAGGGAATAAAAGATGCATGTTGTGTAATAGATTCTAAAATTATGTCGTATTGACTCGATACTTCCATTTGAGTTTTCCCAACATTCAAAAATGATTTCCCCACAATACAAGCTCACTAAATGACACATGAAAACCTTTCTCAACCATAAGAAAATTAAAAAATTGTAGGATAAATACAATTGGAATACTTGTATGTGCCATGTAGAAGCTAAAATAATGAGTGTAAAGTATTAGACATAATTCCAATGTAGGCTTGGGTGTGGTATCAATACACAAATTGGAAGTCACTCAATACACCATAAAAATGTACATGGAAAAATTGTTGAATTCCTTTAAGAGGTGTCACCTCTATTGGAAGTCTTTTAGGAAAGTAAGATACTAAGAGGAGGAGGGGTGGTTAATTAGGATCTATAAAACTTCTATCTTCTTGAAACAAATCAAATGCATTCACCATTAATCCATCTCATATAAGCATCATTAATCATATAACTATAAATTGAAATAGATCTAACTATTCATCACATCCATAAACATGAATATAAATTGTAAACACATAACATAAAAGATTTGTTTACCCAGAAACTATCCAAGGTGAAGGTAAAACTGGGGTGGGGATGACACTCACAAATCTTCTACTGCAACAATAAAGTGTGCCTGTTAAGGAAATAATGTTTGACCACTTCTGGTGTTCTACCCTATGAGGGGTTTTCCTCACTAAGAGCTTACATGATTTATTTAGTCTACCTTGATTAACGGATTTGAAATTACAACTAAGTAAGCATTATGTTAGGAGATTTGAATAGGCATGTTAGGACCACTCTATTAAGAGATTTACCCTGATTCACTTGCTAGAATGTATCAATACCTAATCCTTTTGTTAACACTCTGATGCTAGATTAAGAATCTCCTCTTTCCAATACTGATACGATCTCCTATTTGATAAACTCGGTAATGTCCTTCACTGATAGGTTTCTCTACTTGATCTTTTCTTGTAATCATCAAACATAGCCTCTTTCACACATGCACTTGTCTCTTTGCTCTCTCCTAATCCTCTCCTCAATTTAGGGTTTAAACCCTCCTTAAATAGCCAATAGGAGAAGGTTCTAGATCATAATCAACAATTCAAATTTCTCCATTTTGTTGCTTAATCCTTCCATTGTTTTGATTGGTCACACTACCTTCATAGGGATTGATGACCTTTGACAAAATATGTAAAAAACTCCTTAACTATATCCACAACCTTTAAATCATGTATAGAAGTTGGCTAAAATAGTTTACATAAGTTTTGTGCCATTCCAAACACATATACCAAAAATGGTTTACTTGGCACTTGGATACCTTGATGCTCAGTCATAACTAATACTCATGCCATCCCTAAGATTATGTATGATTGGCACTAACTATGTGACTTGACATGAACTAGATCTATTTAGCTTGACATCTATTGACTTTTGACTTACTTGACATATACTGGCACTCAGTACATACTGGGTGCTTGGCAACCTAAGACTTGCTTAGCTCAAACTGAAATGTAAACAAGTCTAGAATCATCCAACCTTCATTGGTGGCTTGGTCATAGTGATGACCGACCAAATTTTCCTAGTAAATGACTAAGTGTTTAACACTAATAGGAAACATGACTTGGATATCAACAATCTCCCCCTTTGACATTTTTGGCAAAAACACTTTGTCATGATTGATAATTCCATTCAAAATTTCAAAACATCACCCCCCCTTGGACTATGACTTGGTCTTCATAAAGACTTCAGTATGTACATCATATATAAATGTCTTAAAAAATGAGTAATACATTACATTATGTCATACTTTAAATCTTTATCTAACTTCCCTCTATGACATATGCATGATCTTCTAATTCCCCCTTGTATATATGTATATGTGTGTGTGTGTGTGTGTGCGTGTGTGTTTGTTTGTGTGTGTGTCTATTTCCCCTTGTTTTTGTCACTTATGGCTACTAGGGTAAAGGGGTTAAACCATATTTCTCCAAAAATGGCTTGTGAATCTATATAACCATGACAAGTGCATTGTCCCAACTAGTTTTGATATATTTCAAAACTGAAATTTTAATCTCTAGTTGAGCAACCAATTAAACGAGACTTTCTATAGTAGAGAGATGTGAACCTAATTTGATAATTCTAGCTCTCTTTGCATTACCTCCAAATGAGGTATCAATATGGATTGAATAGAAATCAATTTATCTCTCATGTGTCCATCTGTTAAAATGAATAGAGCTTGAAAGTTGTGACCATGCTCAAAGAATGTCTGGTAGACTTTAGGTCTAGCTATACTTTCTCAATCTAATCTTGAATATATTGTGTGAACCTTGGTACATCACACAAATTTTTATACAAAAATTTGAATATTCTTTACAACTCCCTCTATATTGTTTACAAGGCTAGAAAGTTCAACTTTCCTTATAGCAATCTTAGTTAACACTTTCTCCAAAACTTTTTTCTCAATTTTTTTCTCTAACTAGTGCAATAATTTCTCATTCAACTCAATTCCATCATTGTTAAAATTCTCAACAATGTGAACTAATTGGTCTATAAGAGGTTTCTACTCATTACTACCTTGTATATCAAGCACATCAACAAATATATCCCTAATCTCATGTAGTACTTGCCTTTTTTTATATTCCCTCTTCATTCCTCCTTGTTTTTTCTTCCTAGACAATACATCTTGTAAAATTTGCATCTAATCAAGATTCATATTATCAAGATCAAACTTGGGAATTACTATTACCTCATCTAATGTCACTAGCTTTCTAGGTGACTTGACTTTCTTCTTCATCTTCTTTGTCTTAGGTATGTTGGTGCTTGGCAATGTGGTTTGCAATGGTGTCACTTCAGCACTTAGTCTTGAAATCATCATCTCTTAGCTTGATGTAGCAATAATAATTGAAATGGCCTCCTTCTGAGTAGATACCACCTACTAATCAGATGCAATAGTTTTCTTTGTTTTAGATAGTGTAGAAGGAACAACACTTAGTAGTTGAACTAATGCTTGAGCTGCCATTTGCACTTTTGGTTCTTGTGATTCCTTGGTCCTTTTTTTCACAACTTCCTTTATTCCCTCAACATGAGGTCCTAAGGCATCAATTGCATACTTATCTTCTTCCTCTTTGTCTTCTCCTTCTTCTTTGTCAATGACAAGATTGCTCTTAGGTATTGGATGTAGAAGTGTGATTATTGCCTTGCCCTGTTCCTCAATGCTTACATCTTGTAGGCCCTTTTCTTCAACTATGACTGTTGAATGAATTGGTTTTGAATCCACAATTAGTACATTCTCAATCCTTGGATATTCATGAATTTGTAATAGAATTGGATTGATGCATGATAGAGGTGTATTCGAGGTAACATTAATGAATGCTTCATTCTTGAGTTCTTCCTTAGTCAAGACATTAATATTTGGTTGTCTCCTCAGGTATGTCTTCAATAGTGAACACATATTGTTGTCCACTCTCCTTTACCTTTCTCCTTATTTCTTCCTCTATATTTTCTCACTCATTATAATCTTCCTGATTATCCAGTTCAATTATTTATGAGCTTCTGCACATTGGATGTCCTTTCATCAAGTCTAGTAGCCATTTGTCTATTGTCATCTTTTACCATTATTTTGTCTTCTTCAACTTTCCTTTTCAGTTAAGTCACTTCACATAGTCTTACTAGTTGTATTTCATTCTCTCCTTTCAACCCTTTAACCTTTTTATTTAGTATATTGTTTCTCTCTAATAGGTTTACTATTGTTGCATAACTTTCACTAGAATTGCCATCATCAAGTAGTCCTTCAATGTCTTCTTCTTGATATATAGTGTCATTTTTTTAGATAGCCAATTTCTTCTCTTTAAGGATTTCTTCAACTCCTCTCTTGCTACTTCAAGTTGTTGTATTATGATATGTATGCCAAACTTCTAATTCTCAACATCTTTCTCAACTTATAAGCCTCCATCTCTGAGATCCCAAATCTCAAGTGGTTAGACTTCTTCTAAGAGAGCAAGATTTCATACCAATTGTTGGAAGTCTTTTAGGAAAGTAAGATACTGGTTGTTGGGGGGGAGGGGATGAAACAAGATCTATAAAACTTCTATCTTCTTGAAACAAATCAAATGTATTCACCATTAACCCATCTCATATCAGCATCATGAATCATATAAACATAAATTGAAATAGATCTAACTATTCATCACATCCATAAACATGAAAGTAAATATAAACACATAAAATAAAATATTTGGTTACCCATAAATCCTCCAAGGTGAAGGTAAAATTGGGGTGGGGATGCCACCCACAAATCTTCACTACTAAAGCAATAAAGTGTGCTTTTAAGGGCTACAATATTTTATCACTTATGGTGATCTACCTTATGAAGGATCTTCCCTGCTAAGAGCTTACATGACTTATTTAGTCTACCTTGATTAAAGGACTTGAACTTGAAACTAAGTAAGAAATCTATTAGGATATTTGATTAGGCTTGTTAGGACCACTTTGTTAAGAGATTTACCCTAATTCACTTACTAGAATGTGTCAGTACCCGATCTTTTGGTTAGCACTGTGATGTTAGATTACAAATCTCCTCTTTCTAATTCTAATATGATCTCCTATTTGATAAAATTTGTTTTGTCCTTCATTGCTAGGTTGCTCTATTTGATCTCTACTTCTAATAATCAAACATAGCCTCTTTTAGACATACACCCACTACTAAATTTTTGGACCTATTTTTTTACGTAGTTTTGGTCGAGATTTCGATAGTTAAACATCAAATGTCAACATCGCTAAAATTGCATCAAATGTTTGACACATTCCACAACCGATGATGTATTGATAGGAAGATCCATAAAAAATCATCCCCATCTATATCACATGCTGATGCCAAACAACTAAATCAAAATGTCAAACTATCGATGCCAACTAGAGATGATTTGACATATATGCTATACCATTGATGAAAAACCCCGTCAAACTATTGATGCTAGCCAAAGATGATTCAATGAGTTTTTTATACCATCGATTGCAAACAATGTCAAATATTTGATGACAGCTAGAGTATTCAAAAAAAAATTGATTGGGTCACAATACACCTTCAATGCATTTTCAATCATATTGATACATGTTCTCAGCAATGCGCCTCTCAACAATTTTAGTTTTCTTTCTCATGGATGGGCTCTATATTAGAGTCATCATCTTTACTTGATCTCATCATATAGTCTTTGGATTTTCCAGTGACTACAATGAGAAGTGAGAATGAACTTGTTCAAGTGAGAGGAATTTGATCTGATACTCAAAGTTTCATTAGAGGATATTTGATCTATTGACTTGTTGCTAGGGTTTTGAGAGGCAAAAAAGACAACACATAGATGTTTTGGAAGAAGTTGAAAATGGAGACCATAGTGTAGCACCTATAGGCAACACTGACTACCAAGACATAAAAATACATAGACACCAAGCACAAGGACGTCATTCAACATGCCAACAACATCGTAGTGAAGGCATTTGTGGATGCAGTTTGAACCTCACTAGGTCCCAAGGGCATGGACAAGATGCTTTGCACATCCTTGGGTGATGTGATAATCACCAATGATGGTACCACCATTCTTAACAAATGCAGGTGACTCAACCAACCACACTTTCAAAATCTCAAGATATTGTTGTTGGTGATGGTATGACAACAATTATTGTCATTGTCGGTGTGATAATTAAACAATGCGTAATTTTTTTTCTAAGGGTGTTCGTCCTACCATTACGTTGGATGCCTTTCATATGGCCTTTGAGAAGGCCATAGAGGTTTTAACTACCATGACTATTCCTATTGAATTGATGGACCATGACTCTTTGGTGAAAAGTGCAAGCACTTGTTTGAACAGTAAGGTTGTCAGCCAATACTCTACCTTATTGGCCCCGCTTGTTGTTGACATCATCTTGAATGTTGTCGAGCCTGTGAAGCCTAACATTTTCGATTTGAGGAACATCAATTTTTTTCAAAAATTGGGCAGGACTATTGATGATACAGAGATGGTTAAGGGTTTGGTGTTTGATAAGAAGGCAAGCCATGTGGATGGAGGCTCCAATAGGATTGAGAATGTGAAGATTGACATAATACGGTTCCTAATTTTGCCTCCCAAGATGGACATTATGGTCTCTAATTATACAATGATGGATATGATTTTGAAGGAGGAGAGGAATTATATTCTGGGTATGATAAAGAAGATGAAAGCCATTAGATGCAACGTGCTATTGATCTGGAAGAATGTTCTACGAGATGTCATCATTGATCTTTTACTGCATTATCTATCCAAGAAAAAGATTTTTGTGATCAAGGATGTGGAAAGGGATGAAATTGAGTTCATTATCAAGATGCTGAATTGTTTACCCATTGTTAATATTGAACAATTTAGGGAGGAGAAGCTGGGGCTAAAAATGAATGTCTTTAATAATTTAGATAGTGCATTTTGAGCCATGAGGCTAAAAATGGATGTCTTTAATAATTTAGATAGTTTATTTTGAGCCATGAGGCTAAAAATGGATGTCTTTAATAATTTAAATTTATTATTTTGACAACATTGTTGATTTTGATTTGCTAAACTTATTCTTATCATGTGCATTATCTATATTGTTCATTGTGTATGATCTTTTAAACAAAATGAGAAATCATTCTTTGCCAAACCATTGTGGAGCTCAAGGTGAAAATAACTTGAAAAATGTAACTTGATAATTACTTCACAAAAACAAAATCCAATATCATATAAACATACTAAGCACACAATCAATTTGGCACCACTTACCACAAATTTATTACAAAATATTTAGTGCAACATACCTTGGCTCTTTATTTTCTTCCTCTGTAAAACTTTATGGAACTTTATTCACATTACATGATAGAGAAAGGAAGAAAAATAATTTAAGTACGTAGTGCATGTCAATCTGTCCCTACTATTTATCTAAAATGAATTGAATTCCACAATAATGAGATGAAAAAATGTTGTCATATAAATAGAACAATGATAACTTTGCATAAATATAGTTAATTTCACAAACCATTAAACAAAACATGTTCCCATTAATTCAAAAGTTGAGTTTAAGTAAAGAGTAGAGAATGATGAATTATTTGCACTTTCATATATCTTATCTATCCTTTTAAAAATAAAGATATAATAAGAGTTGTACTTGGTTATTCACAAGATATAACAAACATATGCTACTAACTAAAAATATCAAAAAAACTAAGTATAAGACAACTACAAAGACAAGGAATGACAAAGAAAGGATTAAGCACACAAGAATGCTTTCAAACAAGAGAATAAATAATTACCATCCATTACAACTAGTATGATGTTGCTGCCTTCACTATGAATAGATACAAGTGATAGAAACTAAGGCATCATAATAAATTTCAACATGTATGCGACTAAGCATAAAGCTTTGCACCTATGAAGTTGGAAATATAGGATGAACTAAATTGAAGGCAACAATGGTATATGCTAAGGAGTTTAAAATTGATATGGAAATGACTTTAAGGGAGCCACACAAGAAAGAGTATCCAAGTTGGCATGTGAATGATAATTTGAGAGAGCATTCAATGCTCCAGTCAACACGTCAACATCACAATTGCTATGTCTCCAAGACATTTGATGACAAATATAGAAAAACATAAAGTATACATGTTAATGGGGTACACAAAAGATCTATTTTTGTAGAAATATTAGAGTCAACTGTAATGAAGTTATAATGGGATAATAAATATATAAACAAAGGAAACAATAAAAACCCAGATCAACTATGTCAGAAATAAGTCATGATAAGCATATAAAATCAACTAAAATGTATTGGCTATACAATCTCTTCTAATCATCACCCTCAAAATAGGATAGAGTGAAATTGTGAACTGTTAATTGTATTTAGAGGAAGAACAGTAAAAGAGAAGGAAGAAAGTTATAACATGCCTTAGAAAACAAAAGGGCAATAATCGATTAGATAGAGAGAATTACCTAGTGTGTGAAATGAAGTTGTTGCTATTGTTGACAGATTGTAATTTCTAAGAACACATAGTTGTTGAGATTTAAAGAGAAAACTAGTTGTTTAATGTGGTTAAAGTTCAGAATTATTGACCTCAATGCAATTAAATGGTACTCGTTCCAAGTGGATTCTAGATGCTTGTTGGCTTAATTCTATCACATTAAGAGAAAATAATGTCTTTCTCACACACCACACACATTTATATAATAAATTATTAGACATTATTTTATTGTTGTTAGCAGATGGGTGAATAAATACAAATAAATAAATAAATACAATTTTTTGGCTCAATCTCCAACTGGTTAGTATGTAATGCCCTGCCATGTGACCCAAAAGAAGTTAACCTAAAGTTTTACTAAGTTTTTCAAACTCTTTTTTTTTTTTTTTTTGTTAAAGATAATAACTTAAGACAATAAGTCGAAGGGGAGAAAATCTCTTCCTCTGCTAGCATTGCTCCTAGCAAAAAGAGCCCTCGGCAGGGATAACTTTAAGGAACCCCCCCCTAATTAAATGTCATTTGGGTGAAAAAAAATTTAATAGTGTTGGTGAATTATGCATCAATCGATGGATATTTGGTGGCAAATTTTTTAATAGTTTAGACAATTTTTATAAAATAACGACGATTATAATTTTTGTTTTTAATAAAATTATTAACATTGATGGTGAATTATGTTTTGAAATATGGATATTGGTTGGCGAATATTTTAATAACCGATACCTTTTTAATAAAAAAATGGCAAAATTATTTTCCAAATAATTGAATTAATTTATTTGTTATGGCGAATGGTTTTCAAAAAGTTATAGTTGGTATGGCTATTTTCAAAAGATGGGAAATAAGTAGCCTAACCTAACATACCAACTTACATAAATTATTGGCAAGTGGCAAGTGGCAAGTGATGGTTTAAAGACGTGGTTGTTTGACTGTACATTATGGAAGCATAATCTTTGCCACTACACTGTAATTATGTTAAATGTATTATTTGAGAACTTAGACTGTCTGATGATCCAAGATCAATGGTTGAGGTTTAATTTTGGCCAACATTTCTTGAAGGAAGAAGAATTGTCGAGGTAGTCACCAGAATGTTGACATGTATCAAGGTAAGTTGTCTGCGGAGTACAGTGTACCCAAAAAGAATTAAATGTCATGTCAATGATAGCAATATTATCTAACTAGTACACTACCACTAACCACACACCACTTCCCAAATTGTACAACCAATTTTTGACAGTTTTTTATCAATAGTTACCAATACCATTGCAGTTTAGTTTATCTATAACTATATATAATAAGATGAAAGATATCTTATTATTATTACCAATACAAAATGAACAAATCTCAGATGATTGAAATGATAAACATTAATTACATGTAGATTATAGACAAAAATTAAAAATTAAAAATGAACAAAGCTTGGGTTATTTAAATGATAAACATTAATTACATGATTCAGACTACCGTCTGATGATAATATATTAACGGTTGAAGGTTTATTTCGGGACTAAACATCTGGAATGAAGCCTTGACCTTGTTCAAGTGTCTGGAATGGTGACACATTTATGTCCAGTGTGTATCACTTAAGTTGCAGGAGATAGTATATTGATGTCTTGTCACTGTTAATTACAATTTACAATTGGCCTTTTCCATCGGCTAAGCGGCTTCACACGCATTACAGGACATGCCACAGTCCACTAGCAATAGTAATATTAGTCTTAATTACAATTGGCCTTTTCCATTGATTAAGCAGCTTCACACACATTACAAAAATTAATAATCCTTGGCAGCACAACAAAGTTAGGGATTCTTAATTTCTAGGTTGAGGATTGTGATCCAAGGAAAGCAACAAACTACAGTCTCTCAGCTCTCTGCAAAAATTAAAACTAAGGGCAATGTGAACATGAACGGGTAAGTGTAACTACTAAAATCTTGAAAATTTATGTCCCGCATTTTAAATTTTTCAAGCCTCTTGATTTACAACTTTACTGTTTATATTATATAAAAAAATTTAGTCTGTAAGGTTTTACTTTTGAATCACCCCTGTAGGCTTGTAGCTATGTTTAAATATTTACCATGATGGGCAAAACAAATACCAAGAATAACAAGATGGGAAAAATAACAGAATTCCACAATATTCTTAAAACACTAGGTTTTAGTGATTTATTCCATGATATACATGATCCTGTTATTCATGGAAATAAGGGTATACTGGAGATAAGATTTGCACTTGAAAACAAGTGGAATGATTCAAATAAGGCTTCAAAATTTTGTTCATTTAACCCTAGTGTAAATGCAACTACAAATAAAATTGTACCATGGGTAGCTTGGTCAGTACACATGGCATTACCTCAAGTATTCCCTTGCCTAGAAATTGTTATGCTATGCATCAAAAATTATGATGAAAATAGAAAAGCAATTGTGAATAAAATTAATTAGGAGGAAATTTTGTCCATAACTGAGAGTGAATTTGCTAGTCTGTTGAACCTAGGGTTTCAACAACAATAGTCAAACCCTGGGAAAGCTGGCAGATGATTATGAAAAATTAGATGCAAAATAGAGAGATTCTTATATCAGAGGAATAATAAGCGGTTGTAGGCTGAGTCCAAATCATATGCCTCCTTATAATTTTGAATTTTTTGTGCTATGGGCACAGGACAATATTTCATTGCTAGCATTTTGTTTGGGATTGGATAGTAACAAACAAGTGGATGCCAACATTCTTGAAATGCTTTATCATATTCATTTTTAAAAAGAACCAGTAAGATATTGTTTTATTGAGCACATTGTTCGTTGCATGCAAGATCAATTACTAATGATTCAAAGAGGTTCATAGAAGACATTTACATTCACAACCTACTTGTGCTATCTTCTCCTAGCAAAGCATCGTGCATTATTTGAGGCAAACAAGATTTGCACTCAGACTCAAGGCCAAAATCCAATATATGAGTGGACACCTCAGATAAGGATGATTGATAACAGAAGGAACTACAACAATTTTTTAGACTTTTTTTTGGCACCAATGTACCATAAAAGTACAGGCACTCCAATGCCTAGATTGCCTGTTACTTGTAGAAATTGCATTCAACTCGAAAGTGAACTACAATTGGTTGACTGGTACTTAATGGAAGAGTACACTGTGTTAAGGTTTTATGGTTCATGGGTAGAACCCTACAAACTTCCAATACATGTAACAGAGAGGGTATTTGCATTGGAATATGTATGACAAATGGAGAGCATAGATGTACTCTTTCATGGTCAACAAAAGAAAATGATATTTCCCTCCTTGCCATTCTCCTTTGGAGGGTTCACATTTGAGAGAAGAGGATTCAAAGTGGCAGAAGCTTTTTTTCAATTTTTTGATTTGATGTTGACAGTCACTGGCAGTATGATCCACTGAACATAATTGGAGCAAGGCTTAACGACATTGGGACTTCTGCAAGCAAATATCAACATGAAAGTATTCCTTTGATTGAAAAATTTAAAAACATGGAATCCTGGGAGGAGGTCAAAAAATAGATGGAGAAATATGCTGCTGAAAATAATATGTCAATATAGGAATTGTCATCACAAATAATGGCATTGCACAAATAGAAAGGAAAAGTGTAGGGCATGACATCGTCCAATTTCTACAAGAAAGCTGATAAACCATCTACAAAACCTATTCCAAAAGAGCTAATGAATGAATGTATAGATGCTAGATGGAGTCGAAGTAAAATTTCTCAATTTTGGGAAATGAGGAAGAATCTCAGTGAGCCAAATACCTTTGCAGATCTTGATGAGGTTGAAGAGGATACAATGTTTGACAAATTGTGGAATAAGGAGCCTCCAGCTGAAGCACATCATAGTGATACTGATGATGATTATGATGACTAGGATTCTTTGAATCCCTCATCCAGTACACAAATTCAGAGAGGAGTTGATGCATCCACCAAAATTCTATATAGCAAAGGGGCAAAAATTGTAGAAAAAATGGGCTACCAAGGTTTTGGTGGTCTAGCTCCCGATTGAGAAGGGGTTTGGTTACCACCTCAACCACTAGTTGTAGCACCAAAACATGGTCAAAAACCAGACCTTGGGCATGGAGATCAATCATCAACTCATTCAATTCCATCCACATTGGATTCATCTCAGTTAATTAAATTTGTTCCTACTTCATTTACAGTTCCACTTCCAAGTACTCAGATTCAATCTGAATCAACTGTCACTCCCATAGCTGTAGATATCATGGGTACAACTACAATTAGTGGTCCAAAAAGGACATTGTATATAGATGCAAAAAAATTTGGTCCCAGAGATCAAGAAAGTGTAAAGAAGCATAAGGTTATGACAAGTACTAGTAGTACTACTAGTACAACAATGCCAATGGTGATTGTGAGTCCGACAATTGCCCATCCTTCAGGACAAAACCCTCAGAAAAGTCCACAAACCCCACTAATGGGTCTAGGTGTTGGTTATCCTCATGGTATTGGTGGAAGCTCGTAAATCAGTGCAAGTGCTATTGCTATTTCACCATTCAAACATTCAATTGTCTCACAAAATCCTGATTTTTGTTACAATGAATTTGCAACTAACTATGAAAAATAAAAAAACAAGAATAGAAAAAATAGTAAGACAATGAAGATGAAAGAAATTGCTACAGCTTGTGATGCAAAACCTACAACCAATAGGTTATTTCCCACATATGACCTAGATAAAGATATGATGGAATTCAAGGTTGTTATGCCCCCAACTAGAGATAACAATCCACTAGAGAGTTAGTTATATCCATATGAATTTCAAGTTAGCACCTTCCAAATGGATTTATCCAAAATTAAAAATGTGGACAAGATAAATGTGTTCAAAATGACCAACCAAGTGGTCTACAATTCAGTGATGAAGTTGGAGAGAGAGAAAGGAAAGCTTTAGGGCACAATAGATAAGTTAAAGGTAGACCTGGCAAATGTAAAGGCAAGTGAGAAAGTAGTAGTAAACAAGTGCAAAGAATTAAAGAAAAGGATCAAAAATTCATCCTCTGGCTCTAAAGAAGAAATTGAACAGCAAGAACAAATGGACGCAGAACTGAAAACTCTAAGGGAAAATTTGGAAAAAATGGAAAAAAAACTTTAGGATGAAAAAGACTCTTTAAAAAAGTTATATAGAAACTTGGAGAATGCTGCAAATGTAAACAATAAGTTAAATAAAGAATTGGAAAATGAGAGGGTAAAAACAAAAGCGTGGGAAGAGAAAGCAAAAGGGTGGGAAAATAAAGTAGAGCAAATAAGAAAACATAGTGAACACCAGTGCTTAGAAATGAAAGAAGACCTAAAGAAGGCAAATGATACTATTAAAAAATATGAAAATGACTTGAATAACCATGTAAATAATACAGTAAATAAAATAAAAAAATACTTTTGGGGGTAAATAAAGACTTCTACTGATAGGTTGTGTGATTGGTTCGAACTCTACAAAGCTTTTACAGATGTTTTTGGGAAGCTGAAAGAGCAACTTGAGGAGAACAAAAGTTTTGGTCAAAGATAGAAAACTGCAAAGCAGATTATGGAAGAAATCAACAGCACTTCTAACAGTCATTTGGCAAGCAAGGGAATTCAGGACCACATTGGTTCAACAATAAAGGCGACCTCTATATTTCATAAATGTCAAAAACTAATAGAACCAGAAGAAGTTCTTGCTTTATTTGGGCCAAAGCTCACCAATCTGAACAATAAAACAACCAAATTGATATCTCTTGGTTTATCAAGTCCTGGACCTGATTTCTCAACAATGGATTTCGTTGGAAGAGAAGTTTACAAAAAAAAGTTGGAGGACCAAATAACCTCTAATTTAGGCAACCTTCCTCAGGACATAACTCATGAAGGCATTGCAAAGTGCATCAAAATATTCACAAATTTGCATGCACTAGTAGAAGGACCATTGCTTGAAACTCGCTCTTCCAAGTATGGAATGCTGACGAGAATGCAGGTCATTTACCATAACATCAAATTTTTTTCCCTTCCAACTGAAGAAGAATGGAGCATACTACAAAAACTTATAGTCTGTATGTGAAAGTACTTTCAGTTTCAATCATCTCTATATCTTTACTATATATGAATATCTTTCATATTATCCTACATACTACAGTCTAGACTCTAGAATTGAGTTTAAAGTAACAAGTTTGAACTTTGTTTTTTGAACAGGATCAATGTTGCAGTCTTGCAAATGCTATTGCCTATGCTAAATTGCTAATTTACTAAACCGACCTGTCAAATGTAGAAATGTACAACTAAAGTTGTAGATGTGTTTTAGACTTGTAGATGTCTTATTGATTTAGATTTTGAGACTTGAAAATTGACCTGAAGTTGTTGTTGCTGCCTTGTTTCTATAAAAGGGAATTCAGGGTCATTGGCTTACAAGAATTGTACCATATTAGCTAAATATTGCAAATGAAAACCATTAATAATTATTAATTATGGAATTGAATCTATGATTCTATCTAATTTTCATGTTTTCCAATTCAATGTATGTTAAATAAATGAATAAAATAGAAAACAAAATTTCATTCAAGAATTTCAAATTCAAATATGAATGATCATTGATGACATGATATAAACTACACTCTACAGTAATAATACTCTTTTTTCTCAAATTTTAATGATGAAACATAATACATTCTAATTTCTTGCTTTTCTAAAATGAACATTGAATGATAGGATATCATATAGTAGTTAATAAGTTCAAAAAATACCTATTGGTTGCCACTGCTAATTTAGCAAAAATTTCCTAAATTTTCCAATTCATCTCTATGTCATCATCATCATCCAATTTTGGTAGTCCAGTTGCTTTTTTGTTCTCTTCATTTTTGTTTGTTTCTTCTTCAACTTCAAGTTCACTCTGACCTCCACTTCTATGACTCCCAATCCCATGGCTAGTGCCATTGCCGACTGTACTTGTCCCACTTGGAGTCGCTGTAGGAGATTGGTTAATGGTGTTGCCCACCCCTCTTCTTTTGCATATTTTCTTCCAGATTTCCATTGCTTTTTGATAAGGAAAAGTATTGACATCATACCTAGATGTGTATACCCTCAAACATGATTCCAAATTCTTGTCTAGATTGTTTCTTAGCTTTTATTTTAGGAATCCCAAAGCACTGAAAACAATCTAGACAAGAATTTCTATCTAAGAAGACCCTCATCCAATATTTTGTTGATAGTCACTCCATTGAATTCTATAGATTTTCAAAATTCCTTTATCAAAATCAACAACCTTCTATGATAGTCTTCTTTATTGTTGAAGGACCAATATTGAGGAAACACAATTGCCATGGCCTCAAGTAGTTGATCATATGGGAATCATGATATTATTTCAAAGGAAACTCTATAGGCTATGTCCCTTGTAGTAGATGCTATAGACTCGACGATCTTGGTAAACTCTTCCCTTGTAACTCTTGTAGCTTGCTTCTTTGGGGCACTGTAGTACATTGGTATTTGAAATCCCCTTACACAAACACATAAATCTCCATTTTCAACGATCTTTAAATAATTATCAGGATCATCCAAATCTGTTAGTTTCCACCAGTGATTAAATCTATCATCGGATAAATTTAGGTCGTACGATAGAGATTATCGAGGGCTTGCCATGACATTTTACGCAAATGAGCTGCAATATACATGGCTCTTTGCTGGGCTTTTTTCATAATTAACCTCATTTTTTCTAGTATGGGAAGAAGAGATGCCAAAGTCAAAAGTGTCTCTATATTGCTTAACCTCCAAAGCAGGTCGCCACATCTCTGATTTTCTACATTGTCCCAATTTGTGTACATCAGTCCAATCAAAGATTGATATTCAAAAAATACTTGATGCGCTAGTCCATCCAAAGAGATCCATCTAGTATCAACATCATTTAGAAGCTTTTTTCCATCGATAATTCCATCAAAAAAGTGCTAAAATTCCCTAAAATTCTTGGGACTTCGGAAAAAAATGCATACAACTCTCTTACTAAATCTTTAACCTTGTTTACTGAAGGAAACTTCTTCACAACTCTAAAAGAAAGATTCATCCTATGGGCCATATAGTGAATGCCAACAACATATGGTGAACAAGAAGCTTGCATCTTTGTGCAAAGACCATTCCTTTGACCTTGCATTACTGAAGCTCCATCCGCTCCAACACAGACCAAATTCTTCACTATTGTCAATTCATCCATAGCTCCATATTCAATTAAATTGCTCTTTACTAACTAAAATAAAGTTTCTACTATCACATTGTCTCTCAATTTAGCAACAAATAGTAGATGTGGTTGGCAGACATTATTCTGTATAGTATAAACATGCATGCATACCCATGATGTATTATCTATTACTGTAACTTCGTCTAAGGACAATGCAATAAAGGTTGACTCTTTTATTTTTCTTTGTACATCCTCTGTTTCAACCTGCGCAATACAACTTGCCCATTCCCATCCACTGTTTATCGACCAATGATTGATAGGATAGTTAGGAACTTTCAAAAAGTGTAACAAACCACTCATTTTTGGATATTTTGTCATTGGATGCCCTTTGCTCAAAATATGAAAAACATTACTTAATTGAAAAACTTTTCCACGTTCTTCTACTTCACTTGCTTTTGCAAAAATAGCATTAATAGAACCTTGAACTTCACCAAGCTTCGTCTAAATTTTTTGAAACATATAATATTCTTCAACATTCCTTTTATGTTGACATTGCTCCTTTGTTTTATATCTTACCACTTTTATTTCCTTACCATCTACAGTTGAGGTTTCGTGAATCTTACCAACATGTTTCTCTATGGTGTCTAGTTTAAGCTGCAACCACTTTTCCTTTTTATACTTCCAACTACAAATTGCACATCTGCATTCTACTGGTGGCTCACCTACAATTGGATTGTCCACTGGCTCAATGAATGGATACTTTGCTGCCCAATAAAATTTAAATCTCCTGGCCATCTCCCATTGACGATCAATTTTTTCTTTCAATTTTCCTCTCCCTTTAATGTTGCTGTTAATTGCACCATCATCATCATCGAAGTTGATTGATTCATCCTGGTATTGGTTATTTACTAGATATTCTTCTTCAAGGTCATCTTCATTAGAGATATCAGGTTCTGTAACTCCGTCACCAGATTTATTAGGCTCCCCAATTTGTTGAATGGACTCCTACGTAGGTTGAGATTGTACAGGCTCCTCTGATAATGTACCTTCCTTACTTTGACCAACACTATTGCATCTACCCCCACCAAAGTATGAAGATATATTTTTGCATTTTTTTGGCCTCTCTTGGACATCTCCACCTTCATTAGTCCTACTCCTCTTCCTATTTAAATTTGACTGTGACATCTCCATCAAATTAAGGCTGCAATAAAATACTATGGACTCATAGTCATAGTCATTCCAGTTCTCTACTGATCGTAATACTATGAAGAAGGCTCCTTCTTTCGGCATGTTTCAATAATGAAACTCATATATCTTAAATATACAACTACAAATAAACCATTTTCATTTTGGTGAATGGGCTGACCGTTACATATGATAAGAACTAATATTTGGTGAACCTCACATAATTTCAAGTAATTGAGTGGGTGAATAGGGTGGGAATTTGGGACCCCATTGTGTGTGATGCATGGTGAATTGGGTCCTAGGAAAAAAAAAATTTCACATTAGAAAATGGGAATTTGGCGAATGATGATCATCGAAAGAGACACTCAATTAATTTCGTGGTGAATAAGAGTAAACATTAAAGAGAAATATGGGTGAAGAACCTGATTACCAAACTAAAATTACATAATAATAGTGGCAAACGTTTTGACCACTATATGAGTATTTTATAAAATTTGGGCGAACTGGTCAACTAGTATTCAGTGTTTTTTTTCACCAATCTCTATAGCCTGATTGGGACATATTCACCAATTGGCAAATAATCGCCACTAAACAAATCCCTGGCCCTCAGGGCTTAACCCCTAATCCCCCCAAGTTTGAGGAATAGGAGGAGGAGGAGGATAGCGTTAAAGAAGAGGATACAAAGTTAGAAGAAGAGATGAAGGGGGAGGATAGTGAAAAGGTTGAGGAGGATCTAACAATTATTCTAGGGAATCCCAAGAAAAGGAAGGCCGAGGAGGCTTCACTACTGGAAGAACCAAATGACTAGACTCTTGTGATGTCGGTCCCTGCCCCTACTAATTCTTCACCATAAGGGAAAATAGAATTACAAGAAGAACATAGTGGGGAGATGGTTTTGAAAGACAGGAGGGGGTCATGGAGAAATTTCAATACTAAAATGACAAAGATGGGGATTGTCAGGGAGACGATGAATCCCAAGTGATGGAGGATAAAGATGGAAAAGTTCATTTCGATGAACTAATTGACCTGGCCTTGGTTGCAATTTATGAAAATGCGAGAGAATATGGGCTCAATATACTCAATAATGCTAAAAAAAACATGATAGATAACTTTATATCTATCAAGTGGCTATTTCATGAGATAGAAGAGCTCAAAGAGAAAAGGAGCTAGGAGGATGGCCATATGAGAAGTAGCGATCAGGGATACCATGCTGACTAGGAGGATTGAATCTCAAAGGTTGAAAAAAGAGTTCTAAGGATGGAAATTATTAATCAGAACTTGGCTAATCAGGTGATTGCAACTTTGAACACCCTGAATGAGAATATCAATAGTCTAGGTGAATCTTTGAAGGAAGTTAGATTTGGCAGGAAAAAAGAAGAAAAGACCAGGATGGACTTTGGGCAAGCTGAGGGAGAAAAAAAAGAGACCAGGGGATTGGTAGATGAACTAAACCAGGACCAGGTGGGTGTGGACAACTAGAGGGCCAATGAAGTTGCAGAGACTCTATAGGTTCTAGATAGGGAGAACTAATAGTTACAATTTTTATTTTTTATTTCATCCTTATCTAGTGTTACTAGCTTTGTTTCCTGGCCATGGGCCTGTCTTTTAGTTTTGGCTTTTAATAAGAAGATGCATAGTAGCTAGACTTTACTTCTTATTTCTATTTCAATTATGATGTAAAAACTTTTGGGCTTTAGGATCTCTATAAAACCTATTTTTCTTAATAAAAAACTTAACAACAATAGTTATAACATAGTGGAAGCAATTAACATTTGCATTAACACATACCATAAAATAGATTATAATTCTTAAGGGTCCCATGACGTTGAATCACATTTAAGTTTAATTAATAATAAATCTAATATATAATAAATCCACATCAAATAATAAATATACTAGTATGAATCCATTTAAATAATATATAATTATATATGATGCCACTTGGCAATAAACAAAATGCCCAATCACCCACTATACAGGTCACATGGTATGAAAGGCTGAAATAATATACATCATGAAATAAATTACATCATCTCTTAAGATCTTATGAAATCAATACAATACAATAGTACAACCATCCATCATAAAAATACAAGAATAGATAGAAAGGAACATCTACACAAACACATCTTGCAGTGGCATTTGATGATCATTTATTAATGGTATAAGAAAAAATATTGCCACCCAACCTTATGAAACCCAAAAAGGTCCACTCCCATTGCACTGAGGAGATAGTCTCAAGTCCCAAATAGGATAACAAACTCAAAAATCAAAAAGCAACATCTAGGTTCAAGGAATCACCTAAAAGCAAACTATCTTAAAGGGTGCCAAGACACAATTATCAACTAATCCCAGAGGCAACATAGACATGTAAGAAATCTACTATGCAAGCGGGAAAGTTTCATCCCATGAATCAATGCTTGAGTTACCTTGGCACTCTAACTTTACCCTATCCCCCTAGTGATTCTATGCAGCACTAGTATCCTTTCATACTGACAAGGCATACTAATGATGCATGGTTGCAAGCAAGAATTCTCTCTACTCCCATCCTATTCTGTACTAGCACTTGAGGTATGGGCGAGGAAATAAAAAGAGGCTTATTAGGTTGATTTTATTCTCATTTAGTGTAATGTTTTCACTTATTAAACAACTTACAATGGGTTACCGTGGCAGCCACTTTTGGCCCTAACTTCCATTGCAAGCTACTTTCTGACATGACATATAGATAACCTACCCTAAGCTCAGTAAAATCAAAAGATCACAAAAGACCACATACTATACATTAGTTCTTAAACAAGCAACTAATAAGTATTAAAAAAAATGATCATAATCATAGATACTATTAGAGTAAACAATTAATTATTCTATTACTTAAGTTTAATTAGGTTAATGCATTCATTTAATTATTGTAGTGATGAGTTGTTGACAACATGAGAGTTTGTTTTCTTCTAGCATGTTCCACCTTTTTGTGGACGTATGCTTAGTTGTCAACCTTATCTTCTAGCATCTTCTAGCTTGTTCTACAAGCTTCCATGAGGCCTTTATATTTAGGCTCTCTCATTGTATTTTCTCAACTCATTTTCAAGGCATATTGTAAATACATTTTTCTTGTTTTGCTATATTTTCTCTCTCAAGTCCATTTAGGGTTTTCCCAAGCTCCACCTCTTCCTTCTTTGGTTTCCCTTCGACAGATTATTTGCATGTAGGTGATCTTGGCAAGTTGTGGAGTTGGATTTTATCAATTCCTACATGGTATTAGAGCTTCCTTGCTGCTTCTTGGCTGAAAGATTTTTGAAGTTGTGATTCAGAGACACAAATCCTAATTTATTTATGCATTTTTCTTCAATCTGGGGGGAGAGCATTTTTTTGGATTACTCTAGGCCCAAATAGATGCTACCATTGGATTCAAAAGGCTATTTACAGTTAGGATTCATATAAAATTTTCCAATTTTGGTGACAGAGCTTCGGAAGGAAAAAAATTTTTGGTTGTAGGCTTTCGTACGGACTGTACGGATATATGATTTTTTAAAAAAAATTTTTTAAAAATTTTTGGTGCACCATTGGGTGGCCACCAGCACACCACCACAAAGTAGCAACTATGCCACCTGGGAGCCATCGTAGTCAGCCACGCCTCCTTCCAACCACTGCAATGCAACCAGCTTGCGGCCACCCTAGCGCCGCCCTTCCTTTGTCTCCGCCACAACACCTCCTGTTTTGGTCACCTTCTCCTGCTTCTACCTCCTACGTTCCATCAGTCAATGACCCCACTAACTATTTTTCCCATGTGGCATTTACTGCACAGTCAGCACACATATTTCGATCTCTAGGTGCCACATTGGCATCTGCCACATGGTTCCTGCCACATCAATCGGACACCTCAACACTTTGCCATGTGGTATCCATGTGGCACTGCCATGTGACCCTTTTTGTTGTGACAACCCATAGGCTATAAAATAACTTAGGATTATATTGATGTCAGCATGATGTCACCTTACATTAGCACCCCTACCAGGCTCTCTAGGGTCCTTTTTGACCTACTTGTAATTTTTTGGCCATAACTTGAGCAGATAGAGGTATTTTTTTGATTCAAAAAAGTGCCAAAAAGATGATTCTGAGACAGAGACATCGGTGTAGGTATTTTTAAGTTTTGATGTAGTTTAGTTGTTTTTTTATGTAGTCAAAATCCAAAGTTCTATTTTTCACTCTAGTAAGCATATCTTTTGTGTCTCATGTCCATTTTTTTAAAATGTTATATTTTTGGAAAGTTGGTTTTGTCTTCTTTTCAAAAATGCTATCATTTACTTTAGATTCTACCCTATGCTCTTTTTATCATATTTTTGTCATTTTTTCTCTATGGTGGATATCTTGGGTGTTCTAGGTCCGAGGATCATTTTCATGGCATGGGTTCTTTTGTTTTAGGTTGTACTATCTTTTGTATCAGTTTTTTTCCTTTTCTAATCATTGTAGCTATCATTTGTAAGCACTTTTATGTATATGCATTGAGATAAAGTGCCACTCTTGCATTTTAGGTTCATCAATGTTGTTTTGAGACAGTTGTATTTGCACTATTTTTATAAAGCACCATGGGGGGGATAGTTGTTTTCCACTTTTATGCCTTCTTCCTTTTGTTTTCCTATGCAGCATTAGTGTGTCTGTGTCTTTATAGGTGTCTATACCTCTTCCCCTCTCTCATTGTTCTTGGTTATGTGTGCAGAGGATATTGCCCCAGCTTCTCAGTTGCTTGTCATCTCACCCCATTTGCATTAAGGGGGGGTTATTCTGTTGTTCTATTGCATCCTTGGTTCAATGGTTTGATAGTGTGAGCTATGTATTCAGAGGTTGATCCTATATACTAGGCGATTGTAGTGGCTGGCTACCTATGCATTTCGGTGTGATGGATCATCTACCATATAGACACACTTGGTTCGTGCCTTCTTTTTCCATGGAGGTACTTCACATTAGGAGTTTCTTTTTGAAGACAGAATTTGTGGCTTCTTCATGCTTTAGTGATGCTCTTCATGATCACTTTTTGTTCCTGTTTATGGGGACATTCCTCTAGTTGGAGTCTTCTTCAGTCCTTCACTAGGTTACCTCTTTTTGGGGGAGGGGTTTTCCCATGAGGTTTTCCCTCTTTACCTATTTTTAGAGGTTGCATTTCTTTGCATTGTACATGGGTACCTAACATGGCCTTGTTGCTGGGACCCATTCTACATTTCATCTTAGTTTTGTGAGCTTAAAGCATTCCCCTAAGTTGCACGTAAGGGGGGGTGTTAGAGTAAATAATTAATTATTAATTAATTATTCTTTTTACTTAAGTTTACTTAGGTTAATGCATTCCTTTAATTGTTGTAATGATGAGTTGTTGACAACATGAGAGTTTATTCCCTTCTAACATGTTCCACTTTTTTTTGGACGTATGCTTAGTTGTCAACTTTATCTTCTAGCATCTTCCAACTTGTTCTACAAGCTTCCATGAGGCATTTATATTCGAGCTCTCTCATTGTATTTTCTCAACTCATTTTCAAGGCATATTGTAAATACATTTTTCTTATTTTGCAATATTTTCTCTCTCAAGTCCATTTAGGGTTTTTCCAAGCTCCATCTCTTCCTTCTTTGGTTTCCCTTCGACAGGTTATTTGCATGCAAGTGATCTTGGTGAGCTGTGGAGTTGGAATTTATCAACTCCTACAGATTCCACCAGTATGATCATCCTAACAGGACTGATCCCAAAATCAAGTATACATAAACCAATCCATGTCATAACATGACATTACCAAGAACAAATCACACAAACACCTTAGTTCTATAAAAGTGACTGAAAAACAATCCAAATACAACTGATCAAAGACTCAAAGGTTATATCAGATAGGTCATACCATTCACCTCAATTTCACACAAGAACATTGGAAAGCAATAAAAATAAATGCATCAAAACATCTCATAGAGCATATCAGACACATTACCATGGTTAAGTATAAAAGGTCAAGGTCAGAACATCATCATGACATCACAAAACAAAACTCCCAAGCCTCTGGTAAACATCTTGACTGGCCAAAGCTAAGTCAAACCTGAAAACCCCAACACCAGTAAATCACACGTTAGATAAAGTGCATACAAAAGTGAATTTCATAATTCATTAGGTTTTGAAAACCCTAAAGTTCAATATTTAGTAAAAGTTTTTAGATTAAATCACAGACAATTCTATAATGGAAATCAAATTTCTCAAACAAGAGTTTCAACCCAAAGAACTTCTAAAAACAAAAACACAACAAATACGAAGAATACAGGAATTCAAAGAATGAGCAACTACTGCACAAACCCACAAGATCCTATCTGGATCTGATGCTAAAACAATGAATGCACAAACACGCAAGAATCTATTCCTTTTCCTTTGAAAAACCCTCTTTTCGAAAATTGGCTCCTCCAAACCTATGTATTTGGAAATGAGCTTTGATTTCCTTAATAAATAATTTTTCCCCCAAATCAAGGCTTTGATCATGCAATCATGTGAAAACCCTTTGTCTTCAATTACTATATTTTAATTTTCATGCATACACTTTATGCAATTTAATTAAAATAAACTTTATTAAATTAAAGCTTTCTATCCCTTATTAAATCATGTGATATTTTTAATATAATATTTATTAGTTTAACTAATAATATTATTTAAAGTTTTAAATAAAACTCCTAAATAAATTATTATTAAATAAAATAAATATAAATATGTCTTAATTAGAACTTTAATCAAATATTCTAAATTTAATTCTTTCATGTACATTTAAAGAACTTTTTAATCAAAATATTCTTTTATATTTTCTTTTCCTCCACTTATTAATTAGTGTAGGCACTATTTAAAGCATAGTTTATTATTTAAATTAATAATAATAATTAAAGCTCATTATTTAAATGCAACTCTAATTGAATAATTATTAATTAAATAATCATAATAAAATAACATTAAATCTTTAAATTTTTAATATTTTAATTATATTTTTAGCCAACTTCTTAATTAGACTTTAAAATAAATATTTTTAACTAAAGTACATATTTAATTAATTTCTAATTAATTAAATAACATCATATTCTAATATTTCTTTAACCAATTTACTAAATTTAGGCTTTTTATTTAAAGCATAAATTTAATTAGTTTTTAATTAATTAAACATTCACATATTTTAATATTTATATTTTCTTTTTAATCAAATAATATTTATTACTCAACTAATAATATTATTTAGAGTTTATCATCAAAATAAAACTCTTAAATAATAATTATTAAATTATTAACTAATAATATTATTTAGAGTTTATCATCAAAATAAAACTCTTTAATAATAATTATTAAATTAAGTAAATATAGATATGCTAAAATTAGAACTTTGATTTAATCTTTTAAATTTAATTCTTTTATTTAATTAATTTTTCAAAAATATAATTAAATATTAAATTTTCTATATACAATTTTCATGCAACAACTTTAAGAAATTTAAATTAAAATATCTTTATTAAATTAATTTTCTTTCTTACTTGAATTAATCATGAGACATTTTTAATATCATATTTATTAGTTTAACTAATAATCTTATTTAAAGTTTATTAATTAAAATAAAACTCCTAAATAAATAATTATTAAATTAAATAATTATAAATATGCCAAAATTAGAACTATAACTTTCTCTTTAAATGTTAGTTTTTTATTTAAGTAATTCACATGGCATTTTTAATAATATATTTATTAACTTAATTAATAACATTATTTAGAGTTTATTATTAAAATAAAACTCCTAAATAATTATCATTAAATTAAATAAATATAAATATGTCAAAAATAGAACTTTAATAAAATCTTTAAATTTAATTCTTTTATTAAATTAATTTTTTAATTAATTAAATATAATTAAATATCAAATTTCTTTATAAAATTTCCATTAAGTTAAATCGTTAAATTATCTTTTAATTTGGTTAATTATAACAAAAAATCACCACATATCCTCAAAATAAAAAATGACAACTCAATTGAAGGCAAAGAACATAATCAAACTCTAGGGTCAAAATCATGAATTCCCGTCACTTGACAAATTCGGATGGGTAAACTAACTCAGATACTTGTCCTATTTTCTAGGACAATTGGCTTAGGGTTTAGGATTTGGACTCAAGAGTTATCTCCACACTTATACCCTTGAAATATTGTGATAAGGTATGCTCATCCTGACAATTTAGGGAAGTCGATACCCGGTACTTGCAATCTGTATAAAATTCATGCATGTACAAACACAATATTCTAAACTAAATAGGCAATGGTAGGAAGTAGTTCGTCACGTAGATCCCGACTAGCAAGTGACTATGACTCTCTTCCTCAGCCACATTAGAAACGTCAAACATAAAGAAAACATACACGCACACCATACACATGCAAGTATGGAGTAAGTATCCCTAGAAACTGCATAAAAATCATTCATCTAACTAACATCTTTCAATAATTGAAATAACTAGCACTAAGTACCTATATATATATATATATATATAATACAACTAATCAATTCCAGCACCGCTAATCATAAAATATAATAATAGAACAGGGCTAAAAGAATCTAGTCAAAATAAATCAGAAAAGTCAAGTAGGGGTAGGCATTACATCCACTCCCCCTAAAATTAGGCTTACTCCTGGAAGCCTACAAAAAAGATAAACTAAATTAGGGGTAGGCATTACATCCACTCTCCCTAGACTTAGGCTTACTGTTGGAAGCCTGCTACAATGACTAAGGTGACTAAAAGTCAAAGAATATTGTCTATAATGTCAAACAAAAAGCTCATTTAAGAAACTAATACAAATAAGTTAACTATGTATACACCTCCAGTCACTTAGAGCAATATGATTCTAGTTTAATAATAAAATGAAAGCCATATTGATCCAACATTCATCTTTTTAACAAATACTGAAATAGATCCCCTAAGACACTCCAAACTAAAGATCAACATCTCTAATTCTAGCAAAAAACATAAAGGTTATAATGTATAGACATAAATCAAAAGTCAAGAACATAAATGTTACGAGTTTCCAGATTTCATGTTAAAAAGTTTCACTGCTTATAATTTTTTTTCTTGTTCAAATTGTTTAGGTTCAAGTTTGTAACTTTATTGAAAACACCCTAACTTTATTGAAAACACCCAAACAAGAACAACATAATGTTCACAAAAAAATCAAAGGCATACTATCTTAAAGCATAATCATAAGAAAGTATGTTTGAAATCTAACTCACAAGTTTTTCCTTTTTCTATGTTTCAAGTATCAAGTCTAATGTTTCAAGTTTCAAGTGTTCAAGTTTGAAGTTTCCAAGTGTTAAAGTTGCAAAAGATACATAACACTATTTACGTTTCATTTCAGTTTGAAGTTCAAGTTTGTATAAGATATATATAACAGTTCAAGTTTCAATTTTAGTTAACTAGTTCAAGTGTTCAAATTTGTAATAAATACATATCATAGTTTAGGTTTTGTTTCAATTCAACTAGTTAACAACTAGTGGCGTTCCAATATACCCAAAGCTCCCAATGTAGAAACTTGGGCTCTGGTACTAGATATAACGCCCTGCCATGTGACCCAAAAGAAGTTAACCTAAATTTTTACTAAGTTTATCAAATTTTTTATTTTTTAAAGTTAAAGATAATAACTTAACAACAACAATTATAACATAGCAGAAGCAATTAACATTCACATAAACACATACCACAAAATAGATTACAATTCTTAAAGGTGCCATGATGTTGACTCACATTTAAGTTTAATTAATAATAAATCTAATATATAATAAATCCACATCAAATAATAATATACCAATATGAATCCATTAAAAAAATATACAATTATATATAATGCTACTTGACAATAAACAAAATGCACAATCATCCATTGTATAGGTCATAGGGTATGAAAGGCTGAAATAATATACATCATCAAATAAATTACATCATCTCTTAAGATCTTATGAAATCAAATACAATACAATAGTACAACCATCCATCATAGAAATACAAGAACTAATAGAAATGAACATCTGCACAAACACATCCAATAGTAGCATCTGATGATTGGATCTCAATGGTATTACAAAGAAGACACTACCACCTAACCTCGTGGAACCTAAAAAGGTCCACTCCCACCATGCTAAGGAAATAGTCTCAAGTCCTAAACATGATAAAAAACTCAAAAATCAAAAACCAACATCTTGGTTCAAGGAATCACTTGAAAGAAAACTATCTCAAAGGGTACCAAGACACAAGTATCAACTAATCCCAGAGGCAACACAGACACGTAGGAAATCTACTATGCAAATGGGCAAGTGTCATCGCATGAATCAATGCTAGAGTTATTTTGGCAGTCTAACTTGACCCCAACCCCCTAGTGACTTTATGCGACACTAGTATCCTTTTGTACTGACAAGGCATAGTAACATGCATGGTCACAACCAAGCATCCTCTCTACTCCCATCCTAGTTTGTACTAACACTCGAGGCATGGGTTAGGAAATATCAAACTTGAAAAAGATGTACATAAATACAATTAATTTTTAAACTTCAATTTTATAAACTTACAAAGAGAACCATAGATTTATAAGAAAGTATTGTGGTTTGTACTATTTGAAAATTATAGTTACAAGTGATCAAGTTATATACCTTTGATTTAGAGAGCACAAATAATGGAAATGAAGTATTGCTAAAGGTGCAAGCTCAACTGACCCTCCCTTGCTGCCCACCCACCTCCCCCCCCCTCTCCCCCTGCCTCCCCCATGTGGATGGCATTGTTAAGTAGAGAATAGTTACATACATACATACATGGTTAAGTGCTACCTAACTATGTCCAAGGCCACCTAACTAAGCGTCTGTACATTAGAGACATAGTCTGCCTACTAGGTTGCCTACATACCCATATACACAGGATCAAGACCCTTGAACTACTCACTCTAATGAATATGAAGTTTTGGTTTCTAATTGTTCTGATGTAGCTTTATTCCTATAACCAGTGGTGAGATTTACTAACCTAATACAACTCTTCAGCATCATACACCTACTCAGAGAATCAAATGGTTTTCTATAATTACAATCCTATAATATCCTAGTGCAACCTTTATATTGTAGTTTATAATTAATGTAAGGTTAACTTATATATGTCCTAACTCACTCCTTATATAGTTATGTTTAGAAGCTTGTGACATTAATCAATGGGTCTAAGTAGACCAGTCAAGTTAATGCTAGCTGGGAACAACTGATTATTCATTTTATTGTACCTAAGCTGATGATAGTTCTATAGCAATTTGTAATCAACCCAGCTAATCAATAACTACACCAATTGAACTAGGTTATGGCTTATCACTTAGCATGGGTTGAGTGAGTTTTATTATTTTATTATTTGGATTTTGGAATATGTATGCAGCTGGAACAATTTTTCTATTGTGCTAATATGTAATAAGCAACTTAAAAAATATCTCTCTGTATATATAAAGACTACAAGTTGTGCATTTTGTTATGTATTGCATCTGCATTTTCTTTTCCATTTCTTAAGTTCTAAGAGTGTTTCAAGGTTGGGAACCACTTCAACAACCTTTGCATGGTTTAGAGGTAGTGTCATTGTGGTAGTGAGAATAACTTCAATGAATAGTTGAGTGTAAGGAGTTACTACCCTGAACATTCAATAACATGTGAAATAAGTTATTTAAAATGTCTCAACTAATTATGATTTAATTTTGGATCACCTACCTAATTAGTTTGGAATTTTGTTCTCACCAAAAATCATAAAATGTAAGAACAACTATGCCAAAAAGAAGATAAAAAGATGGTTATCATAAAAAGATGATTATCATGCACAATTATTTTTTTAGCTCTTTTGGCACAATCATTCTTACAATTTTTTAGCTCAATCTCCAACTAGTTAGTATGTGTTTTGAAAAATTATTCTAGGTCTGTGAATTAGGAAAAAGAGAAATATCAAACTTGAAAATGATGTAAATAAATGCAATTAATTTTTAAACTTCAATTTTATAAACTTATAAAGAGAACTATATAGTTATAAGAAACTATTGTGGTTTGTACTATTTGAGAATTATAGTTACAAGTAATAAAGTTATATACATACATACATACATACATACATATACATACATATATATACCAAAATATTTGATCAAATGTCCATGAATGATGCTCATGCTTACCTTACCTTATGCACCAACAATGATATATTTGATGAAATGTGCATGAAATTGTTCGTCACACAATTATGTTTAGAATGAATTTGACAACTGATATTTTAATTGAAATGGAAAATAAAGGAGGCGAAAGATTTGGTCTCAAATTAGATGAGACTCTATTAGAGTGTGGGAAATAGTCTCAAAACCCAACATCAACCAGCAATTAATATTTGTTCTAGGTATGAGCTGGTGTGGGTATGTAATAATCATTGTAGTATTGTGTCGTGTTGGTTATAAGTTTTAAACTTTGGTGTTTCTATGGATCTAGTATGCACCTTGATGATTTAGAAGCTACGTTATATAAGTCTTAATTGGCTTTGTAGGTTGCTTATGTTTCCATTAATCATCTTTTGTGTGTGTTGATAACTGTTATGTTATCTTCTCTAGAGAGATTCTACAAGTATCTATCTCATTTTTAAGAGTTTTTATGAATAAGGGTTTTGATTTTATTATCATGTTCATGTCAGATTGTATGAATACTAAGCACTACCACTCAAGCATGTAGCCATAACTGGCTTTAACTGATGCCACTATCTTATCTTTTATTGCGTAAGAAACAATTTGGATTCCTAGAACTCTCTCATCATAATAGTGGATTGTGGAATGCAAATGTTAAAAATAGTGATACATAATTACTCCTAGAAACATACTTTTATAATTTGAAATGTGGAAATCTCCTATTTTAAACTTCACTTCTTTTCTTTACTACCTTTATTATATCATTTCAATTGATTTGATCTCTAAATTATGAAGTTACTTCCCATTCCAATTAAACTAATAAAATATTTTATTTTTAAAATGGAGTAGAAAATGATTTTTCTATCTAGTTTTTATTTTTAGAACATAGTAGAACAAGACCTTTTTGTCTAGTTTTGAAATTTTATTATACTCTCGCTTTTTCTTCTATCTAATTAATGGGAAAGAAAGGGTCTAACTTCGACATTCAACACATCACATGCATTTCAACATGCTGCAAATGAATTTCAAATTTTAGAAAAAAACCCTAATACAAAAAACTTTTAAATTTGATTGTATAAACAAAATCTAATACATTTCACTTCCAAGATTAATTGCCAATGCTTAAGATTCTTCCTTTAAGATCATTTCATTGCTAATAAAATGATGCATTAACAATAAGCAACTGTTGAGAACTACAATGGATTCCAATTTCGCTAGTTGTAAGCTATACACAACCCTAGTTTGAATCTTAGGCCAATTTAGTACACTACAAGAACATAAAAACATCACATTTTAAAGTCACAAGGTGAAATGATTTCAAGTCAAACTCATGAAGCATAAGCAATAGAGTGGCACCAGTTTGAATCTCAGGCTGATTCAGAACAAAAAATAGAAATCACACTTTTAGGTTAGAAGTCAAAAGGTTTTCATGACAGAAAAGCCACCATCAACACATAAAAACCCTTACCTTCAATGGCTATAAAAATCTTCCTGAAGCCTCCCTCCTACCCACTTGCACTTTGCCGTGTGAACGAATGTATTCAATTTATTTTTTTTGTTTATATCCCTAACAATGTCAAAATTTTGACACTAAACTATTGTCAAAATTTTGATATTATTGGGATCATATTTTAAAAAATAAATAAATTTGACAAGCCGAATTGGCTTGCTGTCAAAAATTTTGGTTGAAAATGACCCCCAAATGTACTAGTGACTTGTCTCTTCACTCTCTCCTAATCCTCTCCTCAATTTAGGGTTCGGACCCTACTTAAATAACAAAAAAGAGAAGGTTCTAGATCATAATCAATGATCAAAATTTCTCCCTTTTGTCGCTTAGTATGTCCTTCCATTTTTTTGATTGGTTACACTACCTTCATAGGGATTGATGACCTCTAAAAAAACACATAAAAATTCCTTAGTAGTCTCCAAAACCTTTAAATTGTGTATATAAGTCAGCCAAAATGGTTTACACAAGTGTTTGCGCCATTCCAAACACATATACCAAAACTAGTTTACTCGACACTTAGATGCCCTGACGCTCAGCCATAACTAATACTAATGTTTTCCCTCAACTTTTGTATGATCAAAACTAACTATGGGACTTGACATGAACTAACCTTGTTTAGCTCAACTTCTATTGATTTTTGACTTACTTGACATAAACTGACACTCGATACATACTAGGTGGTGGGAAACCTAAGACTTGTTCATTTAAAACTAAAATGTAAACAAGTCCAGAATCATTTAGCCTTCATTGGGTAGCTCCATCGCAATGATGACCAACCAAATCTTCCTAAGAAATGGCTAAGTGTTTGATACTAATAGACAACATGACTTAGATATCAAAAACCTTGTGGAACATCCTTATATAGATATGCATGCACAATATAGAAGCATATAGGTTACATGTGAATTGTTTAGCAAAATGTGATGAGCTATGTATCACTACATTCATACAAAATATTGAATCAAAGATTATGAGGTAGAATCATCTGACATATCCCCTCAAACATAGGATGCCTCATGGATTACAATATCTATTCAATCAAATGGATGGGTTTGATTGATGAGTGCCTCTATAAAATGTTGTTTCATAAACCACTGCCACTGCATGATATACACTGAATGGATTTGTTGATGAAGTTTGAGATATTTGAATAAGTGTAATTCATTGGAGTGAATCCAAATCCCACCAAATTTTCTAGCTATTAAACTAATTCAATTCATTTTTTGATACAACACCTCCAAGATGGAAGGTGGCCATAGATTTATTGAGGCATTGAACACACCATTTATCTTGATATCAGGTATGCATAGTGTGAATGCATAGAATTAACTCACCTCTATTACAATACACTATGAGTGGATTTGTGGGAGGTGAGCACGTACCAACTAGATTTTATTTGAATATGGAGAAGTACTGTAGGGTCTTGACAAATTTTCCTAATGTCTTTTATGAAACTTGAGCTCCATAAGTCTTGTAATGATCTCAACCAAAGTTCTCACCTAGATACATCATGGAATGTTGTCCTATAGAACACTATTGAAAGGAAATATAAAATTCTAAGAAGCTCATGACTTTTAATAAAATATAGTTTTCATCAACCGAACCGATATAATAAGTAATTATTGCACCACCTTCCAGACTCGCAACTAGTAATGCATGAAAATGCATCTCCGTTTATGCACATAGATTACAAATCAATTTAATAAAAAAGAGTTTATTTATTTGACATGATGTGGAAAAGAAATACAATTTTGAGATGTGCTATGGTCTTAGAATGTCTTATGGGCATTGTGAATATGAAATTCAAATTCCATAACCTAATCGTATGCATCCTCACTTGTGCCAAATCAGGAATTCCAAAGCCTTCTATTGAAACCCTCCTTGTATTTGTTAAGAATTGTGTCTCAACCTTGCAAGATTTTTTTGGAAAACTCTAGAAACTTTTTAGAAAATTCTAGAATTTGTTTGTGGTAGTTTTCCACATGTTGATAAGTTGGAAAAGGTGCATGAGTTGTTAAGACTGTGTCAAGTCTCTAGAACAATGTAGAAGGGCTATTTTTAGATTCTAAACAACTCATTATATGGATTTTATGGGGGTCTAAACTAGAGGACAAAATTATGGACAAAAATGCTATTCTTGGAGTTACAAATTATAAGTGGGTAACATGTGTCATGATTGTTTTGCCCATGGTTTTGGCCTATGGTTTTGTAAAAACACAAATGGTTTCCAAGTGACAAATCACTATAAAAGGAGGGCTTGGAGAGGTCTTTGAATCATCGAGTTTAGTTCACAAGACTGGTGCTAGAAGGAGTCTCTCTAAGTTTGAGATCGAGTTTGAGTTGTGGTGATGCACTCCTATAAGAACTTGCATTACAAATGTATTGTAATCTTCCAAATTTGAGAATACATTGTGTAGGTTTTGGAGGTTGTGGTTTTTCTCTTCGAAGGATTTCCCTATGGTAATCATTATGTTATGAGTTCATTGTTATTTTGATTAAGTTATTATGCATTTCTTGAGATCTCTGCTATAGTTAGTTGAATTTGCATAATTGTCCTCTCAAAGATTAGTGTAGGAAGTGATTCTGTGCACCTTTGCTTCCTTATAGTATTTCCATGGTGATAGAGGTTGTTTTTGGATAGTCATTCCACATAATCTTCTTCACATGTATACAAATTGACAAAAATTAAAGCATTACAAAAGGAATGTAGGTATTCATTGGAGAGTAATAGAAAAGAAAACTTTAGAAAATGTGTGCAGTTCCAAATGTATTTTCACCTTAAAGGTATCCTTGAAGATTTTGCAATACAAGGAAGTAGACAAAAAGCTACTTTAGTGAAGTTAGCAATGGGTCTCTATACTTAAAGTAACGATTTCCAACTATAACTTTGTATATCATTACCTTGGTCACATTTGGTCAAAGGTTAATTATTTGACTATTTCCATGTGCAATCTCAAGGTTAATTAACCTTGTTAGAAATGTGTAAAAATAAGTTAGTTAATAAGCTTGGAAAAGTTGGTTATGTTTGAAAAGCCTATAACTAGAAGCCTATTTGTAATGTAAAAGGGGGGAGAACTTTTTCAAAGGGGAAACTCTACTGAAATACAGAGGAACTTTCAATAAAATTTAGTTTCATGTTATGTGTAATGGTTTTTGAGTTTCTATATTCTCAAAAGATAATGAAGAATGCATTTTGGTTTGCCTGTTGAAAATGTCCTTTTGATTTATGATCATGAATTTATCGTATGTTAAACTTGTCATTCTTTTATGCATTCATGTGAATCATTCAGTTTGGTTTAAAGAAATATGTTCATTTCATGGTATCTTTATTTGGATGTATTTGTATGGATTTTCACTTCATATGTTGGGATTGCACCATCATTATGTTTGTATGCTCAAAACCCCTTTGTGAATTGTCATCTTTTGTGAATCTTGGTTAGTAGTTGTATGTCTATTATCAAAATTCATACTCCTATCTTCTTTTAGTTTAGTTTTATTCTTTTGAACTTTCAAGTGAAAATTACATAAAATACCAAATACACCCATCATACAAGGGAGCTGACCCTTTAAAAGTAAAGGAAAATTGCAAGTCGATAATGATCGGTTGCAATTTCTCCAACTATTGGCACAATTATCACTGTTCATAGGGTGGACATGATCATTAAAAATATTAATTCACAGTGACAAATCTATTTACCAACAAACCCAAATCACACCAAACTTGACAAGAAACCTAATGATAAGAGATTTATTACCGAAAAAATTGAAATTGTAGTTTTAAAAAGAATTCTCATATATATATATATATATACAAATAATTGAATGAAATTTGATTAAAAACCTAACTCCACCTGGAAAACCCTTATAAAGAAATCTTACAAAACTATCTTAGTTTGAATGTAATTTGATGAATAATTTTCTTTTAAAAACTAATAAAAATATGACCATAAGGTTAGGAAGTAAAATGCAAAGATAAAAGCTACAATTAGAAATTTAGAAGGGCAATGATGAAAAATTACAAAAACAAGACAAGTAAACTATGACAAGTAAAAATTAAAAAACACTGAATTAGAAACCCAAATAAGAGAAAGAAAAAAACTCACACAAATAGGTAGAAATATGAGACATGTAAAAACCAAAAAAATGTAATTGAACGTATGATCAGAAAAAAAAGACAAGGCAAGGACTCACAACTTTCCCACAATAAAAATAATTTCTTGGAGCAAAGCTCCCACACAACCTATCAACTTAAAAATTAAATTTAATTGAAATTATTACAATAAAACTTTATTTATATTAAAAAAATTAGAATGGAAAGTTTATATTTAATTATTTTTATTTTTATTTTATTTCATATTTGTTCCAATTTATTTTGTTTACAAGGTAGTATGAATCTTTATCTAATCTTGTATCATTATGTCAACTTTCATTACATTCATAAGCGGAATATAGGTATGGAACTATTCTTAGGCATAATAATGTTTCTAGTTATATCTTTCAAATTAAAATTTATTGTTTGGACTTCTTAAATTGTAATATTCAATACTAGAGACATTCACCATGCATATTATATTCACCTTGGCATGTTGCATAACTAATCATTGCACCTCAATAAGGTACAATAGCTAGGCTGATAGGGAGGTATACAAGAAGTTTTATTTTTATTTTTAAATGAGATAAAACCTACAATATAACACTGATTCAATATATTCATAGTTTTTGAATAATAGTGAGGATACTTTTTTTTTTGTGCTATCAATAAGAATAATTTTTATTGTAAGCAATGGAGATAAGATCATATTCTTCCATTGGTAGTGAACAAGTTAGTAACCAATTTGACAACTCAAATAAAGTACCAAGAGGGAGCAAAGAGTGACATTAGAGGAGTAGTTGGAGTAGGAAAGACAAGTAAGAGAAGAGGAGGTAAAATTCAAAGAGATATAATGAAGTTTGATTACAATGATTGGAGATCTCAAGAATACCAAGGACTTGATGGAAGTCATGTAGATGGTGAAAGAAACATGCAAGAGGTAGAAGATAACACATGGGATCTATAACTTCTTTGTCAACAATTTATAGTATATTTTGTAGATCTACAAATACATTTTTGTTCCATAGTTTACAAAGACAACTTTTTTTTTTTAATTATTATTTTTAAATTATTTTGTGGGGGGGGGAGTGGGGGGGGGGCACTATTGTTTGTGACAATTTTTCAATAAGAATAAACAATGTTTTGTCAATAGATTATGGTTCTTGGGTAGTAGCCCACCCTAGAGTGGGTAGAAAACTCACCCATAACATGTGAAGGAGAATGAGAGGCTAAAGAAATATTTTTCCTACATTGTTAGATAAGTGTCTAGGTGTTACTATTACTAGGATCCCCACCACAAAGGGGGGAAAGTGGTTAAACTTAATTGAAAGACTTTCAAAAATACCGGTCCAAATGTTGAGAAACTCACACATCATCAATAAAAGATTAGATAGGGTGATACCAATAACAACAAGAGGAGAGGGATCTATAAAGACTATAGAGGAAACTTTTATGGTAGAAGCATCATCTAGGTTTGTAGTATTAGCTTTATTGAGAGAGAATTTATCATCAAATTGATATGCATTATTAGAGGAAGAATCAAAAGCTAGGACAATCAAATGTTTCATCATTAGCATCCTTCTAGTACATAGTCACACCTTTATGCCATAAGAGAGAACAACTTATAGCTAGATGATCGATAGAAAAACATCACCAACATCCAAGGAGGAGGCCCTCATAATCCAATAAGGGACACAATTGTTATACATGTTACATGTTGATGACAATGTTATATGTTTATATCAAATTGATGTCTTGTTCTTGAATTATTGTATTGAAAAGGTTCATTTTTATATTAATTTTTACTTTGTAAGTTAAAGCCTTCATTATAGGGAGTAAACACCATACTTCAAAATTCATTTATTCACCTTGATTATTTTGATGTTTTTAAATGTGATACTAAGAGTAGAAATTTAATCTATAGGAGGAGATAAGTATCCTAGGAGGATTAAAAGCTAGCTAAGATAGGAAGTAGTTGGGAGATAAATATGTAGTGTACCACTCAACTATAAAATAAAGTTACAATCTAAGAGGATTATCACAATACTCTTATATTAAAAACTATTAGATCTAGCTATTTCTCAAGTAGTAGATCATGTCATGAAATTAAAATGAAACACAACACTAATATAATTATCTTGTAAAGGAAAAGAGAAGGAATTTATGGGTTTTACTATTTTTATTGTTTTGAAAATTTGAAAGAAATTGTAGACATTTGATTAACAAAAATGTAAGATAGTAAATTGAAATCAATGATTCTATCTCAATAAGATAACTCAAATATTTTTCAATATGGTTTCATTTCTATATAAATGAATATAATTGATGATGGCATTTATATCATAATTTAATTGAATATATTTTACAATAGTATATTTATCCTTCTTACTCCAAGATTTGGTTGTTGATGTGCTAACTTATTAGCACTAGGTCCCATGTGCTAATAGTCTCACAATGAGGGTTCCACCACTTTCTCCCCCCTTGTGGTAGGGATCCTAGTGATATTATTGCCTATATGATTTCCCACAAACATAGGAACAATATTTCTTTAGTTTCTCATTTTCCTTCCCACATTGTGGGTAAGTTGATTACCTACTCTTGATGTTGGTTGCTACTCTGCTAGTATGTTGTTAATGGTTTATTTGACCTTGTTGTAAGTAGTCTTTTTGACCAATCCTTGTAGGAGCCAAACCCCTTATTTTGATTTTGTTTAATATCAATTTTTTTTATACAATGTCTTTTTACACTAACTACTAATTAAAATAAAGAAATTATAGCATCCACTTTTGTTTATAGAATTAAAATGTAACTATTTCAAAGAAAATACAAACGAATACAAAAACTATGTATCTTGCATGGATTCTTTGACTTTGATGTTGTCATTTCACATAGACTATAGTACAATTCATTACCTTTCTATATGGTTAAACAATATTGAGCTCTAGACCATCGTCAAAATCAAACCTACAAAGATGCCAAGATAATAATGGAATAAAGGATGAAAAAAATAATAATGCTAACAAAAGATAATGAAACATTATATGTAAGATTCATGCAAAAAATGGAAAGACAACTTGCCCAAAAAGAAGATCGATTTTGGAAGCTACTACAATATCCTAAAGATAATCCTTTAAATATCAAAGGGTTGTTCTACACCATGACATTGTATGGAGAAGGTGCATCCAAGAGTGCAAGATAGCTACAATATGAAATTTCTAAGTTGTATAAGAGTTGTGCATGTGAGAGGTTGGATACAAATTTTTTTTGTTACTAAAAAATAAAACCCTCTTTTTCTTTTCCAAAATGGAAGCCTTTCAACTCAAAATAAAAAGTTCAAGTTCATCTATGAGACTTGATGTGATTGCTAGGGATGTTGTGCTAGAATATTTGTAATATTCCAATTTAGAGATATTGGTAAATAAATTTCATGTTGCAATATGATGCAAGAGTATCCTAGGTGTAAGGGAAATCTTGCATCACCCAAAAGCATTCTCTAGTTTTTTCATTTCAATAAGGTCTATCTCTATACATATTTTATATTTTAGAAGCTTTTTATTTTTAGTAAGATGTCATTGGATCTTCAAGTGTTCTAATTTCTTCATTGGAGGTTCACTTTGGATATATCATCTTGTAAATGAAGTTTATTAGCAAGATCAGGTCTATTTTTGAAGATTTGGATTTTTTTTGGTATTGTTGGCAGTGTAAAACAACTTTAAACTCAGCTCTGAAGGCTTTAGAGGCTTTGAAGGAGGTCAAACCTTGGCTATCTAGAGCTTGCATGAGTTAGAAAAATATAGAGAAGTTTGTATCATTTTCAAAATGTTATCATAATAGCTAATTGAAGCAACTAGCAGTGAGCAGTGAGTTATAGTCTCTAGGAATTGTGCTACTTGAAATGAACCAGAATGAATTTCCTTCAAAATTTCTTTTGAGTTCCAAAGTTTCTTGAGGTCTACTTTTATGTAATAAAATATAAATAATAATATCTTAGGGTTAGTTGGCCTTAAAGTCAAGGGTTAAAACCTCTAAAACCTTATTGGGTGATTAAAAATTACCTATATGAAAGGCCTATAAGGTTGTCTAAGATAGTTATGGAGATGCACATGCTGACTCCTGCTTACAGAGTACTATATAAGGAAAATGCCCATGTGGATTTGCATGTCATATTTTTTAATATTGTAATTCTATTTTATGAGAGATAATAAGAAGTCAATTTCCTATTCTTGTAATTTGTTGATATTTCTCTATTTTGTGTTTATTTGTGTTAATAAGGAGAATACCTTTCATCAAGTGGTATTAGAGAAGAAGTACCTAGTGTGTAAACAAACCACCAAATATGAGGTAGTTTTCACTAGGATTATGGTTGTGGGTTTAAGTGATAAGTGTAAAAATGCCTCTACAAAGGAATCATGGTATGAGGGCCAAAGATATGACAAAGGAGAGTTTTAGAGCCCTTTAGAGACAATTACAAAAATTTCAAGAGGAGCTATGTAGAGGAACAAATATCATGAAAAGATATGAAAGCAAGGAGGGATTTGAAAAAGGGCATATTGAACAAGAAGTGGCAAATGAAAATCTAAGGACAGGCTTTTGAGGGTCATTTCCAAGATTGGAAAGATACCCAAGTTTGAAGTCCTTGCATTTCTAGGTGATCTTAACCTAGAGGAACTGATCGAATGGATCAATGATTCAGAAGAATATTTTGGGTATAAGGATATCAAATATCTTTAGAGCATCAAATTTGCAAAGGCCAAACTTAAGGGTCATGCAAAAATTTGGTGGTAAGAGATTTAGTTGTAGAGAAATAGAAGAGAAAATGAGAAAATCACAAGATGAGATCAAATGGTGGAGAAATTGAAGAGACAATTAATTCCCATTGATTATGATCTTGATCCACTAAAGAAAATGTAAGGGTTGAAGAAAGTGAGAAGATCTGTTCAAAAGTATACATAAGAGCTCTATCGAGTCCTCATCAAAACAAGCTATGCAAAAGCTGACAAGGAAAAAGTTTCCCATTACCTTAATGAGTTAATATCAAGTATTCAAGAGAATTTATGTCTAGTTAGAATGTCCAATATTGAAGAGAGATACCAAATTGTCTTAAGGGTGGAAGAAAATTTGAACAAAAAAATTGAAAGCAAGCAAGGTGGAAGAGGTTGTGGTGCAAGATCCAATGGATGATCTTATGGAGGTTGAAATGATCAAAAGAAGAATGATGAGTCAAGTAGTAGTTAAAATCAAAGGGGAAATAATTTCAATTGTTCATATGATCAAATTAATAGGGATAAAAGAGGAAGATGAAGAAAGCAAGGGCCAGGAAGAATACCCGAGGATAATGCATGCATTGTGAATGCAGGTGAAGATTTCAAGTCATCACATTCTAAGGATGTTGAAAGGGGAGAAGTCTTGGTTACCAGAAGAACCTTTCTAAGTGATGAGAATTAACCTAAGCAAATGAAGAATTTGTTTTGCACCAAGTGTAAGTGTAATAGTAAGGTATTCAATTCCATCATTGATAGTGGTAGCATGGATAATCTTTTTTAAAAGGAAATAGTTGAGAAATTGAAGTTAAAAAGGAAGAAGTACCCAAATACCTATTTCTTAATTGCAAAAGGATCATAAGGCCTTGGTTAATGAACAATGTCTAGTAAAGTTCAAGATTGAGAACTATCATGACAAGGCATTGTGTGATATAGCGCCTATGATTTTTTGTTATTTATTCTTTGGGAGGCCCTTATAGTTTGATCATCATGCAGTACATGATGAGTATGCAAATACCTTTTCTTTCACAAAGGGCAAAGGTGCAACATAAGGCAGAGACATTGAAGGAAACAAGGGAGAAGGTACATAGTGGTGCTAGAATACATTTAGTTGATGTAAGGAAGTTCTTGTAAGAAATGAGATATTAATATATGTGTTTTTCTTTAATTCCAAAAGATGGTAAAGAGCAGGTAGAAGATGTTGCAACAAAAGTAGTAAATTTGTTAGAATAGTTTCAGGATAATGTGTCTGATCATGTACATGATAGATTACCACCAATAAGAAAGATAAATCACCAAATGAACTTGATTCAAGGGGTCAATTTGTTGAAATTTGGCATTAACAAGAGAAGTTTGAGTGATAAAGAGCTTAATTATGATTGGTGAGAGGTTGTCATTGATGTCAATTATCAGTGAGACAATGCATGTGATTGGTAGCACTCAGTCATGACTAATATGTTAAGACCAAGTGATCATTAATAGGAATTTATTAGTAGAAATAGTAGGAGTTTCTACGATTCCTATATAGATTAATTTTTTTATTAAAAAAGATAATGATGAGAAGTGAACATGATCTACATGTTAGAATATGATTGGGTAATATTTCCATAGGTTATATGTGATGGAAAGATGATTATATGACTGGTAATAACCAATGCAGTCAAAGAAAAAGAAGTGATGATGTGTTTTCTTGAATGGAGTAATACAAACTTGGCAGTTAGTAGATGGAAGTAAGACAAGTGAGAAGATTTGAGATGAAGCTTGTGCAAGTCAACCATATTTTGACTATTCTAGGGAATTACACAAGAAGACTCAATGATGATAAAGACATTTATAAAAAAAACATGTAAATAATATAGAGATATGTAAAGTGAACAACGTATAAGCACAAGAAGTTTATAATTTGAATGAAGGTTGAAGATTAAGCAGTAAAAGAGGGAGTACAAATTAGTTACAATTGAAAAGAAGAGGAATGAGAAAGAGAAAGAGAGAGGTTAATATAGGCTATGGATGTGATTACAATACTCGTGATCATGTGGAGAAGCAATGATCAAGGAGAGAGAAGCTACAATGTGAGAAGAACAAAAATGATATCATAGGCAATGCGATAGACATATCACTCAACTTCTTGTTATCTAATAGTTGTAGTGAGGATAGTCCCTTAATTTGGTGGAATTTAACCAAATTTTTTGCGATAAATTATTTAATAGTGTTGACTCTTAAAAGGAGTTCTAAATCCTCTAACTAAAGTAGATCCTAAAAAATCTTCTTGTACTCCCAATAATGTACAAAACAATCTTGATAGGGTGAACCCCTAGGAAGGGTATTTGTAAGCTCCTACTAGGGAAACCTTTTAAATACAATGAAAGATTTGTGGGAATCATTCCCATAATGTTTTTCACCCTCTAACAAGGGTTTCCAAAATACCAAAATTACTATGTTATATGTTGTGCTTCTTTCATTGACTAGTGAATGAAGTTTGTGTCATTTCAACGAGTATTTGATAATTGTATGAATATAAAGTTTGAGATAGTTAGATTGGTAGTTTTAATTAGTGTCTTACATGTCATATTGATTCAACAGCCCCCTACCCCCTCAACACCATTTCATACCAATAATTGGTATTGTAGTGTGCTTATGTCCTCAAGAAGTTAAGCTTAACCGTTCGAGGAAACAATTCTTGAAGATTGATAGGTATAGTTATGAGAGAAAGCTTGAGGAACAAGCCAATATGATTCATAAACTATAGGAGAAGCTAAGAGAATTTCTTGCAGTGAGAAGAGAGTTAATTGAAAGGCTAAATAAAAGTTATTAACATGTATATCAATTATTTGAAGGAGCCATGTTTGAAGAATCTAAGAAAGCCATTGAAGAACTCATGGTGAAAAACTAAAAGATGAATGAAAAAGACAAAAATCTAAAAAAAGAACTTGAATGACAAGCTATTAATGTGTCAAGATCTTGAGGAAAAAAGGGTTACATGAGATGCAAGAAAACATGTTGAGGATGCAAATAAAATGGCCAAAAATACATTGAAGGAAAATGAGGAAGAAGTCAACCAATTCAAGAAAGAATTAATGTTGGTACAAAGGAAAAATTAGGATACTACTGATGAAGAAAAAAAGTTCTAAATTAAAATAAAAAATTTAGGGAAGAGATTAACAAACTAATAAAGGAATTGAACATTGAGAGTGAAATCAATGCAAGATCAAAGATGTATAATGAAAGTTAAAGAATCTTTAAGAATAACTATAGTCAAAGGAAAGACAAGGACACAATAGGTTTAGGTTACACTCAAGGAACATTTGAAGATGGAGAATCCTTTAAGCCAAAGACGACTCAAAAATATTCAAATGTACAATTGAGCATGACTTGTAAGAAACCAAACAAACCTACTTGTTTCAATTGTGGAAATTTGGTCATACTCCTAATGTCTATAGGAGGAGATAAGTGATTACTAAGCTTCACATTTTTAATGATCATTGTTATAACTATGGAAATTTTGGCCATATGTAATATGGATGTAGATCTAGTATAAGAAGTAAATCTCATGACAGTAGAATTGATGGTCATTATTATGCATGCAACAAGTATGGTCATAAAGATGAAGATTGTAGGTCAAGAGTACATGTATCTTGGTCCCTGATTAGACCAGCTGCTACATTATTTAGAGAATGAAAAATTGATATCACTTGTTAATTAAGTGTGTGGTCATTATGGACATTAAAAAATTAATTTTTGAATGAGAAAACTAAGAGGTAATGCTAGATCTTAAAGGTCAATTGTTATGCCATGTTTTGTTTGCAAAAATATCAGACATCTAGAAGGAGACTGCAGGTTCACCAACCGATTTCCCAAGTGGTTAGAGAATAACAAAGGTTAGAGAGTTGTTGATGTGGAAATAGTAAGAGATGAAATGAACAAGAGGTGGAAAAAGAAAGAAGATAGAAAGGAAGGAGTCAAGATAGAGAATTAAGATCCATCAACCTAAGGTGTGATGGATTCTTCATCAAACTAAGTCAATACTTGGCTTATGGGGAGTATTTAAAGAAATATCATTAACTGACCCCATAGAGGTATGGAAAGTCATTCAAAATCTACATAGAAATATGCAATGTAATATAAAAATTAAACAATAATAAGATAAGTTGTAAGGTTTATAAGAAATTACAAAGTTGTAACATTGAATGTTTGACACTTTAACCGGTGGATAGAAAAGATTGTAATGGCCAATAGAAGTAACAAATGAAAAAGTATGGTTTACATTAGAAGAGGTGCAAGGACTACTTTTGAGAATAAATAAGGGAAAAATGAGTTAATTTCTCATGTTGCTATGTAAAAACACACTTGTAAAGCTATCAATTACAAACATCATGATTGTTATTGTGTGTAGTACAAATTTGAAAATTGTAAGAGGGATTCATTTGTGAAGACCACATCTCGTGAAGTTAGAAATATCTTTGTGAACATTGATAAGGTAATAAATTTTGCACTTAGAGTGAGTTAAGGAGCACAAAGTGGATAGTCAATTCCTAATTCATGTAACTGAGGAGCCCTAACTAGTTTTAAAGCTATGTCCATTGAAGATAGGTGAAATTGACATGATAGGAGCCCTATTTTTGACACCCCATTTAGTGTTATTAATTGAAGATGTTTAGTCATACATCCATTGTAAGATTGAAGAGCTACAAGTGAAATAAATAAATGAAACATTTTAAGAGTTGCAAGTGAACAATAAGTTGAAGAATGAGCACAATCATTTGGAAGCAAAATATTTCACCTACATGGTTGTAATTTCAAGGAATACCTAACAAAAATGGGTTTGATATTTACTAAGCATACTTCTTGAAGAACTAGTGGTTGAACATGACATATGTGATAACTAAAGAGATCATGCATGCAATAAATGGGCTATGCATAACCAATGAATTACCCTCTACAAGAACAAAAGATGGGAGTTTAGTCACATGAATAACCAAGGAAAAATATGACTCAACAACCATAACAATGAGTAGCATTGAAGACAAAGAGATAAGGTATAAAACAATGGTGATAGGTTATATAGTTTACCAATCAAGCATACTGAAAAATGTGCTTGGTGGAGCAATTCACACAACATTCAGAATGGTAAAAGAAGATGTTGTCTAAGTGAGATGTTAAGGAGCCAACTATTTGCAAATAGGGATAAAATTAAAAGAGACAAGAGGAAAAATAACTAAGGTTTGGAGCCAACCTAGTATGTATCTTTTTCTACTTACAAAATTTATTTCCAAAGGAAGGTATGGTTTAGTTGTCAAAGGATAAAACTATGGTAGTACAAACTAATGGGCTCATTAAGGATTTAGGAGATAATTCATATTTTTTGGGATACTTCAAATATTTTCAATCCATAATGCATAAAAGATAAATAATACTTGCTAGTGTGGTTGAAAAATACAAGGAAGACATATGTTTTCTAGTTGCCACTAATACATGCATTATACAATCAATTCAACCTAGAAAATTATGGTTGCCTTCAATTTTTTATGAAGAAAATGATAACACAATAAGAACTCATGCTAATGAAATAATATCTAGACCTACATATGTCACAACTCAAAGATTCATAACTTATGAAGAAACATTATTTAAGATCAAAATGGAGCTCAAGAAATCAGTGATTCAAAGAAAGTCTCAAAGAATGATGAGTATGTTAACACAAAGGTTTGGTAGTATAGAACTAATCACACCAACATGTACAATTGATGAGACTAAAAAAATAACTCCAATTTAGTTGACAAGTAAAGAAGGAGAACATGAAACACCAGGAAGCATAGACACATGGACCCCCAAGGAAAAGGAAAGCCAAAGAGGTGAAAGAGTAAGTAGTTGGAAAAGAGGAGAAATAAAATGCCAAACATGAAGAGACTGGTGTAAATTTTATTAAAGAAGTTGAACCAGAAAAAGCCAAGGAAGGTGGTAAGGCAACATATCCCAAAATAGATTTCACTATGAATAAGATAATGAAGAATTAAAGATCGAATGATGTAGAAGGCAATTATAAACTTTGCGATAATAAAGACAAGAGGAAGATAGAGGAAGAAGTTGTTAGGTATACTCATAAATTATATAAGATGTCAAGTGAACTTTATGGCACAATAACCAAAGGGCTTTTCATGCTAGTTGATGGGAGTAACAATAAAGCTAAATGGGGAAATCATGGAAAGAGAATCCATGGAATTAACTTAAGAATTGAGTCATGAAGAAATTGAGATAATGAATGATCTAGTAGGAATGAATTCAATATCAAAATTAGAGTTACAAGAATTATGATCAGAGATACTTAAGAGTGTACACAATGAAACTATTTAACTATGAAAGAAAATGATGGCTACACAAAACAAACTGAAAGAGAAAGAGAAGGATGCAACCAATGAAAGTAAGATGGACAAACCAACTTTAGTTCAAACTTATGTTCTATTAGAAATTATTAGACAAGTCAAAGATGTGACACCAAGGCAAGAAAGTGTCAAGCATGGAGAAGAACAAACTGATAATGACATAATCATTATAAGAGAAATATCCTAGGAAGAAATTGATCATACATCCAAAGTTCTACCTATTCAATCCATGACATAACTAAAAGAAGGTGAAACTGAGTTTCAACATACTAGTGAGAGAAAAAAGGAGCATACCTATTGAAAAGGCCATCATAGATGAAGAAGAGGAAAATGAATAAGAACTTAAGAATGTTGACATCACAAAGCTAAAACACAAGGAGTTACTTGAATACTCTAAGAAGATGGAAAGAAAGGAAACGAGTGATAGATTAAATGCCAAGAATAAGAAAGCTAGAGTAATGGGAGAAACTAGAGATATTCTTGGAGAATTAGTACTTGATGTTGAATATGATCTAGATGCAAGCCTGATTGATTAGATGGACACCCTACTGAAAGCTATTGTAGAGAAAGTTCTAGAGTTAGAGAAAACAACACTCAAGATGGTAGATGATAATTATGAGAGAAAGAAGATAAAAAAAATTAATGAGAACAATATGCAGGGACATGAAAGCTTTGTCTAAACATGTCAATAAAGAAAAGGCAATATCAAAAGAAGTTGGACAATTGATGCTCAAAGTATCAAAACTGTTAGAATTTACAAATGATTTAGAGAAGTGCAAGAGTGCATTACAAAAGGAAATAAACTCATTGATTGAACAATTTGATTCAAGTTTCAAGCTCATCATTAAAATTCAACTCAAAGGTAAAGTTGATCACTCAAAATATAAAGTTGATGCAAGCTGAAAAAAGAAATAGGATGATGAAATTAGTGGAGTGAAAATCCTATTTAGCCCCTACAATAGAGAAAATGTAGTGAAGTGTAAGGAATGCAAAATGACTACCTAGTCTACCTGACATAAGTACCTTGGACTTAATTGAAGAGCTAACATTAGATTTACAAGGAAAATTGGTTACACTGTCATACTTGAAGAATTCATTGGAGGAATTAATGAAGGTAGTCAAGAAAGATTTAAAAGAACTATTTAAAAAATTATGAATTACCTTTGTAATTGTTGACAAAAAGGGGGAGATAGTAATGTTGAAAATGATTGGAGAGGCAAAATAAAAAACAATAAGAGTACCCAAACAGGGGGAGAATAGAAAATCTTAACTGAGAAGAATTAGATTACTTATAAAGAAAGATATAAAGGGAAGGTGGGAATAATAACAAGATGACATATTCACAATCAATATATATGGTTTTTCCATCAATGCCAAATGGGCACATTGTTGGCATTTGAGATTAACAAGAGGAGATTGTCCAACTAATAGGTGTAGCTAATTATGATAAGTGAGAAGTTTTCTTTGATGACAACTATCACTAAGACAAGGCATATGAATAGTGAAACTTAGTTATGACTAATATGTTAAGGAAACCTGATAGTTAAGAGGAATCTATTGGTAACTATCATAAGAGTTTCTACATTGCCTATACAAATCAAGTATGTAATATTAATTCATAACGATGAGAGGTGAGCAATAATCAATATGTAAGAATATTATTGGGTAATATATTCATAGGTTATATGTGACAGAAGGATGATTAGGATTAGCATGATTGATGTGGTCTAAGACAAAGAAATTATGATGTATTTTCTTAAATGGAGTAATACTAACTTAGTAGTTAGTAGATGAAAGAAAGAAAAGTTAGAAGATTAAAGATGAAGCTTGTGTAGGTCAAAAATGTTTTGACCATTCTAGGAAATTGCATAGGAATACCTAATGATAATCAAGGCGATGATTGAAATTGTGTTAGGAATATAGAGATATGTGAAGTGAATAAGGTATAATCATGAGAAGTTTGTGATTTGAATGAAGGGTAAAAATTAAGAAACAAAACAATGAGTACATATTAGTTACAATTGAAAAGAAGAGGAGTAAGTACAATAAAGAGAGAGAAGTGAATACATACTATGGATATTATTACAATAAGTGTGATCATGTGGAGAAGTAGAAATTGAGGAGAGAGAAGCTATAGTGTGAGTAGAGTACGAAGAATATGACATGAAGACAATGCTGCAAACAAATCACTCAACTTGTTGTTACATAATAGGTGCAATGGGGGAATCCCCTAATTGGTTGGACCTTAATCAGTCTTTGTGTTGTAAATCCTTTAGCAAGGTGGACTCTAAGAAGGAGTTTTGAATCCTCTAACGGAGGTAGATCCTAGCAGATCTTTTACTCCTAACAATGTACTCAGAAGGAGTTATAATTTCTCTAATAGAGGTAGATGCTAACAAATCTTCTTGGACTCTAAAAGAGTTCTGAATCCTCTAACAAACATATATCCTAATAGATCTTCTTGTACTTTCAAAAAGGGTTTTTCTAAGTTCTTAATAGGGAAACCTTTTAACCACAATGAAGGGCTTGTGGGTATCATCCCCATCATGGTTTTAACCCTCTAACAAGGGTTTCCACATTACCAAAATAACTATTTTATGTGTTGTGCTTCTTTGATTGATTAGTAGATTAAGTTTGTTTAGTTTCAACAATTGTTTGATAAGTGTATCAAAGATAAAGTTTGAGATAGTCAGGCAAATAATTAGAATTAGTGGCTTACTTGTTGTACTAATTCACTCCCCATTACCATTTCATACCAACACTATTTTCCAAATAAGGAAGCTCATAGAATGACTCCAAATAAAAGTGAAGAGTTGAAGAGACACGTACAAGAGTTGTTATAGAAATGGTTGATTCAAGAGAGTTTGATTCTATGTGTTGTACCAATAGTGTTAGCACCAAAGAAAAATAGAGAATGGAAGATGTAAATAGATTCTCAATCTATCAATAAGATCACTATCAAGTACATTTTTTTCTTTCTAATGATGGATGATATATGGACTATTTGAGTGGACCGATATATTTTAGAAAGATAAATTTAAAGAGTGGATATCACTAGATTTAGATTCTAGAGGGAAAAAAATGGAAGAAAACCTTTAAGACAAAGGAAGGCTTGTATGAGTGATTATTTATGCCTTTTGGGCTAACCAATGCACCGAACACATTTATGTGGATCATGAATGGGGTATTGAAAGAGTTTCTATGTAAGTTTTTCATTGATTATTTGGATGATATTTTGATCTTTAGTAAGATGTTAGAAGAGCATATAATGAATATTCATAAGGTGGTTGAGAGGTTAAGGAAGAGGAACAATTGATTAATTTAAAGAAGTACAATTTTGTGGAGTTAGTGTATATGAGATTTATAGCTTCAGAAAAATGTCTAAAAATAGACCAAGAGGAAGTGAAATCTATCCTTGAATTACATACCTAAGGATTACTATAGAGGTAAGCTCTTTCCATAGTTTGGATAGTTTCTATAGGAAGTTAATCACAAGTTCTTATAGTGTCTGGAAAACCTTGAATGAAATAATGAGAGGGGATAGGAAACGATTTAAGTGGACTACAAGAGTAAACAAGAGTTTTGAATAATTGAAATAGAAAGTTACTAAGATTTTAATAGTTGTTTATGTAGACTATGATGCTAGTGGTAATGTCAGTGGAGCTATTTTGAGTCAAGAAGGTAGACCCATTGCTTATCCAGTGAGTAGTTAAATGATGCCAAAATAAGTATTATGTTTATGATCATAAATTGTATGTTATAGTTAAGACATTAAAGAAATGGAGATATTATCTTTTGCCTAAGGAGTTTGTTTTACTTACTAATCATCAAGCAATGTAATATTTGAATCGACAAGGAAAGTTGAATAAGAGACATTTGAAATGGGTCAAGTTTTTGTTGAGTTACACTTTTATTTTTAAACACATGAGTGGGAAGTCGAACAGGGTTACAAATTCTCTTAGTAGGAGACAAATTTTGAAAACATAGGTGCAAATTAGGGTTGGTGGGTTCAAGGAATTCAAGAATTTGTATTTAGAGGATATTGATTTTGGTAAAACTTGAAAAGATTATACAAAACTTGTTACTCTAGATAGAACTAGGTGGATAGATTTCATCATCCAAGATGGTATGTTATCTAGAGGCAGTCAGTTGTGCATTCTTAGGAGTTCTATTAGGGAGAATCTCATCAAGGATATGCATAGTGGGGGGGATGGTTGAACATTTTGGTCAAAAAAAAACCATTTCTCTAGTTAGTGAGATTAATTTTTCCCACAATAGTAGCAAGATGTTAAAAAGTTTTTATAGAGTTGCAAAATATGTTAGATAACAAAAGGTGCCAAGAAAAATTCAAGGTTATATGAGTCATTACCTATACTAGACAATCCATGGGAGGATATTAGTATGGACTTTGTTCTTGGACTATCGAGGACTCATAGAGGGCATAATTCAATTCTTGTGGTGGTAGATAATTTTTCAAAGATGTTGTATTTCATTCCTCACAAGAAGAGTAATGATGTTGCTCACAAGGTAGAATATTTTTTAGAGAAGTAGTGAGATTAAATGGTCTACCAAAGAGCATAGTTTCAAGTCGACACACCAAGTTTGTTGGATACTTTTGGAGAACATTGTGGAAGAGTGTGAGGGTGGATTTCAAGTTCATCTCAACACATCATCCACAAACTAATGGACATGTAGAAGTGGTAAATATGAGTTTGGTGAATTTTTTGTGATGCTTGGTTCAAGATAAAAAAAGGGATATGATTTGATTTTACATTGACAAAATTTTCATAGAATAATTATGTCAATATGACTACTAGTAAATCACCATTCTAGATAGTCACAACAACATTTGGGGTCAAATTGCAATGACAATTTGCAATGGAAGTGTAATTTTTTTGTGATTTTGATATTATTTTTTTGCAAGTGTCCTCGATGTTGTCTTTATACTGACATTGTTGCTGTAATTGTCATATCTATGGGATTATAAATAAAAACTAAGAAAAAATATATCATTTCATTCCCCATTTTATCAATTGTGGAGATTAGCTATGTGTGAAAGAGTTTGGAGAGCTCTGGCTGAGTGTGGAGATCAACTATGAAAGGGTTTGGAGAGCTTCAACTAAGTGTGGATCTATGTTTGATTTGTCATGTTGTGCCCTTTCTCTACATCATTTTCATGTCATGCCCCATTCCTTCTACATTGTATGATTCATGCTTTTGATTGCATCATAGATTTGTACATTCTATGTTGGCATAGCCTAATAAGCACTGGAAAGGATTCACAATGACAAATTTTATGCAATGACATAAAACAAGTCTATTTATTTTAGCAACTACTTTAACTGCTCACTCCTAAGTTATTCAAATCATCATTGCTAATTTTGATGCCTTAGGTTACATTTAAGGACATAAAAATGATTCAGAAAGAAGAGACAAACATGAAATATCCCTCTAATTTACATAGAAGTAGTAACCCTTTTCCTTCCTCTGTTGATCACCATTACATTTAGTTGATCAGTCGAACATTGGTATTGGAAGTGGAATCTTGAAAATAGAAGTGCAACTTTTGTAAATTAATGTTTTTTTACACCAAAAGAAGCTCCTTCAAAAAAGAGGGACAATATGTGCTTCTTAAGTTCATCAATATTTCATTTTTGTGGTGATTTTAGGGACACAATCCAGTGTTGGATCTCTTTGTTGAGGCATAGTTCCTCCTCTAAACAACTATAAGTCAATAATGTAAAAACTATAGGGTAATCAGACCTTCTACACCTAATTGGAAAGGATGCATCTCATTATTCTTTGACTTGAGATGTGTAAAACTGACTTATTTTTCTTGAGCAATACATTTGTTTATCAGGTAGCATCATAGCAAGCCTTATTCTCTTAGGTCTCAAAACTAGGTTGTAGGTTTCAAAACCTAAATTTGTTTTGCATATTATATTTTCCTTGAAAAATTGTGTGCTATAGTAGAAGTGTGATTTTTTTTTGTACAAAAGCTAAATGTCTACTAAAAGATTGAAAATGAAGGAAAAATACACTATAGTGATTTTGAAATGGTTAATGACAATTTTGTAACCATTATTTCAATTTGAAAAGCTCAGATCAATTTTTCTATTGAGATTGGTGATTTTGCTTGAGCTTATGAAAATGTCTAGTGATGTTCTTTTTTTCTTGGGTTCATCATTGTCTTCATTCATTTAAACTTGTAATGATTTTATAAGGCCTTGCAAATTTATATAGATTCATTGTAAGTGCAAATAAACTATCAAGTAGATTTAACCAATGGTAATGGGGACTATTATGGTGAGAATACTTGTAGTTATAATAGTTTAAGACTATAACATAAGAAAAGGTAGGGAGATTATGAATGAGTTGTAATTGGTCTTAGGGACATTAATATTGTCTTGAGAGCTCTTGTGATAACTTAAGGGTAAGAAACCAAACATGTTTCTCATTGGAATAACAAGTCATTATGCACTCACATATTTGCAATTTTTTTATTTGAGGTGGAATTTTCACAGCCATCTTAATGTCTATTCTAGTATTTCATCTCTCTTTTGCTCATTATTTATGATATTTTAACTTTCTTTAAAATTATTTCAACTATCCCTATTAGTTTACATAAATAATAATAATATTTTGTGTTTATTAAATACTTATTTTCTACTCAACCTATGTTTTTTGAATTACAAATGACATGAAACTTATTAGTTATAAATATTATGACCATTGAAAAATCCTCTTTAACCTTCAAACCTCAAAATTTCTATGGTGCATTGCTATTAAGTCCCTATAATTCCTTGCCTCAACATTAGTCAATGCTTCTGAATCATGACCATATTTAGTAGGTATTAGTTTTCCAGAGTCCATATAGTATGTGCCCAGTGTTTTTGGATCAACTATTTTATCTATAAACATTGATTTAAAAATATACATCATTTATCTCAAACTACCTGGCATGTGACCCTTTTTCTTCTTCATTGTCATTCTAAAATGGTAACAAACACTATCAAAAAGTTCTCCTATCCATGAATCTAACTATGTGAAGACCACCAATCACCACTTAACCATTTACCTTCAATCCTTGCTTACCCAAGACTCCAGTTACTAACTTCACAAAAACAAAAAAATAATAATTAAGAGCTCATTAAAAAATATAACATGTACAAATAACTGCCCACTTGTACCACCATTTTAAAAATTTGAATGATTTTTGGGAAATTTATACAAATTTTGATAATTTGTAAATAATTATTAGCACATTTGTGAATAAGTATTGACATTTTTTGAGATGGGAAATCACCACCTTTTTTTAATCCTTACACACATGACATGTTGATCTCAGATTGGTTTTGACAAGTGTGTGTCAACACACTTAAGCCATTTACTTAATTCATGCTGAGCTAGTCATATATGCCAAGCTCAACATATAAATATTAGATATGTCGAGTTGCAATGAGTGCTGAGTCACTCAAGTGCCAAGCAGATAGATCATGCCAAGTGGTTCAGGAGCCGAGTAAACAGTGGATGCTAAGTAATGCAGGTGTTGAGTCATAGAATAAAGAGTAGTGGATGCTAAGCATGAGAGACTTCAGATGTTGAATAAGAAAATTTTGACATATTTGTTTGTAATGGCACAAACAGCTATGCAAACCATTTTTGAGCTGACTTAAGATTATATTTTGATATTTTGGATATAAGGGTGAATCTCTATTTGGATTCCCTATGCAGTTACATGTATCCAATCATAAAATGGAAAGGATTAAGATGAAAAATGGATGAATCTCAACCATAGATTCATACCTAACCCTAAGCCACCTAAGTATTCTTAAGGAGGATGAAGCCCTAAACTCTTTTACAAATAGAGAGAATGTGTAAGGAATTGAAGGAGAAAACAAGATAGTATGCATGTAGAGCATTCAAGGTGACTTAGAAGTTGTGAAGAATGAGTGAATTAAATAATTAGTAAGAGAAGAATAGAGGATAGAGAAAAGGATACAACATTGAGACATCTAATTATGAAGGATCAAAATACATTGTTTAGAGGTGATCTGTTATTAGGCAAGCAAGTGCCAATCCTAGGAACTATGCTAAGACATTTTAACAGGTGATTTTAGTTAAATCTCTTAAGCAGAGTAGTCCCGACAGGCTGTATGAAATCCTTTAATAGGGTGCTTAATAAGTTGTAAGTTGAAGTCCTCTAATAAGGCACACTTCTAATAGGGTGTTTAAATCCTCTAACAAGGTTAGATCTAACAATCTTTGTAAGCCTTTGTCAAGGCAGACCTTTCATAGGGTAGATCATGTTTCATGGTCAAAATATTGTAACCTTCATTGGATACACTTTATTACTACAGTAGTGAAGATTTGTGGGTGTCATCCCCACCCCAATTTTACCTTCTCTCTTGGAGGGTTTTTGGGTAATCATATTTGGTGTCATGTGTGTGAATGCTTACATGGATATATGATTTAGATGCATATGCTTTACATGTTATTTCAACTTACTTATTAATGCATGTGATGAATGAATGGTAAAAGTTTTATGGGTCCAATTTTAAATTACTGATTCACCCCCCTCTCAGAAGTTTAACTTTCCTATTGTAATTCCAACAATTGGTATCAAAGCTTTGTTCTCTAAAAGAGAAGCTTTGCAGCTTTGAGGAAAGATCTTGAAATGAAAATCTACAAATTAGGAAAGACTATTGAGAACCAAGAGATTGAAATACATCTTACACTACATCAAGTGAATTAAGTAAGAGAGGAACTAAGGAAATCCTTAAAGAGAAGGAAACACACTATACAAAGAGATAGAGACTACTAAGCTATTTGCAAATGGAGACTCCAATGAATTTGATGTAGTAGTTGCAGATCTAATGGAAAAAAATAGAGTCCAAGCTAAGGAAATTAGAAATCTCAAGTTAGAGCAAGAATAATTTGTATGTAAGGTAACAAAACAAAAGAAGAAAGCTATGGAAGACAAAGCCATGATTGAAGAAGACAAAATAATTCTGGCCAACAGATGGGAAGAGAAGTCAACAGAGCTAACCAAGATTTCCAACATGCAATTAGATAGTCTAAGTCAAATGATGAATGCCAACTATGAATTGAATGTCAAGGACATTGAGATAACTACATTGAAGTTGTAGAATGAACAATTGTAGAGTGATCTAAAGAGAGAAAAGGAACTTGCTGAAAGTTTCAATAAGCCAAATGAAGTCATCAAATACTTTAAGTAATTATTGAGATCCTGTAGATCCAATAATGATACATCAGGACTAGGATACATGAGCACTAAAGAAGGAGAATCATCCAAAAGTGAAGAAGAAAGGAATACCAAAGGTAAGAGCTCCAAACCTACTTGTCATAATTGTGGTAAGAAAGGACATACTACTAATGTGTGTAGGAACAAGATTAAAAATTAGGATGTTAAGCCTAAAGACATGACTCATTGTCATAAGTGCAACAAGCAAGGTCATCAGGCGCATGAATGAAGAATTAGGACCATGCATAAACAAAGATTTGAAGGATATTGCTACAATTGTTAGAAGTATGGACATAGAGCTTTTGAATGCAGATCCAAATCCATATGGTCATCAAATAAGCAAATAAAGGTAAGGAATAATGAAAACACTTACAATTGAGATTATAATACAAGATATAGTTGTAATTATTGTCAAGAATATGGACATGTTCCTAAGAATTGTATTACAAAACACTTCAGTGGCAATTACAAAAGATGGTTAAGTCAAACTACATGTTTTAGCTGTTTGAAGACTGGTCACATTAGTAAATATTGTCTAACTAGGTCAAAGGCATCAAGTTGTGAATTTGATAAAGGTAAAGGCAAGGCAGATGTTGAACACATCATAGATGAGATGAACAAGACATGGAAAAAGAAAGATGTTTGCAACACATCAAATGGAGAAGGGATCACTTCACCTGATGGGTTAGGTGATCCCACCTCATCAAACTAGGCAAATAAGAGGTATGTGGGACTAATATTTAAAGGTTATATCATGCATCATTTCCAAAAGGAGATAGTACTAAAAGGAATACATTTGTATGAATAAAGATGCAAGTTGTTATTCAAAATTCAAGACAAATATTTAAGTTTTTCATGTTGCTGAGTATGAAAATTTTCCTATATGTGTTGAGTGGAATGTTAGTTGATGTCGAGCTATCAAACTAGTTAGTTGATGCTGAGCTCGTAGTAGCTTCTGAGTGGTGGAAATATCAATGGATGTCGAGTGAACCCAAAATTGTTATTTCCAAGCTTATAGTTGTGTAATCACTTAGCATTAAATGCAAGGTTTTCAAAAGGTATATGATCATTTTGAGCTCATTCTTCATCATTTCAAAATTGAGAAAAAAAGAGAAGAGTGAGAGGTGATCTAGAAATTCTTTAGAAGCAATTGCAAAAGATTTGTGCAATGATTCATCACCATTTCATCTAATCTCACAAGGCATTTATTAAGTGCCGAGCTACACAAAAAACCTCAGCTTGACAAAATGGCATCAAGTTCAAAAAATGTTGAAGGGAAGGAAGTTTTAAATGTTCAACTAGTTAGTAATAAAGTTAAGTAGCCCATATTTAAAGCCATTCCTGACATCGCTTATAAATAAGACCCTTCTTGCACATTGTCTATGATCCCACCAAATGTGATAATGATACAAGATGTGAGGAAATGTTACAATTGCAAGATAGGAAGCATTAGTGACATAGAACTAAGAGATGCATACAACAAACTTTGTGAAAATGTTGTTTTGAAAGAAGAATTCAAGATTGTTGAGAAAAAGGATTTAACACGAGCCCTAGATTTTCCAAATGTATTTAAAACGGAGTGGATATGTATTATTTTGAGCTGAATTCAAGATGGTTCCTTGTGCTTGGAAGGAGGACCAATAAAAATAACTAAGAGGATAATTTATAGGGTTATTGGCTACCCAACCCTAGATCAACCCAAGACACTTTGGAGTGATTCTAAGGAAATAATAGAGAAGAATATTGGAGTAGTCTAGAACAAAAGAGGTATTACTATAGATACAATTAGTGATCCACTGCCAGACTTTGTTGTAAGGGTAATCTCACATAAATTCTATCAATCCAATAGGTTGAATAGTGTACTCTATAGAGCTGTAAATGTTGGCTATAAAATTGTCAAGAAATATCATACATATGATCTAGCAAAACTTCAATTACAATAACTAATGGAGAACCTTGGAGCAATAAGGAAAAACAAGAGTGCACAATGCAAGTTTAGTTCAATATTGGTTTGTATATTCTTTTACGTATAGAACATATTTCCCTCATTTGGAATAGTAGGATGGAAGACTAATAAATCAATTGTAGTACAAATAGGTGAATACATTGAGTAGCTAGGAGAAAAATTTGAATCCTTAATGAGTAGTTACTTTGAAGACTTCAAGAAGTCAATGAAGCAGAGACTTAGAATACCAGTTTCCTTAGTTGAGAAACATTACAATGATGCATGTTTTCTTGTTGATGTTGATTACACATTTGTACAAGCTGCCACACCAAGGGTAAGATGGTTGAGACCCTTAGGGTATTAGATCAATGTGGATGAAGCCTCTGCAACCATAACAACCCAAACTATAGAATAAGTAGCTATGAATGCAAAAGTCTTTGGAAATTGTGAGATGGTGAAATCAAAGATTGCCATGGAATTGAAAACTGCTTCTACAATCAAGAAGAAGGACAAGCTGGTAAAGAAATTGAAAGAAAAATTTGGAGAGGGTGCCGAGGAGGAAGAAGAGGAAGAAGAAGAAGAGGATGAAGAGGAAGAACAAACACAAGCTCAAGAACCTCTAGCTTTAACACAAGGGATGGGAGAAGACAAAGAGGAGGAGGAGACTAAAGGTTCCGAGGGAGAAAAAGTCAAGAAAGTACCTACTCCCATTGAGCAAAAGAAAAGAAAGGAAAAGGTACAACCCATGGCAAGGGTAAAGAAAATTGTAAAACCAAGTCATCCAAAGCCTACTACACCTACTACAAGGGCCACCACATGTGTAACTACCCAAAAGGCCAAAGAAAAGACCAAGTAGATGGAGCAAGGAGGCTAAGAGCAGAAAAGACAGAGAAGGAAATATGTGGCTCAACCAGATTCTAATGAGGAGAAGACAAAATTAGATGATAACAACCAATTCGAGGTGATAAGTCACAATCCTCTCTCAGATCTTGAGAACTTATGTGAAAATGTCAAGAGAAATGCTAATTTATCTAGTTTTAGTCATATTGATTTTAATAAATTGGGTAAAGAAGAGAGGCATTATATGCCATGACGTCAAAGTTAAAAACCACACCACTAGAATTTGCCAACTTAGTACCTAAAAGTCTATATGACATTGTTGAGAAAAAATGGCATTATTGTCCAAATTTGGAAAGACAAATCAGGGAGACAACATTAGCCCAAGTAATACCAAAGTTGACTAAGGGATAGATTGCTAAGGTAGTAAAGAAATATGTAGTTAGGCTCACACCTAAATATAGAGCCTTTAACGTTCTCCAAAATAATATTGAAGATGTTGTAAAGAAGTCAACACAAATATGGAAACTCATTTATGGGTTGACCACTATCAAGTAAGGAGAAGCTAACCAATGACAAGGACAACATAGTTGGAGGAGAGATAGAAAAACAAAAAATGATAAGGCCACAACTGAGAAACAACAAGAAGATCAGAGTGTGTAGGACACACAAGTGTTGAGTGTTAGTCCTACCCATGACGTAACCAAGAAAACTAAAACTATCACTATCAAGTATGTTTTTGATCCATCAGCTTAGAACATCAATCTTCTTACTGCAGAAGATTTAAAGAAGATATTAGATCAATCTACATTACAAGCCAAACTATGTAGCAATCTTGTTTTGGTTAGTGTAGAAGAACTACAAAAGGCAATAACTAATGTCACAAGGGAAAAGATGAATCCACAAGAACCACCTTCTGTCATTTCTTCAATTACTCATATACAATTTTTGATCCAAATGATAGTAGATACATCTACCAAGGTTGATACTATTGAGAAGAAAGTAGAAGAGAAAGACATCACTATAGGACAACAACAAAAAAGAGGACAAATAGATTCATCTATACCTATAGCACAAGAACAAGGTGCAAGCCAAGTCATAGTGATAGACTAGGGCAAGCTTGAAGAGACATAACCAAAAGTGAAGGAAGAAGTGGCCATCTAAGCACTGATAGCTTTACTAACATCTAGCACTCCTTCCACACAAACTCTTTAGAAGCCAAGCACAGATGCCACTCCATTGTAGATATTAGTGCCAAGCCCAAGCTATTCAAAGGTAGAAAAGGTAATACATTATGGAGATATAAGCCTTGATGAAGAAATTATTATTCCAAAGTGTGATTATGATACTATGACACTAGAGAAAATAGGCATACTACAACAAGCCTTAAAAAGGAAAAATCATCAATAAATGCTTAGGAGAGAACATAGGTAGAAGCAAGCACTTCAAGATATTAAGGACATCTTTCTAGATGCATTTAATCTGCCAACTCTTGAAGAGACCAAGTTACTGATAGAACAACTAACATACATAGCAAAAAAGGTTAGCAATTAAGACCTTGATATAGATGCAAAACTTTTAGAATGGTCAGGAAAGAAGTTCCAAAATAGATTAAATGAGAAAATATCTAGTGATATAACACTTACTCAAGTTGCATTGGCAACCAAGGTTGAGGATTTGAACAAGGTAATTGAGAATATATTCTCATTGTACACAAAACTATGCAATTCCACACACTTCACCCAAGAGACCAAAAGTCACATTCTGAGTTTGGAAAGAAAAATATCTGCATGAGGTGCAAGATTACCATCAAATCTAGCTTAAAGTGAGAAGCATTTTATAACATTGCTTCCGACACATAGTCAGTTAGCTATCTTAACAACAGATGAGGCTAACATAAGAGCCAAAATAACAAGCATACAAGCTACCCACACCCACACATGGAGATATTGCATAAGGAGCTAGGCTATGTTGAAACTCTATTGCAGAAAGACCCCAATCTTTCTACTTTAGATGGTCTAGTACACCTTGCTGCCAAGCTTGCAATCCAAATAAAGTCATTGGATGTTGCATCTGATAACTGGGATGCAGCTCTAAAGATTATAATGGATGTTCATAAATCCTTTTTGGAAAAACACACCATATATGTATAACCCATTTGATATAACTATTAAAAAGGGGGAGAAATATAATATGGGGGAGTATGAACAAGGAGCTTAGCAACTAGGAGAATAAAACAAAGGAGAATAAAAAAAAAGGGGGAGATATACATTTTTGAGGGAGATAGAAGCAAAATGGGAGAGATATTAGCTAAGGGAGAGCATATCAGATAAAAGAGTATCAGTAATGCAGTGCATTGAAGTCAAAATGTATTAGATGAGACACATTTTACTTAGAGAGGAGCATAGATTTTGGATACAAAAAAACACATTAACTCAAGGGGAGTTATCAAATTTTGAGGTATCTAAATTATTGCAAAATTTTGAAATTTTGAAGTTTTGTATATAAGCCGAGTCATGGATATGTTGTTCTCAAGAGATTAAAGAATAATATTGTATATTCAAGTGTTTTTGACACTCATGTCAAAAGGGGGAGATTGTTGATCTCAAATTAGTTTTGACAAGTGAGTGTCAACACATTTATGACATTTACTTAGTTCATGCCAAGCTAGTAATACATGCCAAGCACAACATATAAATATTAGACTATGCCAAGTTGCAGTTAGTGTTGAGTCACTCATGTGCTGAGTAGATAGACCACGCCAAGTGATTTAGGAGCCAAGTAAAAAGTGGATACCGAGTAATGCAGGTGTCGAGTCATAGTATAAAGAATAGTGGATGCCAAGCATTAGAGACTTTAGATGCTGAGTAAGATAGTTTTGACATATTTATTTGTAATGGCACAAACAACTATGTAAACCATTTTTGAGCCGACTTAAGATTATATTTCAATACTTTGGAGATAAGGACAAATCTCTATTTGGATTCCCTATGCAATTACATGCAACCAATCAAAAAATGGGAAGGATTAAGTGACAAAATGGATGAATCTCAGTCGTAGATTCATACCTAACCCTAAGCCACCTATGTCTTCTTAAGGAGGATGAATCCCTAAACTCTTTTATAGATAGAGAGTGTGTGTAAGGAATTGAAGGAGCAAACAAGATAGTTTGCATGCAGAGCATTTAAGGTAACTTAGAAGTTGTGAAGAAAGAGTGAATTATAGAGTTAGTTAGAGAAGAACAGAGGATAGAGAAAATGATACAACATTGAGACATCTAATCGTAAAGGATCAAAAGACATTGGTTAGAGGTGATATGTTATCAAGCAAGCAAGTGCCAATCACATGATCTATGCTGAGACATTTTAACATGTGATTTTAGTTAAATCTCTTAAGAAGAGTAGTCCTAATAGGATGTATGAAATCCTTTAACAGGGTTCTTAATTAGTTGTAAGTTGAAGTCCTCTAACAAGGCACACTTCTAACAAGGTGTTGAAATCCTCTAATAAGGTGAGACCTAATAGTGTTTGTAAGCTTTTAACAGGGTAGACCTTTCATAGGATAGATCAAGTTTCATGGTCAAAACATTCTAACCTTCATTGGATACACTTCATTACTTCAGTAGTGAAGATTTGTGGGTGTCTTCCCCACCCCAGTTTTACCTTCTCTTTTAGAGGGTTTTTGGGTAATCATATCCGGTGTTATGTGGGTGAATGCTTACATGGATATATGATTTAGATGCATATGCTTTAAATGTTATTTCAACTTACTTATTAATGCATGTGATGAATGAATGGTGAAAGTTTTATGGGTCCAAGTTTAAACTACTGATTCACCCCCCCTTCAAAATTTTACTTTTCCTATTGTAATTCCAAAATTAACATATCTCTTTATATATGCCTTTATTATGAAGAAACTAAAATAACAACAATGAACACATAGTTGAATTATATATAGAAATAATATCAAAATCTAATGTACTATTAAAAATTATGTGTGCGTAAAACTAGCTATAAAAAAATATTGAAATGCTTCTGCTATCTTATGCCAACTTCTATGTAAAGAAGTTAGATTTTTGGTTAGTAGACAAGGAGAAAAGATATCTAAAAGTGGTCTTTTGATCAGATTTTGAATGGACAGATTGAATTGAAGAGAAAATGAAAAGAAAAGTTGGGTTTTTGGGTCAAGTCTTGAATGGAAAGATGAGAAAATGAAAACAAAGATTGGACTTTTGATCACCTTGAATGGGTGGAAAACATTGAAAATTTTAGAAATCTGCCCTAGTTTCTTAGACTTTCTAATGTTTCTACCAAGCTCATTTGATAAGAAATATCACAGCTAACTGAAACTTGTGAGTTTCACATCAAATTTTGGCATTGACCCTACTACCTTAAAGTGATTTCTATGTCAGATGCATTATATTTAAATGTAGCTTGAAATGGGTCTATGATCACTGGCATTTTGCTATGAAAACTTAATATATGTTAGTCACATAAGAAGAATTCAAGGAATTTGATCTCAAAGGCATGGCTAATACTAAAGCTACCCCCAAGAAATATGAGTCATGGGCCCTCGATATACTCAAACTCCTTGACACACTCATCTATAGTGGTGCTTTTCTTGCACATGCACACAAATAGTTTTTACTAGGAACAAAATTCATTGTTGTTTATTCATATACCTCTTGGAATTAACATAACACCCATTCACAACTCTATGCATGTGATTTTGCGAAGGAAAAATAGGTGAAGTCTTCTTATTAGCCATTATTCTTTCCAATTCTTCTTCAGACCTTATTAATTTTTGATGTTGTGAATGATCCTCAATTCCTATCATTCTAGAATTTTGGAAATCTTCAAGGGTTTCTACCAAAAACCCTTGAGTCTCACTATTGAATATTATGGTGATATCTAGAAGGAATCGTATATTGTTTATATTGCTATTTGTTTGATCTTCCTTTCTAGATCCCTTATTTTGATCACAAATTCTACCTTATTGAAATTCTAGTTTTTCATACTAGCTTTCTGCTTCTATTATAATTTTTTATTATTGAAGTAATTTTACCTTTGGATCAATTTTAATTAATATATCTACCTCTCTCAGTATGTTTTTTATATATTTGGATTTAAAATTAGAAAAAACTCTTGAGAGTTACCCATGATCTATATAGTTTCAAAGTGAAGGTATTGTGTTAGAAGCTATCCCATCTTTACCCATTTTGGGAATTTTACTAGTTCATAAATTTTTGTATTAAAATTAGGTTTCCACTCTATTCAATGGAAGCTATATTATTTTTAAATTGGTGGTTTCCCATATAAAATTGCCTTCTTGATGTTTTCATTTTTTCAGCCAATTAGCAAAAAAATGCTAGCTAGGGTTAATTTTGTTAATGTTTTGAACTAGAATGCAAGAATGTGGTAAACTAAAACTCAATAACAAATGACATAGTACAGTATCCTAGGAAAACCCTCCACCTGATGGTAAAAACTAATAGGGAGATTGGATGAACCAATCATTGACTCATGCTCCTAGTCTTCTTGAAGACTTCTAGGGTATTTTTCTCTCCTATCCTAGTACCTATAGGAATATTTGTTCACTAGGATCCCCTAATCTCCTTAAGCCAACCCACCTACCAATAAGTTTTGTATGCTCATTCCACTTCTTGTTACATTCTTACTCACTTGCCATAGCCCTTATATCATCTTCAAAGGCCTAAACCCTCCATATGCTTCAGCTAACCTTGTAGATGCATGGAGGTTTCCTAAGGGACTCCAATGCAATCAAATAAGGATATTAGATATCCCTCCTAGTCTATTTTCTTATCCGATCTCACCAAATTCCCCTATTAGGTCTCCTACTCTAAGAAAATAGGGGTTTTCTCCTATTCCTTCCAAAGGAACCCTATAATCTTTTCTAGGTTTCTTGGTTCATTAGTCATCCCCTTAAATATTTCTTGGGTCTTGAGATCATATCCTTCCACACATTGCCCTAACCCAAATTAGGTGAAAATTATGCTTTTTAGGCTTCACAGGTTGCTCAAACAATCAAGATAGTTTTAGGCTTGCTCCATGATTGGTATGATCCTCTCCACTTCATGGAATCTTGGTAAGAATTCCTTCTTCCATGTACAAAAGGAATTTAGACTCTAGCTTTTCTCATCTACATGTAATATTGATCACTTTATGGTTTTCCCTAGCCAAACTCACCACATGCTTGCCTAAGGAAAGACCTTAAAAATACTTCCTCTACATTTAAGGGCCCTTTCTTCTATATAAATTATGTAAATTGATTCTACTCACTATTCCCAAGAGTTCATATAGAATGAATGGCGGTAAAGTGAGTTAGAACTCCATCTTCAACCATTTCCTAGACAAAACTAGTGGCAGTGTAAAAGAAAAACAATTTCACAAAAGGAAAAAAAGTGATCAAAATATCTATCTACCAAAATATTGAATCAAGAAAACCTATAATCCAAAGGATACATGAGTTATAGCATGGATCTTGAACTTCTAACTACCTATTGTCATCAATGACAAAGGAATTGCTTCCAAATGATGATTGCAAAAACACTCAATCCATATAATGAGAATCCAACCTTGTTCATGGGTCTTATCATGCCTTATATAAGGTGGTTGGGTGGTTATTTTCCCCTTAGGTCTCTTTTCCATCAAATTTCAACTTTCTTGTGAATGTTGCTCAAGCAACTTTTCAAAGTTGCAAAGTTGCACAAGGCAACTTTTACATCTTTTTAGCAACTTTTCCCAACTTTAGCCAAATGACCTCCATTTCTTCCCAAACTCAACCAAGAAACTCAAATAAGGTAAAAAAAAATCCCAATCCATTCCAGACTCTACTTACCTCATGATGACATCATCATCATGCTTAGAGGGCTTTACAACTTGCTAGCCCCTAATTGCTCCTAGCCAAAAGGCTTAAGACCCTATGAACAATAGCCCACTTGTACTACTACTATGGTCAACATGAAATTATATCCAATAGATCCAAAAATTCCCTAAGGCTCACACCCACACAACAAAAACCATGAAATAGTAGATTATTTAGGCAATTCGTAGGTGCTCCTACACCAAAAATGCAACCCCCAAAAGATAGATCCTTTATTGAATTCTCAAAACAAATATAATGTTCTCTTTCTTATGATTGAAGAATTTAAACAATCAATAACTAATATTTTTGCACAACATGTTAAATGTAAAATATTCTAAGTATCATACAATGCTTCACATAATAGTTATGTCTTACAACAATCAATCAGTCATACACTAATCAAATATTCAAAAACCATGCTCCTCTAGAGAAAATATTGAACCCTTAAGAAGAATATGCTTTTGACATTTTAAATTACAAAAAGAACTTCCAACACAAAAATATATGATGATTCTATGAATGATCTAACATTGAAAATCTCCACACACTATTCATACATCAACAAAATCGAATAGGACATTCCTCAAGAATACACGAAGGAATCAAATATTTTATTTTATCAAATGATCAAATGTGTGAGGGGATATGAATGTGAGAAAGATAGTCCAAATAAGTAATTGATATCAAATAGGAATTGTGTTGATGTGGTGCATGGAGATATAAATGGAGCATATTTATAGGGGTGAGATGGGATCATTGGGTGAGAAATGTGAAGAAGAAAGAGTGATAAAATAGATAATGCTTTATGTTTAATCACACTCCATGATCAGGAAAAAAGAGCGCTTAAGAAGAAGAAAAATGAAAAATGATAGTTTTTGTAGTTATCATTTGTTTATTGTAGACAATGTAAACTAGAGTGTTTATGCAAAATATTTTTCATCTTTATATCAAGTTTGCCAACTTACTTATTGGGATTCACAAAAAACAATGTATATTTACAAAAAAAAAAGTATTCAAATGATATTGTATGGTCAAACTGTATTTATATGAAAGGTACCCTACAGCCTGTAGGCACATTTTAATGTAGCTTAGTGAAGAAATACATGGTGATTTTAATGCATTTCAATGAAGAACTACTTTGTTCAATAATTCTACCATCTTCAAAACCATATGTGCAAATATAAACATTAAGTACAACATGTCCAATATTTTTGTAGACATACACATTAATGATACCAATTTGTTTGTTTCAAAACCATATGTGCAGAATAAACAATAAGAATAACATGTCCAATTTTTTCATAGATATACACATGAAGTACAGCAAAGTTTTTCTTTCAAAACCATATGTGTAGATATAAACATTAAGAAAAAAACATCCAATTTTTTTTTCAAGGTTCTCTCTAATGTCAATGTGTATGTTGTAATGTGTATCAATGATAGATCTAGCAAGTACAACCAATTTAATAAGGGTTTAAGAATAAGTTATTCTTGTGAAGAAGGATCATGTTAGATAATACAAGGGAATTTGATCAAAATAGGGAGACAATTTCTAGATTATTGTCTAACTTTCAAAGAGAAGGTGATGAGAAATGTTATTGTACTTGCAAGAGTTGTAACAACAAAAAGACAAGAATAATCAAAATCAAAACAACTAAGAAATATTGTAGGGATATGGTCACATTGAAGGGGGATGTTATTATCATCCATTGTAAGTTGTTTGTTATATTGTTTTCTCAATTAATATACATATGAACCACAAAATAAGGGTTTGATTATCACATTAAAGGGGGGTTCAATTATCATCATTTTTATATAGGTCGATCTCCCCAAGGTAGTACATGATATGGACCACCACATCTCGAGGGAACATGGAGGTGTGAATATGGAGGAACATAGAGGTGTGATTAATGAAGGAGAAGATCATGATCCCATGGAAGATGATGATCATGCACTAGAAAACATATTTGAAGATGATAGTACAAATGCATTGATCCATGACACATTTGGTACTAGTGCTATTGCTACTGATGATGATGATATTGAGGTCATCCATGATATACCTCTACTTGAGAAGTAAAACACAACCCTTTATGAAGGACCCCAATCAAATCTTCGCTCTGTTGTATTGTTGTTGGTGAATTTGAAGGTTTGCATGGTTTATCCAACACGACAATGTCACGTATGCTAAGGTTTGTCATATATGTCATTGTAATCTATAAAAAGTGAAACATGTACCATTAATATTGTTTATACTAATGAATTATATTTTTTATTTTATATTGATAGGTGAGTTTTTATTACCACCATAAAATGTTCTCCCTCACTCATATCGAGAATTATGTGACACTATAAAACATATTGGAATGGATCAGTATCAAGCAATAGATACTTGTCTTAAAGACCATCTTATTCATCATAAAGAACACAAAAATGGAAAAAAAATTCCTTAATGCCATACAAGCATTTATCAAGATGATCAAGTGAAAAAAAGGTGTCTCACAAGGTTCTTCATTAAATCCCCATTATTCCACGTCTTAAACAATTATTTAAGTGCAATAGCTTGGCACAATTTATGGGTCACCCAATAGAAGTTGAGATGACATTATTTGAATTCCTGTGGATGGTTTAGCATTTATTGAAATAGAGGAAAAGTGGTTACACTTTAAATAACCTCAAAATCTTAGGCTTTCTTTGGCAACTAATGATGTCAATCCATTTGGAGAGATGAGATCTATTTACTCGGTGTGGCTTATTTTTGTTATCAACAATAACCTTCCTCCATGGATGTCAATAAAGAGGGAGCACATTATGCTAGCAATAATTGTTCTAGGAATTTTATTATTTTATTTTTATCTACATGTAATTATAAGTCTTGGAGTGAAATGACCACAATAATTATCTAATGTTGTTCATTCAACTAGGTAAGTACCAAGTGAAATATATGAATGTATATATTGCATCTCTTATCAATGAATTACTGGTGTTAGGGAATGGTTTCACTATGTATAATATCTCTAGACCAATTGGGAAAAACAATTTCAAATCCATCCAATACTTGTGTGAACAATTCATGATGCCCCAAGGTTGAAACATTTTTGCAGTATGTTATGCTAAAATCTAGTTGTACATGATAATACTAATTCTAAAAATTAACATATTTAATCCAATTCTATTGTTATCTTGTAGGTCTTCAAACAAAGGAAAAATTTGCATGTCAATGTGTTGTCCAAAGATGAAATCTCATTGTAATTCTTACCCCTAGTTGACTTTTTTGTTGTATTGTCAAGTTCTTTTAGGCTAGTTTTCTGATTGTGTTTTATGATTATCAGTACTTGGTTACCGGATTTGATTACATGCATTTTATACTCAGTTATTTTTATGTGATTAATTACTTTGTTATTTTAGTTTTTCATGATTATTTCGATAATGATAGATGTATGTTCATTCAGTTATTTCAGCTATCTCATGATGATTATCAGATGGATTATTTATATGCAATTCTATGGTTACTCACCCCATAGTTGCATGTTTATGGTATACATGTTTGTTTTACTTTATGTATGATGTTTCTGATGTGGTTGAGGAAGGGAGTCGTAGTCACCTGCTAGTCAGGATCTACACGATGTACCACTTCTTGCCATTTCCTTTTTAGTTTAGAATATATGAATTTGTACAACTGTGGATTTTATGCAGATTGCAAGTACCAGGTATCTACTTCCCTGAATTTCCTGCATGAGTATACCCTATGGTAGTATTTAAATGGTATAAGTGGGGAGATAAATCTTGAATCCAAATCCTAACCTAAGCCAATTGTCCTAGAAAATAGGACAAGTATCTGAGTTAGTTTCATCTTTCTGAATTCGTCAACTAACATGAATTCATGACTTACACCTTAGAGTTTAACTTTGTTCTTTGACTTTCAGTTGAGTTGTTAGTCATTAAATTTTAATTTTCTGGGTAATGAGTTTGGTTTTCATTATCAATCAGGTATATTTGGATTATTATTATTATTTAAAATTTATCAGCAATTTAATTAAATAATCATTTGTCAACTTTGGTAAGTCTAAGACTTAAAACAAAAATGAAACCTTGGTAACTATGTTATTTATAATTTAAAATAATTTATTTTATTAATATATGATTATAATCATTAATATTTTAATGATTTTTGAATTGATTTTCAATAATATTTGATTAAAGTTTTTAATTAATTTATTATTAAAATGTATGCATACAAGTTTATTGCAAATTATAAATTGGGAAAAATGGTTATCTTTAGTAAACTTGAGTTTTGCTTAGTGATACAATTTTATATGAAAATGATTTATAACTAGGGAAATTTTATGATTCGAAAACTTTAGTAGTTATCATACCTCGAAAAGATGAAAAAAGTAATGTGTAAGTTTACTGAGCTCTTATGTTTTGATAATGAATTGAAAAATGAAACAATGTTTAAACAACTTTATATGAATTGATGAGTCATATGGAATTCTAGTGAACTCGAAAACCATAGTGAATCTAGTAACTAAAGAAATGGAAATTGAAACTTTGATTGAGATAAAAATATTATTAATTGTAATACTTTGAAACAGAAAATGAAAACTAAAACCCTAGTTTTGAACATTGAATCTTTGTCTTTGAAAACAAAAAAGAGAACTTGAAAACCTATAAGTGGAAATTAAACCTTTGTATTTTCATAACCTAATGTATTGAGAAATTTGCATTATTTGTACTGTATGCGATGTGTGGTTGATTGATGTTGGTTTTCGAGGTTGTCTTAGCTTTAACCAGTCAGGATGTTTACCAGAGGCTTGGGGGTTTGTTTTGTGATGTTATGATGATGTTTGTATACAATCTTTTATACCCAACCTTGGTGATGTGTCGCATGTTTCTATGATGAGTTTGATCTAATGCTGATTATTTCTTTCTAGTGTTCTTGTGTGAAACTGAGGTGGATGATGTGTCTTTCCTGATATAACCTTTGAGTCTTTGATCAGTTATCTTTGGATTGCTTCCCAATTGCTTGTCTAGGACCAAGGTGATTATATGATTTGTTTTGGTGATGTTATGTAATGAAATGGATTTGGTTTATGTGTATTGGATTTTGGATTAGTCCTATTAGGATGATCATATTGGTGAAATCTATGATTATGATCAGTAATATCTTAGTGCTTTCCAGTTGCTTGTTTAAGAATTGATGTGTGGTTTATAGTCATTTGAGATCTTTTACTTTTGTTGAGCTTAGGGTAGGTTTTTTATATGTCATGTTGGGAAGTGGCTTGCAATAGAAGTTGAGGCCCTAAAGAGGTTGGCGGGCAACTTGTTATAGGTTATTTTAATAAGTGATAACATTTCATTAAATTGGTTTAAAATGAATTAATAATATATTGGTACCACAAAAAGTCACTAGGGAGTCCAGAGTATTAAAAGACTATCGTGGTAACCTTAGAGATGACTTGTTAGTATGCCTTGTCTGTACAAAAGGATACTGATGCCACATAAAGGCACTAGGGGGTTCAGAGTATTAAAATACTATTGTGATAACCTTAGATTTGGCTCATGCAATGACACTTGCCCACTTGCATTATAGATTTCCTACGTGTCTATGTTTTCCTCTGGGATTAGTTGATTCTTGTGTCTTGGTACCCTTTGAGATAGTTTTCTTTTAGGTGATTCCTTGAACCTAGATGTTGGTTTTGACTCTTGAGTATGTTATCTTATTTGGGACTTGAGACTATCTCCTCAATATGGTGGGAGTGGACCTTTTTGGGTTTCACAAGGTCGGGTGGTAGTGTTTTTTCTTGTACCATTGAGATCTAACAATTCAATGCCATGGCTAGAGTTTCCTATTCTGTACTCTCTTTCATTCTATTTTTTATGTACTATGATAGGGGTTGATGCACCAAGTTGTGGTGCCAAAAATATGACACATAAATCAAAATTCTAAAATTCTAAAAGTACACACGTGCTATAGCATGCACAGGCTTTTTAAAATTACAAGTTTTTATATATGGGCTGCAAACCCATGGTCCATTTCATTTCTTATTGTTGTTTCCTTCTTTCTCCTCAACAACGCACACATGATTTGTAAAACTTGAAGAATTTTCTCATTTGCCTCCTCATCACTGGAGATCAAGATTGAGATCAGGTAGTATGTTTTCTACTCTTGTTTTTGCATTGTTTTATATGTTTTTGCATTGTTTTGTAAGTTTTTACATTATTTTGTAGGTTTTTTTAGTTTTCCTTTAAATTTGTTTATTTATTTAGAATGCAATTGGTTTCTTATCAGGAAATGTGAATAATCAACCACCAGATCCCCAGCTTGATCAACAAAATCAAAATGAAATCCCTCTACAAGATCCAAATCAAAACCCTTCACAAGATGAAAATCAAAACCCTCCACAAGAAGAGTAAGAAATTCTACAACCTCCACTGATTGAAAAACCTCCTCTTGGCACCCAAGACAACATAATGAATGAAATAGAAAGGGAAAAATGAATTAGAAGTAATCATTGGTAGGTTGAAAGCTTGTGGAAAAACCAATCCTATGAGAGCACAATTGACATCCTCCCTTGAGTCCATTATGAGCCATGTAGCTTATGTTAGTGGTCAGTTGGATATTTGGCGTGTTAAGAGAGAAGAATAAAGAAGATATTATGCAAACTAATTATCCTATAATATGTAATAAAAAAGGACATAGCAAAAGGTAACATTTGTGCATTGTTTAAAAAGCCTCGAGAACAAGTCATTGTTAAACATATAACTAAATGGTTCCCCATCCATTGGTGTATACATGATGATATTAGAAATAACTTTTGGGATAGCTAGTGGATGGTCTTTGATGTATCTCCTTGCAATAATCACGAGGTTCCAATGTATTTATTAAAGAAATTTTATTGTGAATTTGTTCTTGGGAAGATCCCCAATTATTTTGATATATTATAATCTTAGGGTAGAGGTGGGGGGTCATCAGTTGAGAGGTTGGGGGCACATCGTGACCCTAAGGTAGTTACATCGCATGTTATCAAGCCATAGGGTGAGCATGTGATTATTCCTTTAGTTGTGAAGGAATATATAGAGACCAGTACTCTAGGGACTATCAATGTTTTAACATGAACCCTCATTCATTATGTTAGTCCATTAGTTAAGGAGGAGCCTTCTTTGCATCACAGTCACATGTGCACATCATATGGATCCTTATGCACATTTGGTAGCCATGTTGGAGATAGTATGGATGATGGGCTAGTCATTGATGAGTTCCTGAGTGACACATATGGCATTGAAACATAGGTAAATTAAAATTATAATAAACTAATTTGATCACATTTGGTATGTACAGTGAATGACTAATTAATTAGCATGTCTTGACATTGTTCAAAATTTAGGGTAAGAGTGTTGATGACCCTAGTATAGATTCCCCAACCCCATTTTACATTCTTTCGATGAGTTGAGAGGTATGTATCAATTTAATCATTTAAATTAATACATATATGTGTTAAGTAATCATATGAAGGATAGACAAAAAAAATTATGCATTAGTTCTCTACTAGACCATCGACATTCACAAGGGACTCTGAGCCTAGGCATGATACGAGCTTCATAGAGGTCCATTTATTTCATATTAATTTAATTCATTTGATTATATTTGTTTCATGTTTAATGTTATATGTAAATTGTATTATATGACATGTAGTTGTTGACGTCTGAGACTCCTCCTCATCTTCACCAATCCATCAATCATGGAGTTGCTATCGCGATGGCTAGTTTAGAGCCATTGACCGAGGTATGAAAGAGTTTTCTTAGTTTTAATTGTTATTTATAGTAGTTAGTATTGAAATTTCAATTGTTATTTACAAGTTATTAAATTGATTCAATTATTGTAGGGCCTTGTTACACTCAATTGTTTGTGAGCCTTTGAGGTGGATGTACAGAGTGATTATTTGATGGCAATAAGAAAATAATTAATTTTGTGTGTACATATATTTGATTTCAATTTATAATAATAATTGATTCATATCTACTTTGTTTGTATCAGCTCTAGTTAGAGAGGAGCCTAAACAAGAGGATGAGCGAGTGTGTGAGGAAAACCCTATCATCCCTATCATCTCCCTCCACACAATGATTGAAGACCTCTAAGGATTTTTTTACTTTCCCTCATGGGAAAGAGAAGATATAGGGATAGCCATACATGTATAGGCATTAGTGGACATATATCTTGGATTTTATGTTAGTGGACATATTTGACATTCATTTGATGTATATATGATATTTTATATTTGATGTATGACATATATTTGATGCCTGACATTATTAGACTTAAGACATTGTTGGTTATGATAATATATGATATGTTTGTTCATGTATGACATTATTGGTTATCATAATATATTATATTTTTGTTCATGTATGACATTATTGGTTATCATAATATATTATATGTTTGTTCATGTAATGACATTATTGGTTATCATAATATATATCTTGTTTATTTTTATTTAAATTTTAAGTACATTTCATGTTTTTGATTTTAATGTAATTTGCATCCAAAATGATGCAGAGTGCTCACATCAAAAGCTAGTGGATTTCCAAGAAGAACACTTTTAAGGCAAACTACCTATTCCAAATGTCTCTACCTAACCCTTCACAAACTCAATCAACTACCTGTCACAATACCCAACACCTCCACTACCTTACATCCGTCAGGATCTTTCACAACACCATACACCAATAATATTCCAAAAGGCTTAACACATTTCCATTTAAATGGTTTCAACATTCATAAGGTGTTATACACCTTAGTGGACTTCAAAAGATCAATTCTCACAAACAAACCTAAAGAGGCTCTTTCTTGTAGCCCTACCTTTGCGGTTTAAAGGTAGGAAATCAAAATATATCCAAAAAAATACCAAAACCAATGAGAGATTAAGATACCCAACACTAAGCTTGACTAAATTCCAAAAATATAGACTCTCAACTGTTTAATAAAGTATATAACTTGTAGGCCATAATCTAGACAAATAGGCCTAAAACATACCTTCTAACTCCCAACTCATTAAACTTTAAAATAAAATAACAAATGAACTTTTTTATAGTTTTACTTTACCAAGATCTTACAAACTTTTGACTTTTGAAGTCCTAATTGTTGAGGAGATACACAAACCTTCAAACCCTTGTTATAATGAGGGTTTCCTTGTTGAATAAGATAACTATCTTACAAAATTAAGTCTCTCATCTATTCCATCCTTCCAAGAGATTCTTCAACTATCTCACAAAGTTCTTTGTATTCACAGATTGAGCAGTAAACTACATGCTTCTTTGGGTTAAATGATCACAATACTTGCATGTTATCTTTATATAAAGTGGAGGAAGATTTAAAGGTCCCCTTCGTTGATTTAGATAATCATCTGATAAGTTGAGACCATATCTTTTTTTTCTTATTATGGATATGGCTAAGAATCAGTAAATACCTTTTGGTTGCATGAAAAATATATAGAATCAATAATTGAAAACGTGATAGTGGATTGGTTAGAGTTTGCGTATGTGTTGGAAGGCTTTGAAGACAACATTTTCAAATATTTTCCTTCTACTCAGTGACTACAAGCCCAAAAGTTAGTAGTTGGAAAGGTTTTGATAAGGTAATCGAGTATTGGAGTTTGTTTGTTTGAGATCTTTGAGATTTTTTAGAGTTTATAGTTTAGTATTGATAGGTGATTGGAAGATTTCCATATCTTGCACAATCTCTGAGATATGCCCCATCAAAGATCGCATCCCTATGACATTTAGTGACTCTTGGGGTCAATTTAGTTTGGCATGCCAAAGAATGTTTGAGCACTCAATGAGATGAGATGATCTTGGAAATAGGGTTTACCTCACCACTTGAAGCTAACAGAATAGACAATTTGATTCCACAATGAATAGTGAGAGAGATTCAACAGTTAGCAACTTTGTACTAGCCAACACTACAAGTATAAGCATCACTTGAGATAGGGCCACAAAATCAAAATAGAATCCAATCTCCAAAAATTGAGATAGGTTATTTTAGATCTTGGTAACATAGTTCTGTAGCACCTAGAATCACATCCATACCTCACATGAGCTCTGAGATATGCCCTGTCAAAGATTGCAACCCTATGACATTTAGTGAATCTTAGGGTTAATTTAGTTTGATGTACCTAAGAAAATTTAAGTGCTTAATAGGATGGGATGATCTTGGAACTAGGGTTTCCCCAGCCACCTAGAGCTAACAGAATAGGCAATTCGATCCCATGATGAATGGTGAGAGAGATTCAGCAATTGGTAACTTTGTATTGGCCAACACTACAAGTTTTAGCATCACACAAGATGGGGACACAAATTAAAATAGACTCTAATCTCCAAAGAGTGAGAAATGTTATTATAGGTCTTGGAAACATGGTCTTGTAGCATCTAGAATCACATCCATACCTTTCATGAGCTCTAAGATATGCCTCATCAAAGATCACATCCCTATGACATTTAGTGACTCTTAGGATCAATTCGGTTCAGCATTCCTAAGAATGTTTGAGCACTCAATGGATAGGATGAGCTTGGGATTAGGGTTTACCCAACCACTTAGAGCTAACAGAATCAATAGTGTGATCTTGTGATGGATGGTGAGAGAGATTCAGTAGTTGGAAACTTTGTACTAGCCAACACTACAAGTTTCAACATCACTCAAGATGGGGCCACAAAATCAAAACAAAATCTAATCTCCAAAAATAGAAAGAGAGAGGTTATTATAGATCTCAGAAACATAGTCCTATAGCACCTATAATTGCATCCATATCTCACATGATCTTTGAGATATACCCTATCAAAGATCGCATCCCTATGACATTTAGTGACCCTTAGGGTCAATTTGGTTTGACATGCCTGAGAATGTTTGAGTGCTCAATAGGATGGGATGAGCTTAGGACTATGGTTTACCTTGCCACCCAGAGCTAACAAAATAGATAGTTCAATCCCATGACAAATGGTGAGAGAGATTCGATAGTTGACAACTTTGTACTAGCCAACACTACAAGTTTTAGCATCACCCAAAATTGGGTCTCAAAATCAAAATGGAATTTGATCTCCAAAAAGAAAGAGAGATTATTGTAGGTCTTGGTAACACAGTATTGTAGCACCTAGAATCACATCCATACCTTGCACAAGCTCTAAGATATGCTCTATCAAAGATCATTTTCCTATAGCATTTAGTGACTCTTAGGATAAATTTGATTCAGTGTATCTGAGAATGTTCGAGCACTCAATGGGACTAGATGAGCTTGGGACTAGGGTTTACCTAGCCACTCGAAGCTAATGAAACAAACAATTTGATCCCACAATGAATGATGAGAGAGATTTAGTATTTGGCAACTTTGTACTAGCCAACACTACAAGTTTTAGCATCACCCAAGATGGGGCCACAAAATCAAAATGAAATCTAATCTCCAAAAAGTGAGAGAGGTTACTATAGGTCTTTGAAAAATGGTCTTGTAGTACCTAGAATCACGTCTATACCTCATACGAGCTTTGAGATATGCCCCATAAAAACTCACAGCCCTATGGCATTTAGTGACTCTTAGGGTCAATTTGGTTCAGTGTACCTGAGAACATTTGAGCACTCAACAGGATTGGATGATCTTGGGACTAGGGTTTACCTAGTAGCTACCTAGAGCTAACATAAGAGATAGTTTGATCCCGCGACGAATGGTGAGAGAGATTCAGTAGTTGGCAACTTTTTACTAACCAATACTACAACTTTCAACATCACCTAAGATGGGGCCGCAAAATCAAAACAAAATTTGATCTCCAAAAAGAGGGAGTTTGTTGTAGGTCTTAACAACATAGTCTTGTAGTACCCAACATCACATCCATACCTCACACAAGCTCTGAGATATGGGACATCAAAGATCACATCCCTATAGCATTTAGTGACTCTTGGGGTTAATTCAGTTCAACATGCCCAAGAATGTTCAAGTGCTCAACAGGATAGGACAAGCTTGAGAATAGAGTTTACTCAGCCACCTAGAGCTAACAAAATAGATAGTTCAATCCCACAATGAACGATGAGAGAGATTCAATAGTTGGCAACTTTTTACTAGCCAACACTACAAGTTTCAACATCACCAGAGATGGGGCCCCAAAATCAAAATAAATCAGATCTCCAAAAAGTGAGAGAGATTATCGTAAGTCTTGGCAATAGGGTCTTGTAGCACCTAGAATCACATCCATATCTCACACAAGCTCTGAGATATGCCCTTTCAAAGATCGCTGCCCTATGGCCTTTAGTGACTCTTAGGGTTAATTCAGTTTGATGTGCCTAAGAATGTTCGAACACTCAATGAGATAGGATGAGCTTGGGAGTAGGGTTTACCTGGCCACTTGAAGCTAACATAATAGACAATTTGATTCCACGATGAATGGTGAGAGAGATTTAGCAATTCATAACTTTGTACTGGCCAACACTACAAGTTTTAGCATCACCCGAGATGGGGCCAAAAAATCAAAATGGAATATGATCTCCAAAAAGTGAGAGAGATTGTTGTAGGTCTTAGCAACATAGTATTGTAGCACCCAGAATCGCATCCATACCTTGCATTGGCTTTGAGATATGCCACATCAAAGATCACTTCCCTATGGCATTTAGTGACTCTTAGGGTCAATTTAGTTTGACATGCCCAAGAATTTTTGAGCACTCAATGGGATGGGATGAGCTTGGGACTAGGGTTTACCTAGTTTTCCTTGTCATCCAAAGCTAATGGAATAGATAGTTTGATCCTATGACAAATAATGTGAGAGATTCAACAGTTGGCAACTTTGTACTGGTCAACAGTACAAGTTTCAGCATCACCCAAGATGGGGCTACAAAATCAAAAAAGTAATTTGATCTCCAAAAAGGGAGAGAGGTTATTGTAGGTCTCAGCAACATGGTCCTATAGCACCTATAATCACATCCATACCTTACACGAGCTCCGAGATATGCCCTATCAAAGATCACTGCCCTATGACATTTAGTGACTCTCAAGGTCAATTTGATTTGGCATGCTCGAGAATGTTTGAGTGTTAAATAGGATGGGAGGAGCTTGGGACTATGGTTTACCTAATCACCTGGAGCTAACAGAATAGATAGTTCGATCCATGGTGAACGGTGAGAAAGATATGAGCAAGATCTATATGCCTAGGCCACTTTGTGCAAGATATGAGCAAAACTTGCTAATTAGGAAAAATTGGGCCTTTTTGTGTATTTGGTCAAGATAGCCTAGGATTAGGTGTTTTTAGTTGTTTTTTAATAGTTTGGAACCTTTTCCAAGCCTTAGAAGTGAAATCTAATGAACTTTGCAAAAGTTACACTTTTTGTGCAAAATTGCAAAAGTTATAAAAGTTGCTTAAAATGCAAATCTAACTGGAAACATTCTAACCTTCCAATATATTTTTCCCATTCTCATATACTTGAGCATGGATAGTTACAACTTCCCAAACCTCCATTTGCAACTTTTTGAGAAACTTTGCAAATTTTGAGCAATTTTTGTTCTTTACATATTTAGGTGAAACGGGTCCATCTAGGACTATTCTAGGACCCTAGTTAAGATTCCTAGGACCTATTAGGTAACCAAATACCTTAGTTTTCCATGAATATTCAAAGGTGATGAATTTTTAGTAACTGTAGAATGAATGGTGAAGTGAAGTGAAAGCAAAAAATACGTGAATAAGCAACTGGTTACTAGCCACAAATATTTCAAAGACATTGAAAATAATATATTATTCTTTCAAGACAAATGAGGTACTGATTCTAAAAATAAGACTGAAATGATTCCCATCAGTGGCATGGCCAAGAACTACTTTTTCAATATAGTGACTAACTGTTGACCTCACTCCCCATGCCTTCTCATTCTTGCGAAGGAAAGCTTAATATACAGAGGAATTGCAATTACATCTATTAAATGTCAGAGGAAGATATTGAAAACCTTCTTAATAGAAAGATTAGTCTGAGAGAAAAGGACATTTTAGAAGAAAATGGTTATCTTGGTGCCATCTAGGGTATGCCAATTACTTAGGATGAAGAGACAAAAGTTACAACTATTGGGAAAGAGTGCACATGTACACAGACACAAAATTTTCAGATAAAGAAGTAACAAGTGCTATAGAATTATCCATAGAGCAATGTGAAATGAAGCCTCAAATTGGCTCATTAATAGGAAAAGAATATGGTCATGAACTTCATTCCAACACATAGATGTTTCAATTAGAAATGCCTATTCATCAATGGTCTTGCATTTACAGAACTTGGGAAGCTAGGATACTCAAGCTAGGCATGATCTCTCAAAGTTCTCATCAAAATTTATTAATGATCTTAATTGAACAACAAGAAGCTCATTGCCACCTTTGGTGAGGTAGGCTCACTCCTTTTACAATGAAGGCCAACTGTCTATAATCCAAGGTTTTAATTCAGCTAACAAATGGAGAGCTTCTCAAGGTACTGATTTCTTTCACATAGTTCCTAATAAATCTCAAGGTTCTCATTTAGGTGACCAACTGCCAGGAGGTCCACGATCAAAGAGTATCCTAATCAAAGAGAAGTGGAAATCCTAATGAATTGTCATCTATCATTTAGTTGATCAATTGATGTCTATAATTGCTTCTAGAGACTTGAGTTTAAATGGAGATTGTCAGTTCCCAAACATATCCCAGTCAAGTAGATGACGAAGATGTTGCTTGAATAAAGGGGATACTAGTTTATTAAGGTATCTTTATGATCCCACTTGCATTTAGTTACTATTTTTTGAGTGGCTGGCCAGCTACTTTGGTGTGGGATTTTTGTAATATATAATGTCCTCATACAAGTACATGTCATTATTTGTAAACATTATCTATTGTAAAGGATTAGAGAGCAATATATGTAATGTCCCTTTTGCAAATATAACTATTAAAATTGCAAAGCTTCCATGCTGTTGTAATGGAGATTATGTGCAATATCATTTTGCTAATTCTAATTTGGTCAATAATACTATATACATATGTAAGAATAATCTAGTTCTCAATTGTCTGACTATTATACATGACTTATTGCCTTTGGTTTGGAAAAATCTTTGTTGTATACAATGCTCAATATTGGTATTCCTTTATTTTTTTATTGGTTAATGTTCATATATATATATATATATATATATATATATATATATATATATATATATATATATATATATATCATTATTGGATGCACTTGCTTCAGGTTCTCAAAATGACTATTTATCACCTACTGGAGGGGTTTTGTCTCTTCGGTGTCTCATCAAGAGTAGCGTCTCTTCCATGCATCCCCCCCCCCTCTCTCTCTCCTTCCCTCCCTCCTTGTGTCCCTCTATCCCTCCCTCTCCCATCCCCTACTCTCCCTCTCTCCCTCCCTCCCTCTGTCCCTCTCTCTCTCTCTCTCTCTCTCTCTCTCTCTCTCTCTCTCTCTCTCTCTCTCTCTCTCTCTCCCTCCCTATTCAATCTAATGAACCAACTAGATATTCTCTACATTTTAATGTGTCAATTATTGCCTTGTGGTTAGACTCGTGAACCTTCCAAAGAGTCTTATTATGTGGTTTTCCATAATATTTTATCAAGTGGAAATTTGGTATGACAACAAGGTTTGAATAATAAAGAATCTTCCTCTTTGTTTGCCAATCCTCAAAAATCACAAGTTAGGGTTCTTCATAGAATATCATCTAAGCCATGTGTTAGGTACAACCACTGCACTAATATGATACTCTAAACCTTCACCATCCATAATCGAGTGATCCAAAAAAAATTTGGCCTAGACACAATGACACAAATAATAATTTGTCCCTTCTTCATTATCTTAAGGTGCAATAACATCAAAAACATGGCCTCCAGTGATAAATATACAAAATGCAATCATTAATTCAAAAATTACTTAGGTAAACATTATAAAGTTACATATTAAAATTACAAAGATGTATATATTACTAGGTTGCACTAGATTAGACAAACGGTCAAAGTTAATGGATGAATCCATCTCTACCATTTCCAATACTTGTGGGGGATGATAGGTGTCAATTGGGTCCAAAACCGGTATATCCCATTTTTCCACCCATTCAGTCAACTTACACTCATCCCAATTTTCCTTTGCACATGATGGACAATAGCCTAACATTTTTCACGTGTGGATACTCTATGAACCTGCATCAGAGCTTTTAAAAGAGTACAACTCACTTGATCTTGTTAGTGTGCAACAATCCTCATATGGTGTGCAATGTTAGTATTATCTATCAACCAAAAGAATCTACGAATCGTAGGTTCACCTTCCTTACATGGACCCATTGTAGTGTTACACCACTAGACGATGAAGTTTGCATCTGTTAATATTGCTCCATTTTTTAACTTTAATTTTTTACGAGCTCAGGCTCTTTTGATGCATGTGCCTACACCATTGTGATCTCCCTTTCCATGACCAATCTTTGTGAAATTCCACATATATTGAATTCTAGACAACCTCTGTATCCAGCTCACCTAATAGAACATTTGTGCATTCTTGAATTGAGATGCGCAATTGTCTGACCAAATAATGTGTTGATGATATGGTATGCCCCTATTAGCCAAATCTCCATAAAATAGTTGAAAACAACCATGTACAAACTCTGTAGAATGTGATCAATCATTGCTGATGTAAAAATGGTACTCCCTCAAAATCTTCCTGTCATGCTCTATATTTGTAGGTGAATGCATGAATCTTATGTGAATAGATATGGAAACCCATTGAGAAGTATAATATTTTGTTTGCACCTCATTTTTTGGCTATAGTGTGTAGTTCTCTGCAAAGTCTACAACCCAAAAAATGGTATTCAGTGCAAATGTATCCTTGCACAACATGAATTGCAAATCTAGCCATCAAGCACTATGTGTATGCCTTGCATATTCATAAATGATCTTTTCATGAAGAAAATCTTCATGAACTCATACACTGGAATATTTTTAATGAATAAATCAAATCTTTTACTTTATTTCCCATCTTTTAGAGCATATGTCACTGTCTTATATTTTTCATAATCTACTATTTTATTTCCAATTACATGTGTACTATCCATATGTTCACAAATTGATAGAAGTTGCAAAAAACCACAAAATAAGCATGTACCATCCAAGCATGATGTCTTGTAAAATTTTTGGTCATCCCTTATTTCACATAAAATGTTTGATATGAATTCCGTTGAAGATCTAGGTGGCTCATTCATGTCATAATTCTGCAAAACAAACTCAGAATGCAAAAACACACATATATGCCTAAAACCATCAAAATGGTTAGAAAATTTGATATGTATCCTACAACAAGTTGTGTGTGTGTGATTTATCTTCACATAAAAAGGTTTAACCATATCAAAAAAACTTTGACTTATTCAAATTTGAGGATACATACCAATAAATTTTGCAAAAAATTGTGTCTAAGTTGAGTCCAAAAAATGTTTCGCATGTGGGTCACAATTTTGGCTACCAATCCTCCTTACAAAATCTCTTTGATTAGGAGAAACACATGTGTTATTTGTCCAAAAATATTCAATCAATGATTTCAAAGCTTCACTAATTTCTTTATCCTTTTGCGGTAGTCTACTGCTAAATGTCCATAACTCATTTTTTGTTGGATCTTCCTATCTCTCACGTGTTAGCATGGCTCTCCTTAGAGTACCTCTACTATTTTTCAATATTTTTCTTATCTCTCTCATGATTCAAGCTTACTTCATTTGGGTACTTACTATTGTCGATGTAAGTACTCATCTTGTGATATTACTATCTTTGGTGCATGATTTAGAACCCACTTTGTCATATGCACTCATTAGATTCTTTACAATAATTTTTTTATCTGAATTGTCCATCATTCTTAGCCCAAGAATCTTCATGATAGGCCTAAATTTCAAATTCTTCATCATTTCAACAAATAATTGGCATTGACCTATAATATTTAATTCTTCAAAGAATAATCTCCACATACGATTAATTTTTCTTTGACAAGTATACTTGCTAATCTTTTTAGGCACTGATTTTAAAATGTTATTATCAATATCAATCAAATATTTTGGTCTTCTAAAATGAATTATAGAAGGTGTTATAATCTCTTCCATTCCCTCAACATTTTGAAGATCAACATAAGGTTGAGTATTTTGCATACCTTGAACCAAAGATGATGTGCCTTGGCAATAAGATACAAAAGATGGAATTTCACCTACTTGATATCTTGATTTTGTGCCTTCAACATGATATGATGGAGTGTGTATATCATCAGATGTACAAATTAGCATCTCTTCAATATGAGATGATGATATGAATCCAACATTGGAAGATGGTGTAGCTTCACAATTCAATTTTCTTCTTGAGTGTAATAGTCTCATTCATGCTTTTTGTCTTTCCAATTATTTCTCTTTGTTTCATTGTATCAGTGGTTCTTGTTCCTCTTAGAAAGGGAATTCTTCATTATTGCTTTTCAATTTTCTTTGTTCACATAGTAGTTTCATTTTATCTCTTTTAATTTCCAACTCTCTCTCCCTCTCTTCCCTTGTTTGAGTTTTTGGTCTCTTCCTTGGCATGATGATAACTTCTATATGTCAAATTATTCAAACATCTTAGTTACTTACAATTTATAAATTACAAATAATTCACATACATATACGAATTACAATTATTTAAATGAATACACAATATATTAAACAACTTGTCAAATTTCTAACCATTTCCAAATAACAGTTCATTCAAATATACAAATTTCAATGAATTCACTATATATTAAAAAACTTGTCAAATTACAATTAAATTTGTCTCTATATAGTAACAAAAAATATTTAAAATGGACTGCACTAACCTTTTCTATAGAAAGAATATTCAAAAAGCCTTCAAATAGTGTATCTAATGATTGAATTTGATGTTCTCTAACTTTAAATAGAATGAAAGAATGTTCAAAAAGCCTTCAAATAGTATATCCAATGATTGAATATGGTGTTTTCTAACTTCCAACAACATGGAACTCATATTTTCTATCAGAACAACATAACACACAACAAACAAAAAATAGAATATGGATCAGTAGGGACCCAAACTTTTGTTATAACCTTTTTGGTGTTTTTATATAGAGCATATGCACTATAATGCGCATGCCCTCTAAAGCATGTGCACAATATAGTGCGTATGCACTATGTGAAAAATATATCTCTCTCTATCCTACCCTCTCCAATCCCCTAATCTCTCACTCTCTCCCATCCCATAATCTCTCTCTCTCTCTCTCTCACACACACACACACACTCACTCACTCAGACTCTCTCTCTCATCCCCTTCTCTCTCTCTCTCTCTCTCTCTCTCTCTCTCTCTCTCTCTCCCTCCCACCCCTACTCTATCTCCCATCCCCCACTCTCTCTCTCTCTCACACACACACACACACACTCCCATCCCCCCTCTCTCTCCCCCACACCCCTAATATCTCTCTCTCTCTCTTCCATCCCCTACTCTCTCTCTTTCTCCCACCCCCTACTTTCTCTCTCTCTCACTCTCTCTCCCATCACCTACTCTCTCTCTCTCTCTCTCTCTCTCTCTCTCCCCCCTACCTCCCCCCTACTCTCTCTCTCTCACTCTCTCACACACACACTACATCCCCTTCTCTCTCTCTCTCTCTCTCTCTCTCTCTCTCTCTCTCTCTCTCTCTCTCTCTATCACACCCTCTCCCATCCAATCCCCTAATCTCCCTATCTCTCACTCTCTCCCTCTCCCATCCCCCAGTCTTCATCTCTCTAACTCTCTCCCTCTCTTGTCTCCTACTCTCTATCTCTCTCTCTCTCTCACTGTCCCTCTCTCCCTATCCCACCTTCTCTGATCCCCTACTCTCTCTATTTCTCCCTCCCTCTCTCCCTATCCCACCTCCTACTCTCTCCCCATCCTCTACTCTCTCTCATTCTCTACCCTCTCTCCCTCTCTCCTTCCCTCTCTATTGAAATTTAGGCTTTAAGAGTGAATGTGCACTAAAGTGCATACGCGATATGCAAGCCTTGTTAGGATTAAACCATGGACAAAAATAACAATTACATGTAAATATATCCAATAACAGAAAATAATAGATCACATAGAAAAGAACACAAGACACCAAGATTTAATATGGTTTGCCCAATCCCTAGGCTATGTCCACCAAACAACAAGTCTGATATTATTATGATCCAGTGATAACATGATTACAATCTTTAATCCCTTATAGCTCAATACCGCTACAAGAATCAATTTCGTATCACAACTATGAAACAATCCCTAACCCTAAGCTCTTTTATACAAGTATTTTTACCACTTTAGGTTTACAATTAATAATTACCTATTGGCCCAAAATCCTAATAAAGAATTTATAAAGTATGTACAGTACTTTCTTGATCAGTCACCACAATCCAACAATCTCCCCCTTGGGGACTGATCAGGCTCCACACTAAACAACAATCTCCCACTTTGAGACTGATCATGTAGCTATGCCGCTACTCCATGAGGCTCCCACTAGATCAAACCACCTTGGACTCTACTATTCTTTTATTCATGTGTAGTTGAGAAGACCACCGAAGCTGAAGAGGAGTTTAGCTTCTCCCTTATTACTACCTTTGTCAACATATCTGCTAGATTGTCATTTGTATGGATCTTCTCTAGCTTTAACTATCCATTCTCCAAAACTGACCAAATGAAATGGTACTACAATTGTATGTGTTTGGTCTTTGAATGTAGAGATGAATTCTTTGCAAGATGAATGACACTTTGACTATCTATAAATAAATAATTATTCTTCCAAGGGTGTCCCAATTCTTCCAAGAAGAACTAAATCCATATCATCTCCTTGGCTACCACTATAGTAGCTACATACTCTACCTCAGTAGTGGATAAAACATTAACCTTTGGTAACCTAGAAACCTAGCTCATGGCTACCCCACCAACAATAAAGACATAACCTATAGTACTCTACCTGGTATCAATATCCCCTACCAAATCTGAGTTGACACAGCCCTGTAAATCAGTAGTAGAGCCCCCAAAGTATAAACACTTATTAGATGTTCCTCTCAAATATCTAAGAATCCATTTGACGGTATTCCAATGCTCAATTCTTGGATGACTCATATACCTGCTAACAACTCCCACTACATGTGCAATATCTAGCGTAGTACATACCATAGCATACATTAAGCTTCCTACAGCTAAAGTATAGGGTACCTTGGACATCTTATCCTCCTCTTCTTGTGTCTTAGGACATGTCTTCTTAGTCAACTTCAAATGACCAGATAAAGGTGTGCTGACAACTTTAGCATTCTCCATAAAGAAATGGTTCAACACCTTCTCCACATAATCAACTTGAGATAGCGTCAATATTTTGTTCTTCCTATCTCTGCAAATCTTCATACCAAGGATTTTTTTTGCTGCTCTCAAATCCTTCATAGAAAATGCATGTGCTAATTGGCATTTCAACCCCTTAATGTGATCCATGTTAGACCGAGCTACAAGCATATCATCAATATATAAACATAAAATAATGTAGTTGACATCATCCAACCTCTTAAAGTAGACTATCCAATGATCTAAATGACACCTACTATAACCATGCTCATGCATAAAATTGTCAAATTTCAGATACCATTGATGAGGTGCTTGCTTCAAGCCATATAAACTTTTCTTCAATTTGCACACTAAGTTCTCCTTACCTTTGACCTCAAAACCCTGTAGCTAAGCCATATATATTTCTTCATCCAAATCACCATGAAGGAAGGTTGTTTTAACATCAAGTTGCTCTAAATGCAAATCTTTAGTAGCCACAAGAGTTAAAATAGTATGGATAGAAGTCATCTTAACAATAGGAGAAAATATCTCATGAAAATCAATGTCCTTTTTCTATGCAAATCCTTTTACAACTAACCTGGCTTTAAATCTTTTCTTACCTCCTTCCTTTTCTTTCAACCTATAAACCCACTTATTTTGTAGAGCTCTTTTACTTGCAAGATTTTTGCATAAATCCCAAGTCTTATTTTCTAGCAAAGAGTCCATTTTCTCTTTCATTGCAAACTCCCACTAAATCTTAGTATCCACCTGCACTGCTTCATCATAACATTTTGGGTCACCAACATCTTTTAATAAAATAGAATACAAAGAGGGAGAAAATCTTTCTAGAAGTCTAATTTTTCTTGTTGACTATCTAACATTCACTCTTGTGTGTGGTATTTTTTGTTGCGGTTGTTGCACATCATGAGGAATGGTTGGAACATCAACTTTTGGAGTATCATCCAACACTACATAATCATCTTCTTCTAATGTTGCTGTAACAGATCTTTGTACAATAATTTCTCATTGAATATGACATCCTTGCTTCTTAAAATTTTATGATTTTAAAAATTCCAAATCCTATAACCAAATTCATTAATGCCATATCCAAAAAATACACATTTTTTTGACTTAGCTTCCAGCTTGGTTCTATTTTCAGAATCTATATGAGCAAAAGCTTCACAACCGAAGGTCTTGAGAAAAGAATAACTCACCTTCTTACCAATCCATGCTTCCTCTAGAATACCACAACCCAAAGGAGTAGAGAGACCTTTATTAATAAAATATACAACAGTATTGATAGCCTCCACCGACATGTATAAGGACAACCTAGCATACAACCTCATGCTTCTTGCATGCTCCATTCTAGTCCTGTTCATGCATTCAGCCACTTCATTTTCTTGTGGAGTCCTTGGAATAGTTTTCTATTTATGAATACCATTAGTGGAGCAATAATCTTCAAATTCATGACTGCAATACTCACCACCATTATCAGATCTAAGACATTTTAAATTCTTACCAGTCTCATTTTTAACCAAGCATTTCCATTTCTTAAAAGTTTGAAATACATTAGATTTTTGTCTAAGAAAATAAATCCATACCTTTCTAGTTGCATCATCAATAAATGTAACATAATAATGAGAACCTCCAAGGGAAGATACCTGAGCCGATCCCCATACATCTATATGCACAAGCTCTAATTTCTCCTTTTTGTTTTCCTTCCCAATCTTTACAAAACTCACTCTCCTTTGTTTTCCATACACACAACTTTCATAGAAATTCATATTAACACATTTCAAACCTAGTAAAACTTCCTTTAAATGAAGTACTTTCATACCTTTCTCACTGATGTGCCCAAGTCTGTTGTGCAACAACGCTATATCAGAATTTACAATAGCTATTTGTTCTCCCTGCTCAACTGCAACAACTATTCCTGAACATTCATTTTTCTCTAAAATAATTAAAGTAGAAGGAACAATATGACCTGTACAAAGATATAAGGTGCCTACTTTCACACATTTTGCTACTACAATGAAACCTTTTGAAACCTTCAAATTTTTATCATTAAAAGTAACTACACAACCCTCATCACTGAGTTACCCTGCTGAAATTGAATTCCCACTCAACCTTGGAACATGTCTTACGTCATGTAGTACCCAATGATTCCCATTCTTCAACTTAACCTTAATTTTTCCCTTTCCAACAATCTGACAGGGTTCATTATCCCCCAAATAAACAAGCCCAAAATCCCCTTGGACATAATCAATGAAATAACCCCTATGAGGTGTAGTAAGAAATGAAGCACCAAAATCTAAAACCCATGAATCATCAACACTTTCTAAAGATAGAAGCAAAGCATCCTCTTTGGATTTGTTACTTACCATATTTACCTCCTTGTCTCCATCTGATTTATCTCCTTTATTTTTCTTTCAATTCTAGCAATCCTTCTTTTTATGCCCTGGTTTCCCATAGTACTAGTAGTCATTTGATCCTCTTGATTGAGACCTCATCCCCTTTGACTTTCCTCTTGATTTTCCACAATTTTGAGAATTACTTTCTCTCTTAGTCATTCTACCCCTGCTTTGTGCATTCAAAAAAATTTCTAATATAGATCCACTTGAGGTCTTCCTACGAGTTTCCTCACTCAAAACAACATCGATCACATCATCATATTTTAGGGTACTAGATCTAGGAACAAAATTACTCAAAACCATTACCAAGTCATTCTAGCTTTCAGGCAAAGAATACAAAATCAAGAGATCCCTAATTTCCTCCTCAAAATTGATACCCACAAAAGATAACTGACTAGTAATAGTATTAAACTCATTTAAATGATCTATAATAGATCCACGTTCTACCATTCTCATATTAAATAAAAACTTCATGAGAAATACCTTGTTTGAAGCGGAGGGCTTTTCATATAGTTTCACTAGGGTTTACATCAATTCTTCTATCATCTTTGCTTTTGTAATATTAAATGCCACTAATGGTGCCAAGCATAATCGAATGCTTCCAAGTGCCTTTATGGCTGAAAGATCCCATTCATCATTTGACATAAATCCCTGATTCTTGGCTTTGCCTTCCAACGGCTTCCATAAATCCTTTTGATAAAGATAGTCTTCCATTTGCATCTTCCATGATTGAAAGTTCTACCCATTAAACCTATCAACCCTCAACTTACCCTTGTCTGCCATCGCGCCAACTCAACCATGAGAGTCTCACTTAACCGTGAGACTTTCCTACAAAGAATAACTGAAAAAACAACTAGGCTCTGATACCACTTGTTAGGATTAAACCACAAATAGAAATAACAATTACATGTAAATATATCCAATAACAAAAAATAATAGATCACACAAACAAGATCACAAGACACCAAGATTTAATGTGGTTCACCCAATCCTTGGGCTACGTCCACCAAACAACAAGTCTGATATTATGATCCAGTGATTATAACTTTATTACAATATGTAATCACTTATAGCTCAATACCACCACAGGAACCAATTTCACATCACAACTATGAAACAATCCCTAACCCTAAGCTCTTTTATACAACTATTTTTACTACTTTAGGGTTATAATTAATAATTACATGTCAACCCAAAATCCCATTAAAATAGGACCCAAATTTTTTTTCAAAGAATTTATGAAGTATGTACTATATTTTTATGATCAGCCACCACAATCTAACAAGCCTAAATTTAAAAAATATTTTAAATAGTGCTTACGAGCTATTTAAAGCTTTGGATTCTACCAAGCCTAAGGCTTGGTTTTGCCTTGGGGATCCAACCCAAAGGTTTGGAGTCTATAAACTAGTTTGAGACATGTTTGGCTACAAACACACAAAAAATAATTAATTTTTCTTGTGTGCTCCCCTTCAAGTTTTCTCGTGGTTGAGTATCGATAAAATTAGGTTACATAACATTGTAGATCTCTTTTTTAGCTATATAACCATATAGTATATTTTTAATTTGAACTATTTCAAGCCTTTCAACTACAATTTCTTTTGAATGTATGTCCATTTTTTGTCAAAAACCAATGTGTACTAATTGGACTATAAATTTTAGCTCGTTCATTGAATTTTGCAACAACTTAGTTTTTTAGAAACTAGATTCCATTCTATACACTTTGAATAAAAAGAAATATTGATTTTAGATTAGTTTTCAATCATATCTAAGGGAAGCACACAAATATTTCATATTTTTGGGATGTGTCCAATTGAAAACTTCATAAAAAAATACACATTGTAAAATTACCTAAAAATTTTGAGATAAACTACACAGTGTTAGGTAACTTTTGACTAGAGCAATTCAATATTTTTTTTTTAAAAGTTAAAATTTTAGGGGGGGTACACTTTGCACTGTGTTATGTTTTTTCTGAAAAAATAATATCACTTTCTATGGCCCCCTTTTTTGAGGACCTAAAGCCAAACCATTTTGAAAAAAAAAATAGTAGTTTAGAAACTAGATTCAAAGGAATACTACTTTTTTCTTTTGTCATGTCTTAAAATTTTGAGCATAATTATCTTCAAATTCTTGTCGAAGTTCAGAAATTGTTGATTTTAGAAAAAATGTGGCCACTTATAACCCCCTTTTGGCACCACAACTTGGTGCACTTACCCATAGATGGTTGTACTGTATTGTATTGTATTTTATTTCATAGATCTTACGAGATGATGTAATCTATTTCATGATGTATATTTTTTTAGCCTCTTATACCCTATGATTTGTATAGTGGGTGATTGTACATTCTATTTATTGCTTAGTGGCATCCTGTAATTGTATATTGTTTAAATGGATTCATACTTGTAGTTGTTCCATGATGTGGAATTTTTATGTGTTAGATTTAATATTAATTAAATTTAAATGTGATTCAATTTCATGGGACCCTTAAGAGATGTAATTTTTTTAATGATGGTTGTTATGTAAGTGAGTTAATGTTTCTGCTACATTTTATATCTTGTCGTTATTGTTTTCATTGTATTATCTATTGTTGTTGAGTTATTATCTTTTTAAACCAAAAAAAATGTTTGACAAACTTAATGAAACTTTAAGTTAATTTCTTTTGGGTCACTTGGCGAGGTGTTGCACTCATCATTCTAAAAGTTTAAGAAATCAATTGTTTGATGAGTATAGACACTTCCTCCAGAAAAATCATAAGTATCGCAGTGCTAAAAAACATCTTTTCAATGGGAAAGAAGAGACTACATCAAAGCCAAAAAGAATGACACCTCACCTATGGTAGTTGAAATATAATAGAATTTAAGGTAGTATTGCTCCACCTATTGGTTTATGTTTGGAAATTATATATTTTGACTATATATTTTTGGCTAATAATGTGATTGATGATCGAGAAGTTCGTCAAGGCATCACTAACCACCTTCCAAAGGGACTAAAATGTTATCTCAAAGAATTTAGTAGGTTGCCCTACTATGAGCAGCTATAAATTGTGCATTTGTTTGATACTATGCATATTGGAAAGAATGTAATAGAGACACTGTGGAAAATATTGGATGGAAGGCGTGACAAAGAAAAACTTGCCAAAATTTGTAGTGACATTCATGATTTCAATCATGCAATGAAGAATATCATTGAATCAAATAGCAATGGAGACCAGATTAATGCAAGTGCCCTTCCTTGGTTATTAATGGAGCATCAAAGTAATGCCATAAAAGAAGTCATATAAAAAAAAATATTTCCGACAAGATTTGCTATGAATATTAGAAATCTCATATCAAAGAAAAGTGAATTTGGGCCAGGGCCAAAAACACATAATTGACATACCTTCATCAAGGTAAGTCATGCTCTTTTGTATTTACAATATATTTATGAAACTACATTCAATTTTCATTGTATTACATTAGAAAAGAATTAAATGATCAGTTGACAATTGTTGTAGTATGTGCTACCCCTATCACTCCCAGACAACTTTGATAATAATATCAAACAAGTGATATATGATCTTGGAAAATTGTCATGTCCACATTTTAAAATATAATTTAAATAAATGATGATAAGAAAATCATATTCACGTATAAAAATAAGAAATAAAAATTACATATATAATATATTATCAATAAAATAATATTTAGTATAATACTTAAAATAATTAAATATGAATAAATTTAATATAAAAAAATAAATTAAATAGAAAACAATATTGTAGAAAGTATGTTATCTTTGTAAATAAGATTTTATAATAAATGATAAAAAATAAAAAATAGATAAGTAAGAAATAATATAATATTAATTAACTAAATCTAATAAAAAAGTAAGAGATGTAATAAAAAAAATGTGACTCTTTAAAATTAATGTATAAAAGGAAGAAGAGAATAATAGAGGAGTTAAAGAAGGATTATTAGAAGAGGAATGATAAGAAAACAAGTTACTTTTTCAAATATTTTCAATGATGAAAGGATGTGACTCATAGAAAGGGTTGTGATTATGAATGGTTGTGACTCTTCAAAAATATTTTAACTATGAAGAGTTGTGACTTTTCAAAAGGATTTTGATTATGAAAGGTTGTGACTTTTTGTTTTTGCTGTGATTATGAAGTGTTGTGACTTTTCAAAGGATTTAGATTGTGAAGTGTTATGACTTGTCCAAAGGATTGTGATTATGAAGGGTTGTGACTTTTGAAAAGGATTGTAATTATGAAGGTTTGCAACTCTTTGAAAAGGACATGGATGATAAATAAAATATGGGAGGATTAAAAAAAATTTATACCTAAGAGAGTTGAACTACAAAACCATTAGAGCAGAGAAACTAAAGTAACTAAACTAATATAAAGTAATATAAATTCTATGAAGAATTATAAAATGAAAAACTGAAGGGAACCAAAGGTGTGTTCATTTGATATGTTTATTTCATAAATAAATACGAATCATTTGGTAAATAAAATTATCAAGATCAAGGACTAAGATGAGAAATTTATAGTTCTCATAGAGATGACGTAAGAACTTGGTAGAGGTCATTCATTAGAATGTCGAGTTTTTTTAAAGAAAAATCAAAGATTAGAGGGCATTCTTGATTAAATGTAAGGATTTTGAATTGAAACTCAGAGAGAGATTTTTAAAGAATCTCTTAGAGACAATATATTGTAGTGGTCATTTAACATATGCATATGTCAGAGATAAGATACTTGGTTAGAGGTGGGATCTCTACCAAGTAGTGTTACTAGAGATCCCAAAGAAGCCTAAGTAAGGCATTATTTATATGATAATTACCTAATCAAGATATAATTCTGACCAGAGGGTTAGGTGGTTTGAGAAGGATCTCTTTCGAAGGATTAGGAAGGGTAGTATGGGTAGTATTTATATTAATATTCACTTAATCCAATACTTTTTAATGTGTTTCACATATAATTTTTTATACTTACTAACGAGTTGTAGGTTACAACATTCAAATTTAGTCCAGAAGAGAGGATATTACAAAAATACATGAGGCAATAAGTGATATTTGTTCAATATATCAAACAATCATATCAAACAAGTAATATATTGTAAAGTCACATATTTATATAATTGTGTATCTTGAATCCCATGTAGGTGGTTGTCATCTAAAGAAATCCATAAAGAAGATATAAAATATTGGAAGAAAAGAATTCATCAACCAATGAGTGAAATGAAAGTGTTTACCTTCAACTTTTTTCAATGCATAAGAATGCTACCTCATACACCAAGTTGAGGAGATTGAATTGTGTGGACCTCTACAACCTAGGTCAATGTGGATGGTTGAGAGACACTTAATTTTTTTGAAGGGTTTGGTTTGACAAAGAGCAGGTCTTGAGGGTTCTATGGTTTAGAGATATATGGTATACCAAATGATGGTGTACGTTACTCAATATCTTCCTAATCTTGCAGCAAAGACTCATATAGATTGCATTTGGGATCTTGACTCCAAAAACAATTTCAAAGGGGAGTACTTGGTGGGGAATGATAGATTCAAGAAAGTGAAAGATAATAAATTATGAGATGGTATTGTAGTTAATTAATTCTCAATCTTTAGAATAAATCTGTTCTAAGTCATTTATTTACTTTTGTCTAGTTGCTAAAGAGTGGGATGCAATACATTTGTTTGATCTAAACAATCAAAAATTGGATGATGGTATGGATTGAACATTGTCAACATTATGGTCATAGATTAAAATGAGAATTTATGTCTTCATTGGTTATACAAGCTTATTGTAATGGAGATCCCAATGTTACACAAAAGGAAATAAATTTAGCATATGGTTGAAGAGATCTCCAGGTACTTATAAGCTTGTTAATCAACCATACATTTTTAAACTCGTGATGCAATAATTTATACATGTTTGACATTATTGTAGATGAAACATCACAAGGCTATGTTATGCATTGGTTATAAATTTTGCATCAAAAATATGGATGACACAAATAGAACTTGTGATTTTGGCATAAGTGTAGTCTTCCAGGTGACTAATATTTCATCTAGAAATGACTTACATCCTCGAGAGTCTCAAGATCGATACTATGGAATTTTGGTTGATTTACTTGACTATGACTTTAATTCCTTCAAATTAGTTCACTTTGTCATCAAATGGTACAATGTACAACTCAATCAAAATGATCTTGATAGAATTGGTATTGAGCATGAGAATGGATTTCCCATGATTAGTACAAGGTTTCTTGAGCCAGTTGGGGATGAGCCCTATGTTCTTTGAAGTCAATGTGAGTAGGTTTTTTGCTCAGAGGTTCCACATAAATTGCATTTTTTGTTGGACATGATCCAAGAGGAAGGCCGATAAAGTATAATGTGATGAAAGAAGAAGATACCGAGGAAGAGGAATAAGTTGATCATGATCAAGATTTAGTTGATCATGTTCCTCATGCAAATGATGCTACTACTAATCACGATGATGATGCTTCTACTGATCACAATGATGATGATGATGATGATGATGAGGATGATGATGATGATGATGATGATGACAGAAGAGGTGGTGATGATGTTGATGATAATGATGGTCTTGATGATGAGATGGATTAAGAATAATATCAATGACAATGGGGTTTAATTAGCTAACATTGAAGGGGAGTTTGATTATCAATGACATTAATGAAATGTATAGTTATGTGATCAATGCCTATGATATTCAATATTGAGTTCTTGATAGATCAATAATAAATTTGATTAACTTGTCATGTACCTAATTTTAATGTTTATAATTCATATATGATGCTAATATTTGATGTAATTTTGAGTATATGTATCATGATTTTCTTAGATAACATAAGATAATTGATTTACATATGCAGAAACCTAAAGCCCTTTCACGAGCATCCCACACAGTCTCATGGATCATTAGGTATAAGTCAGTACACCCCATAGAGATTAATATCTTTTACAATTTGTAAAATATCTCTCATTTCCACCTATCTCTCTTATTTCATGGAGTGCAAGTACCAGGTAATATGTATTTGTCAAATTTTTCTTCCTCGAGCAAGGAAAATGTAGGAATCGAAGAAGAAAGTGAGACATTAAGTATGTCTAAATCAAGGAGATCGAGTCGAGGTCAAAATATCATAAAGAAATTCAAGAAAATTTTCCTTGCTCAAGAGGGGTCATGTTCTTATGATGATGAGAGTAAAGATGACTTCAATGTGCCCTTTAGGTACAATTATCTACAAAAACAATAGGTCCCCAATAAAATTCCTCTAATAACCACTAATTTTTGTGTTGTAGGAAAGATATATCGCATAACACCATCCTTGTTACATGGTTTGGGCCTATTTTCCATGGATGACATAAATGTGTCTTACAACAAGGTTGTTGAATTAATGGAGTATGTCAAACCTTGCTATAATTATAGTAATTGGATGTAGATTGTTAGATTAAAAAAAAAAGTATTTGTAGCTATGCACTCGCGGAAAATTATATACAACAAAAAGTTAAAGTTGTAAAGTAAAACAATAGCTATATACATTGATGGAAGGCCAAAAGAATCAGGGAATATTGTTGATTTTATAAATAGTACATAACCTGCATCAACTAAGAAGTGACCCAATTGTATATTTGTGGCATGTGAGGAAAATCATGTATTTGAATGTGTGATAAAATCAATACATGGAGGTGAAGAGTTTCTTATTGATTAAAATTTGAATTGTGTAGATACAAACAAAGCCACTATCATGGATCAAATTTGTAAGCCTAAAATGGATGGTGGTCTTGGAATCAAGTATGTGAGAAGTATGAATAAAGCTCTTCTTGCTAAGTAGGGTTGGAGAGTTTATCAAGATGATAAGGAATGGAGTACTATCTAAAAACCTAAATACCTCTTTAATGCTCCTTATTTATCTAATTTTCTATCTTATCCTAATTTTTTATCTCCTTTTTCTATTTGGGGAGCTGTGCAGGGAGCTAAAGACATTTTAATTATGGGTTGTTCTTGGAAAGTAGGTAATGGGCAAAAGATCAAGTTCTGGGATGAAGCTTGGATTCTAGATCATCCTCTAATTAAGGATTTTGAGGATAGAACTCTTATTGACAGATGTAAACAAACATTTGGTACTCTTGTGGAAAATTAATGAGTTAATAACAAATGGGTTAACCTTGTTGAAAGTAATCAGGATTTTCATAATACTCAGTTAATCTTGAATGCATTGAGCCTTTATCCTCATATTGAAGATAAAATGATTTGGGGTGCTAATGCAAGTGGTTGTTTTAAAGTCTCCTTTATTTTCAAAACTAAGGAAAAAGGTTCTCAACCTTTGTAGAAAAAAGCTTGGATAAAATGTCTCGCTCCTAGAATTAATATTTTTTTTGGATCTTGCTTCAAAACATAATTCTTACTTTGGATAATTTGCAAAAAAGGGGTATTAATGTGGTTAATAGATGTAGCTTATGTAAAGAGGACTATGAATAAAGAAATCATCTTTTCTTAAGTTGTAGTTATAGTCAAAAATTTTAGAATTACATCCTTAACTATTAGAATTTAGATTTGGTTCATTACAATAAAATTGATCAATGCTTCTAGAGCTGGACTTGTCCATCTAAGGAGAGCAATATTGGTCTTTTGTAGAAAATTACCTTGCCCCATCTCTGGTGGGAAATCTGGAAAGAAAGAAATAATATAATTTTTAGAGACAAAGAAATGCTTGAGTGGGTTCTTGGTCATAACATAATCAGAGCTATCAAGGAAAACTTCAACTCTCACAAAAAAATTTAGTGATGAATTCCAAATAAATAATCATATGCAAACTAAAGGCTTTAAAATTAAGATTGATGATGAAAGATAGAATGTCAAATGTAAGTCCCCACCTATGGGATGGATTAAAGAAAACTTTGATGGTGCTAGTAAAGGTAATCTTGGCAAAGATGGTTGTCGAGGGGTGTTGAGGGACCATACTTGAAGAATTGTTGATGCTATTGCTATTCCTAGTGGGATCTCTACCGGCCATAAAGTTGAGGCAACAACAACACTATATACTATGAGGTTGGCTGCGGACATTGGTTATCAGAATCTTTGGATGGAAGGAGATTCACTCAACATTATTAATATGCTCAATAACAAGAACTAGGTCATGTGGTCTATTGAAGCCAGTTTAACAAAAATCAAAAACCTTATGAATAAATTTGATAATGTTATATTTTCCCATATTTTTTGAGAGGGAAATTCGGTTACTGACTGGATTGCAAACCAAGTTGTTTATCAGGAAAGCAAGTTGAGGTGGGATGCTGACCTAAGAAAGAGTGTGGAGCTAACAACAATTGTTAATAATGACAAGACACACGCAAGAGAAGGAAAGATTTCCTAAGAATGGAAAATTTATGAAGAAGAGTGGTGGGTTTATGGAGGACAGACTGAGACTCCCAAGGAAGTACCTGTGCGCTATTATGATTTGTGTTTGGCACATAAGTATATTTCTTAGCTCCTTAGTAATCTTCAATACTTTACTTCATTTTCTGGGTTGTGCTACTCTGGTTTTCTATAGTGATTTTCAAGTTTTGGAGATGGGCGGGGAACTTAGAAAGCTAGAGCTGAGCAATTGTAGGGCTTGGAAGGCTAAGGCTTCTGTATGAAAATTTTTGCAAAAAGGTAATGTGACAACCTATTTGGAGCGTCTCCATGGTTATAAACCTCACATTACAGAAGTGTTCTTCAAAAACTAGTTTGAAGATAGGGTAACTTTGCATGGGGTCATGGTGAATTTGACTAAAGATTTTATTGCTGAGGTTACAAGGCTTCCAAAAGAAGGGATTAAATTTAGTGAGGAGACTAGCATCTCCAATGCAGCCTTCAATAAATTTTCAAAAATAGAAGCCGAAGAGAAGAATCTAGAGAAAAAATGGGGATTTCTACAAATGGAAACAAATTAAAGTAATATGGAGGGATGTGTTGTCTTGTATCTATGAGTATTTTATTCTTGATGGCAGGGCTAAAAGGGTCCATAAATTTCACTTTGTTTTCCTAAATCATTTTAGGCACAAAGATAAGATTTCCTTCCTATTTTTTCTGAAATACTCTCTACTTCTTAGCCTTTATGCACATACAAAAAAAGAGTCTTGTCCTATGCTACATGAAGGTTTAATTTTAATCATTGAAAACTATTGTAAAAGTAAGGCTATAAAGCCATCTCTGGTTCATGTGAAAAGGAAAGGGTCTGGAAGTGAGACCCACCCTAAGAGAATTAAGGTTGAAGAAGGGGCAAGTGTTAACAAGAAGGTTTCAAAACAAGAAAGGACTAAGAAACATGTTGAGGAAATTATGGAGTCTGATAATTTGGACAATAATGAGAAGATGGCTACAAAAAATGATGAGAAAATAGAAATGGGGGATTTTAGCTTTAACTTGGATGGGTACTTAGGAGTAAAGGGGTGTCTACTAATAAATATAATGTAGAGGGAATTCATGATAGAAATACGAGGTCAGAAACCCATGGGGAGGAGGATGATAAACAAAGTGATCACCCCTCACATAATGCCAGTGAGGAGAAATGGAGGAGAAAATGAGAAAGGAGAATGAAGACAAGACCTTGTTGGTAAGGATAATAGCTAGAGTAAAGGTGTGAATGAGGAAAGGATGAAGAATATGGACATAAATACTGATACCTAGATCAATATTGTTACTTTATTTGAGCCTAGGAATGTGGATGGTAGGAGGGATGTCTCTCATGATGCTAAGCTCTCCTTTCTTCACATTGCAAAGCTTAAGGTGGAGACTTTTCTTCAGGGTGATTTGTGGTTGTATAATGAATTAATGGCTCTTAAAAAGAAAATGGGGATAATGCAGATAGATTTGGATGTTGCATGTGCAATATTACCCAATTGGAAGTGCATATTGGTAACATTCCTAATAAGCTTAAAGATTATGAATAAGAGCTTCTTCACTTAATAAAGGAAAGTGGTCTAAAAATAGAACAAGTAGCTTCTAGTCTATGTGTTGCAGCAGCCAGTCTGGGAAAGAAAAGTAATGAAGAGATTATGTCACTTGGTAATAATAGAGTGGGGAGTCCTGGTGGGCCTAGTAAGAGAACAAAGAAAAGCACAAGGAAAAAGGTTGTTGAGGCTCTTGGGGCTCCTGTTCCTTCACCTATTGACATCATCCAGAGTATTGTGGAAGTAGGTAAAGAGGTTGTGAACATTATCAAGGAGCTACTATAGGTGTTTGTCATGGATTGGGCATGTTGCTTTCTAGTTTGGGTGGTTTTGCTGGTTTTTCCCTTTTTCTTTCCTGTTTGTTTAAAACTCTAGGTTCCAGGTCCTTGTAAAACCTGGTCATTTTGTATGGTTTAAACTCTTGGTTTTAGGTCCCTATAAAACCTGGTTTGGATATTTTTTAAACTTTAGGTTTCAAGTCCTTGCAAAACCTGGTAGTGCTTTAAATATTTATCTTTAGTTTTTTGTAAAGGGTTTCAGGTCCCTTCAAAACTTGCTTTTACCATAATCTAAAACAAAGCCACTATCATAGGCAAGGTGGTATGTATTATGCACATTTAGAATCAACTCCAATCAATGAATCCAACACACCATTTATTTTTTAATTTATTTTGCTAACTTAGAATAATAACATGTGTTTAACATGTCTCAATTTTTTTTTCGAAATATAGGGCTATAGTATGGATCAACAACCACATGAGACTTCTTCTTCCTAATAGGTAAAGCTCATTGTTGTTGTACAAATTAGATACACGAGATATGTTAATGTATATTTTTTATTATGTTTTATTCTTCATTACTAATTTGGATTGATTTTAAATATAGAAATAATATTATTATTCTCACAAATGAGTGCTAATGAGGAAAAGGGAAAGGAACGAGTATTCCATGAGGAGCAGTAGGATGAGAAAGATCCATCGATTCATTGTTGATTTTGCATCAATCATTGATCCTGTGGCTACACTGCAAAAGGTCCTTCATGCACTATCAAGAGCATTAACTCAATTGGCATCAATACTACCTCAAACTCCTTAAATATAGATGAAAGAGGATGAGTTGATGCACCTAGTTCAAACTTATATAGTAAGTATTAATGTACTTTTTAATTATAAGAAAAGTTCAATAATGGTTTTTATAGTATACTCTTTTATTTATGTCATTAAATAAAATGCATATGTGTTATTTATACATAGGATGTTGAATAGTTTCAAGGGCCATGCCCCAAATGTAGATACTTCAAGTGGTTTAAGTACATTGCATGTTCCATCCTACACTTGTGTTTTGCTCGAACAATTTTCTTTTTATAGCTCTAACAATCTTATTTTTTAATGCTCTAACAATCTTATTTTTCAACACCTAGCATTGATCCTATGTTTAGTATGCCGCTTGCTACGAGGAATAGAACCGTAGAGGTAATGTTGATTGTAATTTCAGAAACACATAGCATGGTCACAAATACGATGGCAATGCCTATTAGTAAGTAGATTCCTCTTTTTCTCTCTCATTTTTCACGTGTTTATTTCATTTGAACTATTATTTCTTAGGGGCCATTTTGTAGTATTGGATTCATTTTATGTAGGAGGTGATGAGGACATTCTTGGATGTACCCATGTTAGATGTATGGGAACAATCGAGAATTGTGATCAATTGCTTGTGAGCAATGAAGATGGACTTCTAGGTAAAGTTGTCATTTCATAGACTAGGGAAAGTCTAACAAACAAAACCAAAACTTAAACCACAATAGGATGAGATCCCTAAACCTTTCCTTTTTAGATTATCTCTAAGACAATAAATTATTCTAATTTATGAGCCAAGAAAAATAATTTTCCTTGGGTACCCCAACTCTCTTAACATATGGAAAAGACTCCTAATTCATATTTAATTCATCTTTAAAACATTAGAATCTTCAAAGTAAGGAACATAAGTTAAAGATGAAATTCTTCTTTCTCACAATGTTATTTTGTTTTGTTGGCTTGATCACAATGCTATTTTCTTTTGTTGATGCTTACATTGGCACAAATGTTCTTCTTGCTTACAATCTTATTTTCTTCTATTAATCGTTACTTTGACCCTAAAATTGAACAATATTCATGACTAGTGTAATCTTAGAAAAAATGTAAAAGCATTTGATAAGAACCCAAAATTATGAGTTGAGCAAATATATGTTTATGATTTTTGTAGGAAATCAATGTGTTTTAGGTTGGCTATATATAATATCTCAATGTTGTTGCTTGATTCATTTTTATGAAGTGCTTCATACAATTTTTTGGTCATCCAAAGTCACTTAAAAATATGGTATATATTAGAAGATAGAGAAAAATTCCCATTTTCATAATAGTATAGCAGATAGTAAATGAAATGGTTGCTTCCAATGATTTGTAACTTACTGATTTTTGTAATCCTCATGTACTTTCTAATTGTTGAGTTTGGTTCATCCACTAAGTCAATGACATCCTTCTCTTTTCAACTAGCCAAGACAAAAATATAATGTTTACTCACAAACTAGTTTTTATTCATTTTTGGTTGGTTTATTTGAATTTTGTAGGATCTTATGATATAACTACTGGAGTTCATGTTTTTTGATGACATAGTTTGATGTGAGGTTTTTCTATTTTCTTTGCATAAATAGATTTTCCTTAAATGTGAATTAATCGCTCCTGATTCAGTAGATTACTATTTGATAATATGGCTATTTTGGTGGTTGAATCAAACATGAATCTTGTTAATGATCATGATTCCATGAAGGGTGTCAAGGATTTGTTGGACACAAGTTTTATAAATTTAATGCCTCATAAATATGTCTTTCCTCAGAGAAAGCACCCATCAACTGCTCAAGTGTTACAAGGAGAGACTATACCAATTATTGATATCTTAGGGCTTGATGGATCCCAACATGAGCGACTCCAAACCATCAAATCTTTTGCACATGCTTGCTCAAAGTGGGGAATATTTAGGGTAATTTTTTTTTCTATTTTCCTCATTTGCAATTACTAATAAAGTCTTGGCTTCATGGAATTACAAAATAAAAAATTACAAAAGGAAAAATTGTATTTTTTTTTCAATTAAGATCACATTAAATGATGAAGCCAATAGGATTGCAAGATTACCTTTGAGGAGTTTGAAATAACTGACTTCTTTCAAATTCAAAATTTCTACAAATCAATCATCATAAGGAATTTGATAACCTAATTGAGGGGTTTGAATAATACTTATAAAAAATTGAATGTCAAATTTATTCATCTCATTTTTCTTGATTGAGGGTTCCAATTTTACTTAATCATAAATTGAATGTCAAATTCCTTCATCTCATTTCTCTTAATTGAGGGTTTCAGTTTTAGTTAATCTTAGGTTTAGAATTGAGCCATTTTGAATAGGGGACAGTTAATTAATCATGGGATTGAGGAATCTTTGCTAACCAACATGTTATATGTAGCCCATAAATTCTTCTCTCTCTCTCTTCTCTGGGGAGAAGATGAAGTATGGGAAAGGGGATGTTCTTGATCTAGTTAGATATGGAACCAACTTTGATGCCCAAGTTGACCAAGTTTTCAACTGGAGATATTTTTTGAAGCATTTTTTCCATCCTATACTACATACTCCGGACAATCCCCCAAATTACAAGTATTGTTTCTCTCTTCTATAAGTTGAAATAATCTCATATTAATGAAAAGCTAAGGGCGTATTTTGATATTTTAGAAGTATCTCTAAATTACTACATCTAATAGTAAAATATTTTGGCTTTCTTCAATTTTTTCTTTTTTTAGCATTTTTTTCATTTTGATAAGGAATTATCAATTGTGATTCAAAATGTTGATGTTAAAATCCGATGTGTAAGTCAATCTAGAAACTAATATATTTTGATATTACAAATGGTAGAGATAAGTTGGCTACATTTTCCATAGTAAGTCAAATTGTGATATTTCCATCAGGATTCAACTATGTAGTTTTTGGAGTCAAACTTATTGGCCCATGTTTCACAAATAGTGGTTCACACAATGCATCTCTCGTGACAATGAATGGAACAATAAAACTTGTTGGGTCCAAGTGATGTTCACAAAAGTGAAGCACCCACTACTCATGAAATATGAATTGATGAATTTAACTCCAAAAACTACACAGTTGAATCATGATAGCAATATCACGAAATAGTAGAGATCTTTTACTATTGAATGAATTTTTCTACAACTGAAATCTAAAACTCTCAACCTGTCTTGAATGATTACAATCTTTACACTCCTATTGATTATTGAAAAGGAGCATGCACCCCTACCTAAATACAAAATGTCCCCACAGTTACAATTCAGTTTCATCAATTTGCTCCAAACCACATGATAGTAGCTCATCAAATTAAAAGATTGGCCATTTTTGTACTTCTAGTATCACAAGATCTCCTAGGTTATAGAAGCCTAAGTGATAATTTACTTAGAAATAGACTCATGTAATCTAATTTTCTTTTGGTTAAGAAATAATATATCTTTAATTCCCAATGTCCATATATTTGATTGGCTCATTTTTGTTATTTTAATGGAAGTAGAGATGTCATTGGACAATACTTCAAGGAAGCCTGTAAAATGGCTTTGAAATTGATGGTAGCAATATCTGAAAGTTTGGGGCTGGAGAATACTTACATAGAAACTATCTTCAAAGAGGGTTTTTAGGCTGGCATATTAAACTCTTATCCAGGGTGCCCACAACCAAATCTTACAATGGGCATTGCACCCCATTCTCATCATGGGGGTCTCACCATATAGTTACAAATTGAGATGGGAGGCACACAAGTGCATCATAAGGATCATTGGGTGGTAGTGGAACCTATTCCAAACACCTTTGTTGTCAATCTTGTTGATCTACTACTAGTGGACAAAAGATATATTTATTTTTTAAATAATTCAACTAGCCATCACAATTACGACGAACCCACCTCAAAAGCGACGATTAGTTCTAATGGCTATGCATCCCTTGCATAGCACAACTATCACAAAAGAATCCTAAACATGATGACATGCTTTGATGGATAATTGTTGCTTCTACAACGCAGCTATCACATATACATCACAATTGCAATGACAGAGTAAAAGTTTCAACCATCTTGATTATGAAAGTGTACTATCACAATTGTGACATCATGAACATGAACTCTTGTCCCTCCCTTCATCCAAGTTGCAATAGTATCTACCATCACAATTACGAAAGATTCCCTCACTGTCACAATTTGTGACAATAGAAGTCTGATAGAAGTTGATGAGTGAGTCTGTAGCTAGGGTGACAGTTGGACATTGTAATTGAGACAGTTTTCTATCACAGAATGACACCAAATGTTGTGGTGAGTATATGGGTGAAGTCCATAAATACTTCTAAATTGAGGAAGATGGACGAAGGGGATAATAATAGTGTTGAAGCTAAATACTTGGAAAAGCACTTGAAGGACTTACATGAACAAGTGAGAAAGAACATTACTAAGATAAATACAAAGTACAAGGCTAAAGAAGATGAGAAAAGGTGGCATGAAGACTTTTAGATTGGAGATGAAGTTATGTTTCATTTGAGAAAGGAGAGATGTCCAAAGAGAACTTATAATAAGTTGAAGATGAAGAAGTGTGGACCATGGAGGATACTAAAAAAGAATGATTCAAGAAATTTCTATGAAATAGAATTTTCCAATGACCTGAATATTTCACCAATATTTAAAAAAATAATTCTAATAGAGTATCATGATAGAGATGTTGAAGATGGGGTCACTATTATATAGTGGAATATTCAAACAACTACTTCAGCTACAAAAGTCATTGGAGACATTTTGGATAGTTATGTTGGTAGTAGCACTGGAAATAAAGCATCTGAGGAATATCTAATCAAATGAAAAGGAAGATCCACTAAAGATTCATAATGATTATCAAGAGAGGAGGTTAATTCTCTTGGTTTTTCTTTGAACACCTAAGATGTGACATGGTCACTTTTCAAATTCTTGGGTGTTTGATGTAGGAGCATCCTAGTTTTAAGGGCATTCTTGCATCACCCAATTTTTTTTATCAAGTTTTTCTTATTATAAGGGCTATATCAATACATAGTTTCTATTTCTGGAAGCTTTCTACTTTTAGTAAGTTGGTCATTAGAGCCCAAAGGACTCTAATTTCTTTCTTGGAGATTCACTTTGGATATATCAGTGTGCCAATAATTTTTCATAGCTAGATCAAGTCTATTTTTGAAGATATTGATTTTTTTTCATATTGGTAGTAGGGTACAAAAAAATTGAATTTAATTTTGAAGGCTTGAGAGACTCTGAAAAGGGGGCAAACCTCGACTACATGGAGCTTGTGCAAGTAATACATTATAGAGAATTTTGTGGCATTTCCAAAGTAGGGTCATAATAGCCAATTAAAGAAACTAGCCCAATGAGTTATGGTCTTCAGAAGTTGCACTACCTAAAGTGGATAAAAATAGAATTCCTTCAAAAAAAAATTGAGTCCCAAAGTTGTTTTGGCCTACTCTAATGTAATAAAATACAAATAATAATATTTTTAGGTTTATCAACCTCAAAATGTAGGATTAAATACTCTATAACCTTCTTGGGTAGTTAAAATATGTATATAAATAAGGCTTGTAGGTTGTCTAAGATAGTTTTGAGGAAGTATATAGTGGGTCTAACTTGTAGAATATTGTAAGGAAAATACCCATGTGGCTTTGCATGTCACATTTTTGAGTATTCAAATTCTATTTTATTGGAAATGACAAGAAGTCAATTTCTCATTCTTGTAATTTGTTGTTATTTCTCTATTTTATTGTGTGTTTGTGTTAATAACGAGAGTACCTTTCATCACTATAATTTGATACCACTTGTACCATCCATACTAGGAACCCAAATTTGAACAAATTCTATAAGTTGTAAATTCAACTTCCTATTCACATGTGGGTTTTTTTTCTAATACTTGTCAATTCACAATTGATTTTCAATAGCAACAGTAAAGATCATGCGCTCATATCAATTTCACTATGTACTTTGTTTAGGAATGGTTCAAAGTTTCAAATATTTATCTTGCTCTCTAGAGGTCTAATTATGTTGCACACAAGTAATAACTTTGGTCTAATTATAATGATGACAATCATATATTCCTTTTGATGGTTAAAAGCCACAAATGTGTGTACAAAAATTAGATATCAACTTAAATAAATTGTTGTAATTTATGATTTGGTAGGTATTTTGTTGTTAAAAGTTACAAGATAAACACTCATGTGGTATTGATATAGTATGATAAGAGATTGTATTGATGTCAAATTCAATTACATATTTAAAACTTGATGATGAAGAGAGTGGATGAGTATCACATGTCATTGCTATGTGTTATTGGTTAACTATATGTTTTATATTGATTTGAAACCAATACATAGATCTTAGATTATGGTTTGTAAGCAATCAATCTAGGTGATTATTTGTTGCTTACTTGTTTGAACATATCTTGAAATACTATTTGATTTCTTGTATGAAAAATATCTTCTAAAATAGCAATATGACTTATATCAACTTTGTATAATATCATTACATTTATACATTGTTCTTATAGACCATTTTTGCTTTAACAATCTCTTAAAATCATGCTCAATTGAGCACCAAAACTTGGTCTCCATTTTGTTTTCAAACAATATCCTCTGTGTTGAACTCATGAGGTATCGTTAAATTATGTGTTTATAGAAATACATTTGTGTGTTAGCATTATCATTTATATTATTGATTAATATTATAGTATCATTAGTCCATGCTTTATACATAAGGCAAGGAATTAATGTCCCCATTAGCCTCATCAATACCAATTCATGTAAAAATATGAATGTTATATTCCAAATTTTTTTAAGATAGATTTTTAAAATCAATTATGGTATATAAATTCCAAATTTCTAAATAGTCTATGACTAATTTCCTAGGGTCATTTTTTATTTTTGTAAGTAATAAAATGATTTAAAGTAAAAAGGTGATGCTAAGAGGGAGTTACTTAGCACTTGTACTACAATCCTTTTTCTTGAACCTTCTTGACTTATAATCAATGCAACTTTATCGTTGTTTTCTATCTTTTTTTATCAAGTTGGAAATCTTCTCTATGACATGGAAACAACATAAGGCTTTGGTATTTCATAGAACCACAAGTTTTTAGGAGTTAAATTTGTCACATTTTTAATGCTATTTAGGGCTTGAAATCAAGGGACAATGTATGGCTTATTAATGTTTGGTAGCTTTAGTTGGATAAATTATACTATATATATATATATATATATATATGAATATGAGTATTTAGAGATGGCTATCATTTGGAAAATATATACCAATAATGACAATACAACTACATTTGTAGTGATCTCTAGAAAATAACATGGTATTAGGGCCATGTTACAAATTTAATGAATTGATGAACATAATATAATTTGATATACTGTCAAAGAAAACATGAATTAATAACGAAACTTCTGTGAAGTTGTGAGGAGAATAACATCTAAAATCCAACAAGAACCTTAGTGGAGAGTAAACTCAATTTTAGCACCTTAGTAGAGGCGATTCGAAAAGAAGTTCCGCCATAATTCATACAAGTGAACAATCCTATATAAGATATGTAGAGTTACTCACCATACACACGACATAAATTACAAGTTATCTAGAGTAGATTATGATAGAAAAAAGAGAGGTATAAAAATTGTGAGGAGTATACAGAACTAGGTATGATGAAGCAAGATAATAGAAAGAGATACTAAAAATTGGATAAATTATTTGCCAATCTAGTCTTCATTTATCACATAGCAAGGGATGGCCATAATGTCAAACATGAATATAGTCAAATCAGTAGTCACACACCACATATTACACAATGTGTACAAGTAACCCCCATTGTCAAGTGTGAAAGATGTATTAGCCTTCACATCAATATCCTTTATCTATCTCATTCATTTGGCTCCAAATAGTTGATCGATAATGTATATATTTCTCAATCGATATAATCTTCAATGACATATATCTTAGAAGGTATTCATAAGGGATCAATATTTAGAACATACGACAAATGAGGATGATTAGATTGAATAAGGGGTATTCGAGGAAAACGATATAGATTTAGATTACATCTCAATGCCCTATATTATATTCAACAATTTTACTACCGTCAGTTGTCTCCTTGCAACCAACAATATTAGGGAAAACATTAAAACTTAATTCTTTTGAAAATAAAGAATTGCTTAACAGGAAGATTTGATTGTAGGCATTAGGGATAACATACCATGTGGTGTGACATATTATATTATGAATTCTTTTAGCTAGATTGTTTTTTTATGGTGAGAAGTTGCAACTACATATATACAATAAGAAAATACTTGCCGACAAATTACTATACCTAAGAAAATGATGATGAAAAGTTGTTTGATTAAACAACCAATTATTATGATCGTTTGATCTAAGGAAATAAAGGAATTTGGTCAAGTTAAAGACCATGATATATATTACATCGTGTAAGTTGAAGATTATAATAATAACTACATAGTATAGAATAAATTTATGTGAATTAAGTATAGATTCAAATTTATAATATTCTTACAATTAATAATATTATTGAGAATAATTATTAAAGGTGATTTTTATTACTAGAAAAGTTATTTGCCTTGATCTTCTCTCGAGAATGTTATTGTAGGAAAAAGGGAGATTGATTTCCAACTCAGAGGAAGATTGAGATTCAGAGGGAGCTTGACATTTCATTAGATGCAACTTTGAAAGAGAAGGAGCAGATAGAGGATATGGCTCTGTCAAACTTCAATGATCTCGTATGTATTGACAAAGGGAGTAGATCATGCTGAGAAGGATTTTCCAATGATCAATAAATTGTAAACATTAAAGAGGACTATGATTTATGAATATTGTTCATAACAATATGGGCCTATCCTTTGTGTACATCATGAGGAAGTGATGACTTCCAAATGATTATCACTTGTTTTTGTAGAAGTTATTGTAAGGTGAAAATCTTACAATAACTTTATTCAAATTTCAAATGAGTTGATATTCAAGAAACTAAAAAGTCAAATGAGTTGACATTCACTTAACTATGATGTGAAATGAGTTGACATTCTAGAAACCATTTTCTATGTTGAGGTAATATGTTATTCATATTGGGGTGATCCCACACTAGTGGGTGCCACTTTTTGACACTAAAATACATATGTTTTAAACAAACTTCACATTTGAGTGACTATATCTCTAAAACTATGAATAATTTAAAGATGACGTAAACTAGTGATTTCTAGCACTTTATTCCTACTTTGTAACTATATTTTTTAATTTAAAAATAAATTATTTTAGTCAAATTTTTCTTCTCCCCCGAAAAGTGGTACATATGAAAAATCAATATTTTTAAAGAGAGTTATTTTGACAAACATAAATTTTTTTTTAGAAATGATAATGAGGTAGTTCTTTCAATGTTGCATTTGGTTTGATTCAATTTGTTTGAATATTGTACAATTTATGAAATTTTGAAGTGACATCAATCGTAATTCAGACATACGTTCATTTTGATGAGGATAACTTGAACTCAATTTATCATAAATCAAATTTTCTTTTTTCAATAGAAAGCTATCTCAATAACCTATTTTCTAGATATTTTTCAAAAATAATTTGACCTAATTTACAATTTTTTTTGAAGTGTCCAAGTTAGTTGATGTTCAATTGTTAATCAACCTATAATGAGTTAAACTCATATTTGAAAGTCTTAATGAATATAATATGTATTAAACATATAGTCATTGTAAAGCTTTCTCTGAGCATCACAAATTGACATTTTTGATTTGCAACAGATCATTTGATCTCAATTTTTAGGGTCAAACCAACATTTCTAAATTTTTATCTAAGAAAACAATAAGGAAATTTGTAAAATCATGTGTTCACTTGAACATATTAAGTATGTTTGCATGAACATGTGTTTGTGTGAACACACGAGCCAGAATAATCTAGTGACCAGAAATTTATTTTAATATATTTTCATGAACATATAAAAAAAATTAGTTGTGAGTGAACATGCTTAAAAAACATGTGATGACATCACCTAAGCATTAAGGACAAATGTTTGAAAGTGAAGCCAAATTTTATAAACTAAATGCAAATTTTTGAAGGTAATGGGAAATTTTAAAAAAAAATTATTTTTTTGGTTTTTTTATGAGAAACAAGAAAGGAAGACAAAACAAACATGCAAAGGAAGAGATCTCATAAAGTAGAACAAAGAAATCTTCAGAAAACTTTGGCGCACGCGCGCGCGCGCGCACACACACACACACATATTCATGGTCTTGAATTTAATTATGTATCAATCTTATTTTTTAATCTAATTTGATTAATTTATAAACGTTTTGCATGCAATCAACAAGGTGAAGGTGAAGAAAATGTTGAAGGAGGCTCAAAAAAAGTAAAAGTGCATATAGGAGAAGGGTCAAGATCACTCCCTACAGAATTTCAAACAATGAATATTGATGAAGGTTCAAGATCACTCCCTACAAGAGTTCAAGTAACAGAAGTCAGAGAAGGGTCATAATATTTCCTTACAGAATCTCAAACAATGAATGTTGGAGAAGGCTCAAGATCACTCCCTATAGAAATTCAAGTAATAGAAGTTGGAGAAGGGTTAGGATTAGGTGCAGGAACTGATATGGACGAACTCATAAATATTGTTGAATCTGTAAAGAATGGAATTTCTGACAAAAATTTAGATCATTTGCTTAAAATGGATGTGGATAAATTGAGCACACTTGTACCTACTGTTCAACCCTTAAGTTTGTCTAAGAAAAGCTCAATGAATAAGATGATAAGAGAAATAATGACTAAATTTGATAACATTAAAAAACTTAAACAAGCTTAGTTGCTTTCACTTTTGCTTATGCAAAAGAAGTTGCAAGAGGCATTGAAATTGTTAGAAGTAGACATTGTCATCAAAGAAGAGAAGATTTTCTAACATGCAAACTGATGTGATTGAAAATGTTAAACAAGGTTTGAGAAACATAGGAAAGCGGTCTCGAACTAAAGATAAGTCCATGGCAAGAAAAGTGATGTTGATGTCTGTTGTAAATAAGAATATGACTCAAAATAGACAAATATTTTCAATTTCATTTGAAATGAATTTTAGTAGGAAAACAATGAGAGAATATGTTAAGAGAAGATTAATTCTGGATGACAATATCATGGAAGGCAATTGGGCAATCATGTGTAGAGCACCTCATTCTGATAGGATTGATGAGGGATTCAAAAATTTAGTCATATCATTTTGGATTGATAACACTCATCCTTCATCAAACAGTAGAGATGTTAGGCATAGGATTGCATCTAGTCAATATGAACATCATACAAAACATTGGTTGGACACAACACAACATGAGTTATGTGTCATTTTGTAGTGAACATCCTAATGTAAAAATTGGGCAAACATTGTTTGAAAGATTGAAGCCATACTTTGTGAGGTCAAACAAAGTGTTTGAAACATGTTGTCGTCATCATATTGAGTTTGATCTCCACTATTAGGTATTTTGAAAGTTTGTAGAAGACACATATGGTTTTCACGTTGCTCCTCCTAGTAGGTTAAGTGAGTTTATATGTTCCATTTTAATGAAAAAATAGATGATCCAATTGGTCAAATAAATTGCATCAAAGAAATATGTGAAGCATGTGGTGAATTGGCTCTATTTATTTTGAAAATTAAAAATATCAATGTAACAAAAAAGGTGAATTGCAAAAGTTACAAATATGTGAAGAATGAAACATAGTTGGGGAAAGAGACTAGAAGGTTGGAAAATGTTGAAGAGGAGTTACCTATTGTAACACTTATGGACAGATTTAATAATTTGATTCAACCTTATATTCGTCACACATTTTTTGCAAAGTGGCAAGCACAACAATTTCAAACTTTGAGAGATGATTTCCTACTTGGAATAATTGTATCAGTCGTTGATTTTGCAGAGAACTATTCCTTTGTTCATTAGAAAGCAATTCAATCAAATTATTTATTTTCTAAGCAGGTCACTATTATGATACATGTTTGTTATAGACATGCATAGTTAAATTAGAATTATTCTTTTGTTCATTAGAAAGTAATTCAATCAAATTATTTATTTTCTAAGTAGGTCACTATTATGATACATGTTTATTATAGACATGCATAGTTAAATTTGGATGGTGTTCAAAGTACACTTAGAAGCACGAGCCATTAAAAATGAATATCACTTTTATATAAGTGATGATAAAGGACATAACATTCACTATGTAGAACATTGCTTCAATATTTTTTTCTTATTTGAGTTAGGGTTAGATTAGGGTTTGAATTTGAGTTTGGGTTAGATTAGGGTTTGAGTTTGGCTTAGGGTTAGATTAAGGTTAGGATTAGATTAGGGTTTGGCTTAGGGTTAGAGTTAAGAATTACAATTAGAGTTCTAGGGTTAACAATAGGGGTATAGTTAAAGTTTGGGTTAGCAAATTAGGCTTATTGTTATGTAATTACAACTTTATAATTAGGGTTACATAACTACTTGGGTTATATATAGGGTGAACTAGGGTTAGGGTTAGGGTGGAATTAGAGACAAGATTACGATTAGGGTTATGATTAGAGATAGAGTTAGGACTAGGGTTGGGGTTAGGGTTGAAATTAAAGGGTTATCTAGTTAGGGTTTAAGTTAGAGTTAGAATTAGAGTCAAGGTTAGAATTATAGTTAGGGTTAGGGTTAGATTAGGGTTTGAGTTTGAGTTTGAGTTTGATTAGGGTTTGATTTTGGGTTAGGGTTTGAGTTTGAGTTTGAGTTAGTTAGAGTTAGGGTTTGGCTTAAGGTTAGGGTTAAGAATTAGAATAAGAGTTCTAGGGTTAACAATAGGGGTATAGTTAAAGTTTGGGTTAGCAAATTAGGGTTATTGTTATGTAATTACAACTTTATAATTAGGGTTATGAAACTACCTGGGTTATATATAGGGTGAACTAGGTTTAGGGTTAGGGGTGGAATTAGAGATAAGATTATGATTATGGTTATGATTAGAGATAGAGTTAAGACCAGGGTTAGGGTTAGGGTTAGAATTAAAGGGTTATCTAGTTAGGGTTTGAGTTAGAGTTAGAATTAGAGTTAGGGTTAGGATTAGAACTGGAGTTAGGGTTGGGGCTTGATTAGCGTTTGAGTTTGAGTTAGGCTTAGATTAGGGTTTGAGTTTGAGTTAGGCTTAGATTATGGTTTGAGTTAGGGTTAGGGTTAGATTAGGGTTAGGGTTGGAGTTAGATTAGGGTTAGAGTTAGGGTTTGAATTTGAGTTAGAGCTAGAGTTAGAGTTAGGGTTTTGCTTAGGGTTAGGGTTAAAGATTAGAACAAGGGTTATTTATAGGGTTAGGGTTAGGGTTAGACTTTTTAACTTATTATTTTGTGTTTTCTAATATTAAATTTTATTTTTTCAAAATTTGTTTCCTAATTTTAAATTAATAAATTTTTAATATTCTAGAATATTGTTGTTTTAATATTTTCTTATGTTTTTCTAATATTTTCTAATATTCTAGACTAATGTTTTTTTAATATTTTCTAATGTTTTTCTATTTTTTCCTAATATTTTTCTAATAACACTAATATTTTCTAAATTTGTTTCATAATGTTATACTAATATTAGTGATTAATGTTTTTTTAATTTTTTGTAATGTTTTTCTAATATTTTCTAATATTCTATAATAATGTTTTTTTTTAAAATTAATATTTTTTAATTTTCTAGACTACTGCTTTTTTAATATTTTCTAATGTTTATTCTAATATTTTTCTAATAAGACTAATATTTTTCTAAATTTGTTTCATAATGTTATACTGATATTTTTTCTAATATTCTAGATTAAATTTTTTTAATATTTTATAATGTTTTTCTAATATTCTAGACTATTGTTTTTTTAATATTTTGTAATTTTTTCTAATACTTTCTAATATTCTATAATAATTCTTTTAAAACATTTTCAAATGTTTTCTAATTTTCTAGACTAATGTTTTTTTAATATTTTCTAATATTTTGTAATTTTTTTAAAAATATTTTGTAATGTTTTTTCTAATATTTTTCTAATAAGACTAATATTTTTCTAAATTTGTTTCGTAATGTTATAGTAATATTTTTCTAATATTCTAGATTAACCTTTTTTAATACTTTCTAATTTTTTTTAATATTCTATACTATTTTTTTAAAAATATTTTGTAATATTTTTGTAATATTTTCTAATATTTATCTAATTTAACACTATTTTTTTGCTAAATTTGTTTCCTAATGTTAAATTAATATTTTTCTAATATTTTCTAATGTATTTTCTAATAACACTAATATATAATTAACAAATACAAAAAAATTAATATAATTAACTAACATTAATAAGCAATAAAAATATTAAATTAACATAAAAATATTCTTTGAGAACATAAAAAGTATTAAAAACATTCAAATGATCACATATAAACATACCCAAAATAGCGCAATGACCAAATTCTAGAGGAAAATGACACAAAATGACGCAACTCGCTCAACACTCCAATATGTTTACTCCAACGTCCAAAACAAATCTACCACGCCATAAAAATGAACAATAAAAATGGAAAATGAGGGTTCATAAAATTATGTTTGCACGAACATGTATTGTGGTTATGTTGGCGCAAACATAACCTATTTTTCACAAATATGTTCATGCGAACATATGGAAAACAAAAATTGCATTTTTTCCAATGTTTGCCAAATTTCTTTTTTGTGGCACCAACTATTGTGGGATCACCCATTGTGTACTAACCTTGTTTATCCTCCCTAGCTAAGAGAGAGTGTTAATGTTTAGTAGCTTCAGTTGGATAAACCATATACATATTAATATATTAAATATACGATATATTTATTTGTCAATATATTAATTAAATAGTAATTAATAGACATGTCTCGTCTCATGAAGGGACATGTGTATCCATACTTCATCTTATATTAGAGAGATGGTTGCCATTTGGAAAATATACTAAAAATGACAATACAACTACATTTGTAGTGATTTTTGGGAAAATAACATAGCTTACAAAATTTTGTTATTTTTTAATTTTCGTTTTTATAAGTTTTGTTTTAGGTGCAAGGAATCTTCTTGTTGAAAGATGGATTTGGAATATTAGAGCTTGTGTGTATCAGACAAAAGCCCTTACCATGTCCATCAAAGGACCCTCAACTCTCACATAAGCTACTCCCTTGCTTACAACAATCAACAACCTCTGTGCCTGTTCTAGAAACAATAATCTAGATATATTGTTCTAGAGCACAGAGCTCGTCCAAAGAAAATTTAGGTGGGCCCAAATTGCCTGAAAGAAGCAAATCTCTTCCAAAAGACTATCTGCCTCCAATTTATCATGCAACATTAAGGGAATGAGAAACCTATCCCTACTACTTCTATTTTGAAAATGATAGCTTCAATGGAGTTTCTTGCTATTATGGTAAAAACAAATACAAAAATCACGTTACTCTAGGAAGCTCCATTGGAGGAGTGGGCGACCAAGTCTTTGCACTATTTTCTGTGGCATTCCTTTCCTATTCTAAAAAGTTATATACTAATAAAGGGCATTTTTAGTTCTATTTGAAAATCTTATTGTGAATCTTTGGATGCCTTTTACTATTCTAATGTATATTCTAAGCTATGATCTCATGACTAAGTTTTTCTATATGGAGCTTTCACCACTGTAAACTTGATGTAATTTTTTCTGCCTTGAAATATATGAAAAAGAGAAAGACATAAATAACGATGTACAATCTGCAATGCAAATTGGAATGGTCAGATTTTTTAAAAGAAAAAGTACTATACAAGCTAATTATTAGAAATCATTAACATAAGTTTCAAACATGGAGAACTTGTAATGCCCTGCCAAGGGATCCAAAAGAAATAACCTAAAGTTTTACTAAGTTTGCTAACCTTTTTTTTTTTTTGAACAAGAAGAATAACATGCACATCAAACACATAGTAGTGGAAGCAATAACATACATTCAACTAAAAACATACATAACAGCTTACATTTTTTAAGAATCCCATGACATTGAATCACATTAAAATTTAATTAATACCAAGTCCATCAAATACCACATCCATATGAAAGAATAATTATAAAGTCCAACGTCCATTTAAATAATATACATTTGTTCTGAATGCCTCTTGGAAAATGAAATTCAGAATGCCCAATCATCTACTATACATGTCACAGGGTATGAAAGGCTTAAAAGAATATACATATGCATAAATAGAAATACATCATCCTCCTCGGATCCATGATACGAAGTACAATAAAAATAAATGAAACCATCCACCATACATGATATACCCATCCATCATAAAAGATATAACATCCATCATAAAATATAACCATCCATCATAATGATACATAGAAAGAATGAAAGTAAATGCAGACAAGGAAGCTCCAACCATAGTGACTACAAACAGATCTCAATGGTAAGAGTACAAAGCACTCCCACCCAACCGCATGGAACCTAAATGGCCCACTCCCAGCACGCTAAGGAGATAGTCTCAAGTCCCAAATAGGATATCAAATCACATAGCACAAGTACTCTTTAAGTCCAAAAAATTCTAAAAGAAATCTAACTCAAAGGTTCTAAGATAGATCGACACCTAATTCCCAGAGGCACACAAAGACACATAGGAAACCTACTATGTAAGTGGGCAAGTGTCATCACACGAATCACGCTAGAGTTACCCTAGGAATCTCTCAAGACCTCGACCCCCTAGTGATCCCTATGCGGCCACTAGTATCCTCTCATACTGACAAGGCATACTATGGAATACAAGGTCGCAACCAAGTGTTCTCTCTACTCCCATCCTAGTCTATACTAGCACTCGAGGCATGGGCGAGAACATACAAAGACTCTTATTAGGTTAATTTTAATCCCCATTTAGTGTAATGTTTTCACTTATTAAACAGCTTACAATGGGTTACCCTGGGAACCACTTAGGGCCCTAACCCCCATTGTAAGCCACTTCTCGACACTACATGTAGATAGCCTACCCTAGGCTCACAAAATCATAAATAAAAAAATCACAATAAAACCACCTTAGCCCTATATAAGCGACTCGAAAGCATCAAAAGATAATCATACTAACACATCAATTCTCTACGAGCAACTAGAAGGCATCCCAAAAATATTGATCGAAGATTCATAATGATTAAGTCCAACATGTCACAACATGACATCACCAAGAACAAAGCAAACAAACACCTCAATCCTATCAAAGCGACTGGAAAGCAATCCAAATACAAGTGATCGAGACTCAAAAATGGTTAAGTCAAGTATGTCATACATTTCACCTCAGTTTCACAAGAGAACACTGGAAAGCAAAAATAATCAATGCATCAAAACATCTCATAGAGCATACCAAACACATTACCATGGTTGGGTATAAAAGATCGAGAACAAATCATCATAACATCACATGCACAAAACCCCCAAGCCTCTGGTAACATCCTACGACTGGTCAAACTAGGTCAAACCCTGAAAACCCCTAAACACAAACAACACATAGAAACAGAGTGGTCTAATAGTTTAGTTGAATTTGAAAACACATAGTTGAGCTAAACAATAAGATTTAAATTTTCGTTTTGGTGTATGTTTCAAGTGAAAGAGGTTTTTTAGTTTACCCTACAAGTTAATCCATTTGTATATTCAAATAAAATATATAATTACCCCATTCGATTTTAAGTCAATTATAGAAATAATAATTTAGCGGTAATTATCTATTTAATTTATTAAATAATAATTATTGATTTTTAAATAAATTAATTCACAATTTTATTAAAATCAGTACTATTATCTATAATAATTAAATAAATTTAAGATTTCATTTAATAACTTCCATAATTGTAATTAAACTTAATTTTATTACATTATTTAATTATTATTTGAATCAACTATGTTTATTAAATTAATAAATAGTAATAAACTTAATAAATAATATTTTTAATTAAATATTATTTGAAATTTAATAATAAATTTAATTTAATACTATTATTGATTAATTAAAATAATTTTTAAATTAATATTAAAAAATAAAAAATAAAAAAGACATACTTTTAAAAAGCCCACCGACTTTATTCATAGTCGTGCGACTATAGCACTGGCTACTATCGCGTACAGCAGCAGGGTCTACGTACGGAGACAACAGTTAAGCCGCCAAGAGGTAAGTGGCGAGGGGTGGGGTAAAACTCGCCTCCTCCCAAAATATTTATTTATTTTTTAATTTTTTTTTAAAAATTATTATTTCAATAACATTTTTAATAAATTAAATTATTTTATAGGATTTTATGAATTTATAAAATTTATAAAACAATCTCTCTCTTTTAAAATATATTTTTTTAATAATTATTTTTAACATTTATCTGATAGAGGAAATTTGACCAACTAGTCAAATTTCTATTTAAATTTTCCTTTTTAGAACTCAAAACTCTTCTCGATTTACAATTTAATTTGCGAAATTATTAGACAAGGATTCTAAGATGTTTCAATCTCTACGTATTCAGAAGATTTAACATGCATAATACAAATTCACTATATTGAAACACTCGTCACAGATAATCATTTCACAGACACGAGGAACATAGAAAAAAAGAGGGCATATTAAATTGAGCAAATAATCACAAGTGTCTACCTAGAGACGCTGATGCTAATCGCTACGCCCTAGAAATTGTAGAGAAAACTCCTCTTAAAACCTTTTCATTTTCGAAAATTCCTAGTCCTTCCCAAAATTTTGGTCCCTTGAAAATGAACCGTCAATTGGTGATAAGGAGTTCTCTCCCCAAATCAGGGCACTAATTGTGCGGTCACCTGGGAGAACTCTTTGCTCACAAACTTAACTCATTATTAACTTTTCTTAATATTTTCTTTACCTTTCCCATGCAGGTTTATTAAATTATAAAAATAAATTTAAAAAAAAAAATATATATATATATATATATATATATAAGATCAGGAAGAGGCCAAAGCCAAGCTTAATTATTATTATTATAGAAAACTCCTCTTAAAACCTTCTCATTTTCAAAAATTCCTTCCTCCAAAATTCGTAGTCCTTCCCAAAACTTTGGTCCCTTGAAAATGAACCGTCAATTGGTGATAAGGAGTTCTCTCCCCAAATCAGGGCACTAATTGTGCGATCACCTGGGAGAACTCTTTGCTCACAAACTTAACTCATTAATAACTTTTCTTAATATTTTCTTTACCTTTCCCATGCAGGTTTATTAAATTATAAAAATAACTTTTAAAAATATATATATATATATATATATTACATCAGGAAGAGGCCAAAGCCAAGCTTAATTATTATTATTATTTATTAAATATTTTGATTATCAGTTAATTTTGAGTAGATTTGAACCCAAGACCTCCCAAATAAGAGGCTCATAATTTACCATTGTGTTGTAGGCTCTTGCCTAACTTTATTTAATTTTTACTTGACTTCTTTTTTATTTAATTTATTAAATTTAATCTCATGCACACACTTTATGCAATTAAAATATCTTTATTAAATTCACCTATTTTATCTTTTTAATTAATTTCTTATATTTTCATATCATGCATACATCATGCGATCCGAAAACTTTTAATAAATTAATCTCTTTTCATGTTTTAATTAATTTTTGAACGTTTAATTTGATAAACTATTTATTAACTTTAATAATATTATTATTTAGCATTTATTTAAAAATAAACTCTAAATATATTATTATTAAATTAAATAAATATTATCATGTTCTAAAATTATTTTTATAAATTTTATCTTCAAATTTAATTTTTCATTTAATTAATTTATCAATTAATTAAATATAATTAAATATTAAAATATCATAATAATTTTTCATTAAATTAAATCATTAATTTAATCTTTTAATCTAACTTAATTAATAGAAAATTTACCAAAGACTCATAAAATAAAATATGAAAACCCATCATAACAAAACACATACAAAATCAAACTAAAGGGTTATAATCACGAATTAATGTCATCCGATGCATTTAGAGGGTACACAACTCAGATACTTGTCCTAATTTTGTAAGACAAATGGCTTAAAGGTTTAGGATTTGGACTTAAGAATTTATCTCCCCTCTCTTATCATTGAGATAATGTGATAGGGTATGCTCACCCTGGCAATTCAAAAAAGTCGATACCTAGTACCTGCAACCTGCATAAAATTCACGCATGTACAAACACAATATTCTAAGCTAAACAAGCAATGACAAGAAGTGGTGCATCATGTAAATCCCAACTAGTAGGGGACTACGACTCCCTTCCATAACCACATCAGAAACATCATACATAAAGCAAACATACACGCACACCATACACATGCAGTATAGGATATGTATCTCAAAATAATGCTACTACTCATCAAGCATAAAATTGGCCTAGAAGAGTTTGACAAAAATAACAAAATGCAAACTAGGGGCAAGCACTACATCCACCGCCCCAGACTTAGGCTTACTCTTGGAAGCCTATAAGAATGGTAAAACTAAAGAGCTCACTGTGTGGGTCCCATTGGACCCTTTCCCCCTGTAGGAGGATATGACTCCACTGAGAACAATACAACAATAATATCTAAGATAACAAGGTACCATGATAATCATATAGCATACTACTTTCAGTCACTTAGAGCAATATGATTTTGGTTTAATAGTAAACCGAAAACCATGTTGATTTAACATTCATTCTTTTAACAAGTACTGAAATAGATCCCCTAAACACTCTAAATAAGGACAACATAATGCTCACAAAGACAAACAAGGGCATACTACCTTAAAGCGTATATAAAATATACATGTTTGGAAAACAAAATAAGTTTCAATTTTCAGTTTTGCCTATATTTAGGTTTACGTATAATTTCAGTTTTTGAAGTATAAGTGTTGAAGTATGAAAAATATACAACTAAAAGCTTAAGTTTTAGCTCAACTAGTTCAAGTTTCAGTTTGATATAGATATACATAACAGTTTAAAGTTTTTTTTTTTTTTTGTTCAACAAGTTAACACTAGTGGCATTCCAATATACCCAGAGCTTCCAATGTAGAAACTCGGGCTCTGATAGAACTACTCTTAGCAGATATTAATCAAGTTTTTTATTTTATTTTTGTTCTCCACATATCGTCACCCACAAACACTACATTTGTTTTTACAAAATTGTAATATTAATGATTGTTAAACTTGATGAAAGATCAACCCCACAACTTCCAAGAATCACTACATGCAAACACCCATTACAGAAAGGAGCAAAACTATGGAAGCTATAATTTAGAGATCCACAGAAGATGAGACATTCTTGCTGTACCAAAAAGAATTGCAAATTGTATTGAATGAATGAGTATTTACAAAGAGATCAATCTTATACAGGAGATCAAAACCCGAAAAGACAAAACCTAGGTTGCATGATAATAATTAATAAAAGAATTAATTATTAGATTTCTAAAGTTTATCTTAAGTAAAATAGAGTTAATTATAAAATATCTAATTACTCTAACACCCCCCTAAGATAAACTTAGGGAGTAGCTAAAAATCTAGAAACTACTAGTGAAAGTAGATTTAGATCTCGACAACAAGGCCTAATGAGGCACCAAGGCACAACCGAATCTCTATAAAGAGGAGAAATAAAGAAAACCATATGGGAAAAGCCCTACTCCAAAAATAGATGGAAAGAATATTGAAAGAACTAGTGAAGGATGGAAGAATCCTCCACACTAGGGAACGTTCCAAAAGATAGGAACAAAAGATGATCATGTAGAACACCATTGAAGCATGTAGAAGCTGCAACGATTTGTCAAAAGTAACTAGTGATCTGAAGAACCTCCACTAAAATAGAACCTAAGTAGGTAAAGAAGACTATAATCTACATGAGTGCTCTTAGAAGACACTACTCGAATCAAGAGGCACACAAAGGGCAAAAAATTGAACTCGAAGATACATATAACATGAAACACCAAAGCTAAAGAGCTGATCAATCGAACATGGAAGGCTATAACCAAAGTAGAAATGAATAGAAGAGTGTTTATATGGTAAATGATTCATCTCACTGAAATGCATAGGTACCCAGCCAGTGCATCTGCCTAATACATAGGACCAAGTACTGAATACATAGATCACTGCATCGAACCAAGGAAGCATAAGAACAAAGAGAAAACCCCCACCCCCACCCTAATACAGACAAAGGGGAGGTGGCAAGCAATTAGAAAAGTGGGTCAAAAGAATTACATGTCAAGAAACCACAATCAAGATGCACAAAAAAATACATATGTGTACTGAGGTGATCAATCTCATACACATCATGAGGCTAATGTCATGGAAGGAAAACTTACTGGATAAAAGAAGATGAAAAACAAAAGAAAAACATCAACCCCCATGATACTTTAATCAGAGCAGTGCATGTACAATAAGGCACAAGATATGGTGAATTTAAGAATACAGTAATCTGCACAAGTGTCATCGGATGAAACTGCTTGAATCAAAAGACAAAACAAGGTGAAACAATTGAAACAAAAATTAAAAATAAAATATGACATTTTATCTCAGTGTATTTGCAAGAATGCATACAAATGATGTCTAAATAGACCAGAAGAGACATAAGGCTTATATACTATATAGTACAACGCATGCTAAATCATCTGAAACAATGAAATCAATACTCTAATCTAAAACAACCAAGATATCCACTAGAATGCAAAAAAGAAAAAAAAAATGAATAAAATGTGTTTAGATTAGAATCTGAAAAAACCAACTAGCATCAATGGAAATGGCTTTGAAAGACCTTTCTAATGATGTAAGTAATTCTCAAATTAGAGATCGAAAGCTCAAGATATGTCTCCTCAAATGCAAAAATGTACCTGTCACTTTGACAACAAAACAACTATATAAAAAATGTCAAAATAAAAAACATGTACCATCATGACGAACTTCGAATTAGCTACATATTGAAGTTCATGAAAGATCAACCCCACAACTCCCAAGAATCACTACATGCAAACACATGTTACAAAAAAGAGAGGAGCAAAGCTATAAAGGCTTGAATTCATAAATCCATAGAAGATGAGACATTCTTGATGTGCAAAAAAGAATTGCAAATCATACTGAATCAATGAATAATTACGAAGAGAACAATCCTTATAAAAGAGATCAAAACCCTAAAAAATAAAACTTAGGTTGCACAATAATAATTAAGAAAAGAATTAATTATTAGATGTCTAAAGTTTAGCTTACGTAAAATAGAGTTAATTAGAAAATATCTGATTACTCTAACAACGATGATGGTAATATTCAAGCTAGATTGTGTTAAGTGGAAATGAACCATTATCAAGCATATTGCGGAAAACATTAACATTGTGAAGCTTTTAGAACTAATTGATATTTAGATAAGCAAATGTGTATTGTTTGGAAACATACAGATTTCATAAGTATATTAAAAATTTGATATTTAAAAAATAAATCTATCAACTACCAATTCATTTTTAAATTTTATCTTTATTTTTAAAGTTTGATATCTCAATGGCAATTTTACCATGGTGACTATAGTAATTGTCATCACTCTTAGTACTTTTGCACAAATTTTCTATCGAGGAAAATGATATGGGAACAAATAATTTTTCACTACCTATGCATTACTGCAACACAGGGATATCAATATTGTAATAGATGTTCCATAATTGTTGAATAGAAATTTAAAACATATTTTGTAGTACATATTGGGAATTCATTGCAAATCTTCATTTATGAAATATGAGAGGGGTTGCTCACCTCCACAGTCATAGTGCAATGTGTAGGTGTGATTTATGTAACTTTTGTAAAATTCTGATTTTTGTCATTGATTTTTTATTTTTGTGTTGAAAAATAAAATTAAAAGCTAAAAATTGTATATATTAGTTGATCTTTGTCTAACAGTTTTATTGTTTATTGATTAAATTCAACTATTTCGAAATAAATCTCGCATCTTTATGTTATATAGAAAATAATTTTTAAAAATTAGGTATTTAATAAAAAACATCAAATGTCACTTCAAAATAATAAATAATGCATTTTCAACACTATCCATAAACATAATATCATCATAGTTGTTTGATTTATTTATTTATTTATTACGAACCAAATTTTGGATTTCTGAACCATCATTTATAGGATTGATAGAGATGTAATAATAAAACTTAGGAAAAACATAAATTTTATGTAAAGTGCAACTGCAAGGCAAATTGTAGCCATGACATTTTAGCCTTCTACAATGACATATCTGATATTCATGTCTATTATTTTTTCACTCTCAAAAATCAATATCTAATTCATGTTCATTGTTTTTTCACTCTCAAAAATCAATATCTAATGAATAAGAATTTGGTCTAAATTTTTCTTTTAAAAAAGTTCAAAATCTATAGTCTACTTATTAATTGATATACTATGATCTAAAATATATATAACTAACAATGAAATCAAATATTTTTAAAAAAAAATTAACCCTAAAACTCATTTGAAAACTAACATTAAAAAATTGTTCGTTAGCTTATTTATTTTCCACTTTCTTCTTTTCTTTTAAAAATTGTAAGTAGTCCCTTCTATATTTCATGACTTTGTGTTTTTAACAGGTACTGTTAATGTTGAAATTCTTTTAATAGGATAAACAATTGTTCATTAGTTTATTTCTTTTCCATTTTCTATCTTCTTTTCTTTTAAAAATTGTACGTAGTTTGTTCTATATTTCTTGATTTTGTGTTTTTAAAAGCTACTATTAATGTTGAATTTTTTTAATAGTATAAATATAATTCTACAGAAATGATAATCTTTGAAATAGGAAGTTATAAAATATTTATCAATTTTGATGTCTATACTATTGGCACATATATATCATCTCATAGACAGGTTAGAATGGTCATGTCCTTTCATTACAAAAGGTTTGCACTTTTATTAGATCTGTTAGTTTTTACTAACTAAATGGATCCATTAAGGATGTGGTTAGTTAGTGAATACTATCTAACTAATTCTTAGCAATTTAACTTCAAACTAATTTGTATCCTAACCATTTGTAAATAAATGAATATTTGATATCTTGTTCATCTTAGATAACAAGGTGGGTTGATCTAACCACAACTACCTTATCTTCAACAACTGCTTTCAATTACTTAGCATTTTTTCATTTATTGGAGAACTTTTCATCATCACTAAGGCTCGCTAAATATCATTATATCATTAGTAATATAGATTAATATTACCAATTAATACTATAATATTAAAGATCTGGTCATCATATTTAAATTTTTTATTATTTGATATATATATATATATATATATATATATATATATATTTTTATATTTTTTTTGATATACTTTTAATTAATTACGAATTTATTATAATTATTTATTTATTAATTTATTCCTCTTATTTATTATTAAATCCTATTCTTGAAATCGGGATATCACAATAGTCTAGGAACCATAATGCTTTGGCTATCCAATAAATCACACATTTTCATGGGATGCTAGTGTGTCCTGCAATAGAATTTGCAAAAACTAAAATCAAACTTCACATTTTGAAAATTCACTAGAATACTAATGTGTTAATAGAATCAAAACATGAATAAAAGTGTTCACTAGAATATTAATGTGTTAATACAATCAAAACATCGATAAAAGTGTCTTTTCTTAAGCTTAAGGAAGGTTTTGTGTGGCGTAAAATCGTAATAATATACAATTTACAACGCCACAAGAGACGAAAGTGTGTTGATTCTTGGTCAATGTATCAAAATAATAGTTATTGAGTAGAAGGTTTGTTAAGAGAACACGAAGGTAACGTTGGGGGCAAAGAGCTCCTCCCAAAGAGAATTGATTTTAAAAGTGTTTTTTTTCCTTGTTGCTCAAGTGTCTTCCTTTAGACGTGTACTTTCTATTGCCACTACTTTTCATTTTGAAGTAGAACAAATGAATGACAAAATGAGCTTCTTACATGGAGATCTCAAGGAGAAAATTTATTGGTGACAACTAGCTGTACTTTTTATTGCCATTACTTCTCATTTTCAAGTAGAACAAACGAATGCCAAAATGGGTGTCTTACATGGAGATGTTAAGGAGAAAATGTATTGGTGACAACTAGATGGGTTTGAAAAAATACGGTTTACATGTTGAAATGGTCATCATATGGTTTACAAAAAAACCTGAAAATTGGAATAAAATTTTTGATACTTTTTTGTATATCAAACTATGGATCATTTTAAAACTGAAAAGGGCTTCTTTGTTTACATTGAATATTGATGATCAAATTTGAATCATTGTGTATTATGTTGATCACATTCTTATTGCTAAAATTTACATGATGATAACAAACCTTATTACTCATATTCCACATTATGTGTTTAGGGACAACATCTAATGTTGTAACAAAAATAAAAAGGAAACTAGTTCACACAAGTGTTTGAGTGTACTCATGTTAAGAATATTGATGATTTATTGTGCCAATAGATATACATAATTGTATACCAATAAACACCTATTTACATGTAGACCTTAAGATTTTGTTGGATATGTGTCCTTGATCACATAATGATTTTAAGGACATGTCTCATATTGATTGTGTTAGTATTGTTGATAATGTTTCTAGATATTATAGTTATTTTGAACCAAATATTGCTCACCAGTAGGACTTAGTAGGTTTATGGGAAGAAAGCACTCAACTTGCATCAAAAGGATCGTTAGATTCTATAAGAGGTTTTTTGCTATTATAGTTATTTTAAACCAAATATTGTTCAACCAATAGGACTATAGTAGGTTTATGGGAAGAAAGCATTCAACTTGCATCATAAGGATCTTTAGATTTTATAAAAAAACATTTTGCTATTTGCTTATGTTATCATGGAACTAATGATATATGCAATATGTTAAACACATAAAGCTTTGCAAACACAAATTGGAGAGATAACAAGAATGGTCAAAGGTCCACTACCAACAATGTATTTCCATTGTTTGATCATACTATTGATTGGATGAGTAAAATATAGCTCATGATTACTTTATTTAATATAAAGGAAAAGTATAATGAGGTATATATGCATATGCATATGCATGTACATATACACACATGCATATGCACAAATGTTGTATATATGTATATACACATCTACATACACGTACATACATATATATTGCATATCATTTATATCAACATGAGACCAATACAATCTCTTTATGAAAACACACTAGAAATCACCTATGGAAGACTTTGAGTCACTACTTAGACATTCACTTTATTTACAAATCACATCTACATTATAAGACAAACTATGCAAGTTCAAGAGTCATAATTCAGTCTTAGATGTCCTTATTGGGATTTGAACTTGGATCTCTATAGGTACAACCCTATATATGAGATCAATTGTTCGACATGTTGGGTTGTACCTAATATATATATATTGTAATGTTCCAAGCAATTCCAACTAATGACGGGTTCAAGAACCAGAATGACTGTACGAATGAGACCAAGAATGCACAGACAAGAGGGTCGTATAGGTTGGAATGGAGAGTAAATACAGAGGTCGTATAGTTAGTATTGTTGGCCGTACATTGGGCTCTAGATGGCTGTACGATGTGCCAAGGTGGGTGTGGAAGGTACAGCCATATGGTTGACAGGAAGGGATGTACGACGTTAGAGAGGGTGTCCCGCTGAATGGTCGTACATCAAGCAAATGAGAGTCCATACTATGAATGTGGGAGCCGTACAATAGGTGAAAGACAAACAAATCAATATGAATGAAGCCACATAGTGTGTATGGAGGCCATCGGCTAATTGGTAGGCCATACGGCTGAATTGGGAGGCTGTACAGTAGACTTGTGGGGATGTTTGATGGAGCTTGAGGCCTTTCGGAGAGTGAAGATCAACCTACACTTGATATTATGACAATACAATCAATTATGCTATAAAAATGAGAGAATAAGTGGTTTACTATAATCTCAAATATTTTGCAATATGATGGTGCTCCGATTTGCCAAATCCAAGCGAAGTATTACAGGCAATGGAATAGGGTGAGGGTTGATTCCCACCAAAATCGAGATCAACCAAATAGAGATCTTTCACTTCCAAAATGACGAACAATAGAGAATCCCAAGAGGAATTTGACGTCGGCTATCTTTGTACACCCTCGAAAAGTTTCTCGATGAGTATTTAAGCACGGCTCGTAGGTAGTCTTATGGTATGCGATTTGGATTATTTTCTCTGTACTGTGAATTCCTGTTGGGATTCTCTGTTATTCTCCATTTCAGAAGTGAAAGATCTTCCCTATTTGGCTGATCTCGGTTTCGGTGGGAATCAACCCTCACCCTATTTCGTCGCCTATAATACTTCACTCGAATCTAGCAAATCGGAGCACCATCATATTGCAAAATACCTAAGATTATAGTAAACCACTTATTATCTCATTTTTATAGCATAATTGAGTGTATTGTCATAATATGAAGTGCAGGTTGATCTTCGCTCTCCAAAAGGCCTTAAGCTCCATCAAACATCCCCACAAGTCTACTGTATGGCCTCCCAATTCAGTCGTACGGCCTCCATACACACTATGCGGCTTCATTCATATTGATTTGTCTATCTTCCACCTACCGTATGGCTCCCACATTCATAGTACGAACTCTCATCTACTTGACGTACGACCATTCAGCGGGACACCCTCTCTACTGTCGTACATCCCTTCTTGTCAACCATACGGCCATAGCTTCCACACCCCCCTTCGCACACCGTATGGCCATCTAGAGCCCACTGTACGACAAACAATACTAACCGTACGGCCTCTGTATTTACTCTCCATTCCAGCCTGTACAGCCCTCTCATTTGCGCATTTCTGGTCTCATCCATACAGTCATTCTGGTTTTGCAACTCGTCAATTGGAATTGCCTAGAACATTATAGTGGTATTAGAGCTTTTGATCTTACCTGCATGTGGAAGTGAATGCAAGTTTATACTCGGAGGAGAAAACAAAATAACCCTATTGATAGAATGGAAAATCATCAGGATCCTACAATAGAACTCATGAATCTTTTAAGAGAGCTGAATAGAAATCAAATACAAATCAACGAAACCCAAAGGCTTATGTAGGAAACTCTAAAAAAATTGGCTAAGGGAAAGACAACAGGAGAACAAAATGGGCATAGCGATGATTCTATTTTCGGAAGAACAAACTTTCAACCCTCTCGCTCTCAACCCTCGATACCCATCTTCCTTCCAAGGGCAGAAGCACCACACAAAGGAAGAGAGGTCACTTTTTGAGGAAATGCAAGAAAAACTTCGGGAAGATTGCCAGAACGCAAATATGGAAGGTGATATATCTTACAGAGACTATTTTGATCTAAGAATGAGATATTATGATAGAGGAAATCGTGGTTATTTTAATGATGATCTCAAGAGAAAGATCGGAAAGGTGAACTTATCACCATTTGATGGATCTGACGTCATTAGTGCACAGTCTTGGGTCCTAAAGGCAGATACCTATTTCCAACTCAATCCAATGCCCAAAGAGGAGGCAATCAAGTTCGCAACACTTCATCTGGAAGGAGTGGTGCATGAGTGGTGGCATCATGGACTCGTCACTCTTGGTCACGACCAAGTCACCTCTTATGTTGAGTTTACTGAGAGACTCATTGATCATTTTGATGGGAAGGATCCTGAGCTAAACTTCAAAGATCTAGCTTAGCTAAAGCAAATGGGCATGGTAGACAACTATGTCACCGAGTTCCAAAGGATGTCAGTATTAGTCACAGACATCTCTGAAAGACGTCAAATTGTGTTATTCATGGATGGGTTGAGAGAGCCTTTGAGAGGCTGGATCAAAGGGTTCAACCCAGGTACACTCCACGAAGTTATTAAGAAGGTGCGTGACATGGCCGCATCTTCCTCCAAAATTCACGCAATTACACCAATACCATCCCCACAAGAAGACAAAGACAAGGAGCCAATTCAAAAAAAACCTCAATTTGATGAAGATTCTCAGCAAGAACTCTGGAGGAAAAGGCTTTGTTTCACGTGCAAAGAACCATGGGGTCTTGGTCATCGCTGCCTCGGGAAGGGAAAGATTCACTATATTGAGGTGACTTGATGACGATGAAGAAAAAATACCTACAATGACTAACAAAGAAATTACCTAGCAGGAGAGAATAAATGCCCTGATACAAAAAGGGGGTTCCATTGCTACCCTCACTACATTGACTGGAGGTGGTATCTTTAGAGTTTGCAGCACACTTCATGGAAAAAGAGTCTCAATCATGATTGATAGTATGCGATTTAAATTATTTTCTTTGTACTGCGAATTCCTGTCGGGATTCTCTATTGTTTGTCATTTCGTAAGTGAAAGATCCTCCCTATTTGGCTGATCTTGGTTTCGATGGGAATCAACCCTCACCCTATTTCGTCCTCTATAATACTTCGCTCGAATCTAGCAAATCGGAGCACCATCATATTGCAAAATATCTGAGATTATAGCAAGCTGCTTATTCTCTCATTTTTATAGCATAATCGAGTGTATTGTCATAATATCAAGTGTAGGTTAATCTTCACTCACTGAAAGGCCTCAAGCTCCATCAAACATCCCCACAAGTCTACTGTATGGCTTCAGCCGTACGGCCTCCCAATTAGCCGTACGACCTCCATACATACTATGCGGCTTCATTCATATTGATTTGTCTGTCTTTCACCTACTGTATGGCTCCCACACTCATAGTACGGACACCCTCTCTATCGCCGTACATGCCTTCTTGTCAACCGTACAACCATACCTTCCACACCCCCTTTGGCACACCATACGGCCATCTAGAGGCTAGTGTACGGCCAACAATACTAACTGTAAAACCTTTGTATTTACTCTCCATTCTAGCCCATACGGCCCTCTCGTCTATGCGTTCCTAGTCTCATCCATATAGTCATTTTGATTCTTTAACTCGTCATCAATTGGAATTGCCTGGAACATTACAGTGGTATTAGAGTTTTTGATCTTGCCTGCCTATGGAAGTGAATGCAAGTTTATACTCAGAGAAGACGAAATAACCCTATTGATAGAATGGTAGATCATCAGGATCCTATGACAGAACTCATGAATCTTTTAAGAGAGCTAAACAGAAATCAAATGCAAATCAACGAAACCCAAAGGCTTATGCAAGAAACTCTACAAAAATTGGCCGAAGGAAAGACAACAGGAGAACAAAATGGGCATAGCGATGATTCTATTTCTGGAAGGACAAACTTTCAACCCTCTCGCTCTTGACCCTTGATACCCATCTTCCTTCCAAGGGTGGAAGCGCCACACAAAGGAAGAGAGGTCACTTTTGAGGAAATGCAAGAAAACCTTCGGGAAGATTGGCGAAACGCAAATATGGAAGGTGATATATCTTACAGAGACTATTGATCTAAGAATGAGATATTCTGGTGGAGGAAATCACGATTATTTTAATGATGATCTCAGGAGAAAGATTGGAAAGGTGAACTTATTGCCATTTGATGGATCTGGGGTCATTATCACATAGTCATGGGTCCTAAAGGCAGATACCTATTTCCAACTCAATCCAATGCCCGAAGAGGAAGCAATCAAGTTCACAGCACTTCATCTGAAAGGAGTGGCGCATGAGTGGTCGCATCATGGACTGGTCACTCTTGGTCATGCCCGAGTGACCTCTTGTGTTGAGTTTACAAAGAGACTCATTGATCATTTCGATGGGAAGGATCCTAAGCTAAACTTCAAAGATCTAACTCAGCTAAAGCAAACGGGCACGATAGACAACTGTCCCTGAGTTCCAAAGGCTGTCAATACTAGTCACAGACATCTCTGAAAGACGTTGAATTGTGTTATTCATGGATGGGTTGAGAGAGCCTTTGAGAGGTTGGATCAAAGGGTTCAACCCAGGTACACTCCATGAAGCTATTAAGAAGGTGCGTGACATGGCCGCATCTTCCTCCAAAACTCATGCAGTTACACCAACACCATCCCCACAAGAAGACAAAGACAAGGAGCCAATTCAGAAAAAACCTTAGTTTGATGAAGATTCTCGACAAGAACTCCGAAGGAAAAAGCTTTGTTTCACGTGCAAAGAACCATGGGGTCTAGTCATCGCTGCCTCGAGAAGGGAAAGATTCACTACATTGAGGTGATGCTTGATGACAATGAAGAACAAATACGTGCAGCGATTGACGAAGAAATTACCCAACAAGAGAGAATAAATGCCCTAATACAAAAAGGGGGTTCCATTGCTACCCCCACTACATTGACTGGACGTGGTATCTTCAGAGTTTGCAGTACACTTCATGGAAAACAAGTCCCAATCATGATTGATAGTGGCACCACGCTTAATTTCATCAATTCATCTTTGGTCACTAGTAAAGGCCTGTGTGCAATTGAGCATGGAAGACTTGAGGATAAGGTTGCAGGAGAAACTTTGTTACCTTGCACTCATATGATCCCACGGCTACAAATTTCCATGGGAAACTATACCCTGGTAGATGATTTCTTTGTCATAGATTTGGTTGATACTGATATCATTTTGGGCATTCAGTGGCTGGAAACTCTTGACCAATACATCCAAAGTTTCAAAAAGATGAACTTTTCATTCGAGACGGATGGCAAGAAGGTGCTACTAAGAAGAATGTTGAATAAAGGATCGAGGGAAGTCACAATCAAGAAGATGGCAGCAATTTTTTAACAGGATTTGGTCCCAGACACTGCAAATAAAGACAAGATAGTCAACACCTCACCATATTTCTTGGATAATTGGCAGGCCCATCTATTGGTCGAGTATTCCAAGAACACTCTTGCATGTGAGTTGATGGATGGTTATGTACGCGATGAAAGATACAAGGTTATTGATGACATCATTTACTTTGACGGGAAGATCTACTTAGTGCCTAACTCGGAACTAAAGGGGCTGATTACAGAAGGTTTCCTAGAACCGGGTTTGCATTTGCTTGAGGACAAGCAAATTTTGGGACAAGAGGACTGTAATGTCCCCGTCATAAAAATAAATGTATTTAATTAAACCTTGTTAATGGGTCAATTGATTTAATGTATCTCGGACCCATTTTTATTTTGTGTCCGTAGTCTGTGTTGCCGCCGACTATCTTTGTACACCCTTGGAAAGTTTCCCAACGGGTATTTAAGCATGGCTTGTAGGTAGTCTTATGGTATGCGATTTGGATTATTTTCTCTGTACTACGAATTGCTGTTGGGATTCTCTATTGTTCGCCATTTCGAAAGTGAAAGATTTTCCCTATTTGGCTAATCTCGATTTCAGTGGGAATCAACCCTCACCCTATTCCGTCACCTATAATACTTCGCTCAGATCTGGCAAATTGGAGCACCATCATATTGCAAAATATTTGAGATTATAGTAAACCACTTATTCTCTCATTTTTATAGCATAATTGAGTGTATTGTCATAATATCAAGTGCAGGTTGATCTTCACTCTTCGAAAGGCCTCAAGCTCCATCAAACATCCCCACAAGTCTACCGTACGGCCTCCCAATTCAGCCGTACGGCCTCCATACATGCCATACGGCCTCCCAATTAGCCATACAGCCTCCATACACACTATGTGGCTTCATTCATATTGATTTGTCTGTCTTTCACCTATCGTACGGCTCCCACATTCATAGTACGAACTCTCATCTCCTTGACATACAGCCATTCAGCGGGACACCCTCTCTACCGCCGTACATCCCTTCCTGTCAACCATATGGCCATACCTTCCACACCCCCCTTGGCACACCGTACGGCCATCTAGAGCCCAGTGTACGCCCAACAATACTAACCGTACGACCTATGTATTTACTCTCCATTCCAGCCCCCTCTCATCTGTGCATTCTTGGTCTCATTCGTACAGTCATTCTGGTTCTGTAACTCGTCATCAGTTGGAATTACCTGAAACATTACACACACACACATATATACAAATACATATATACGTATACATATATAAATTGGTCTATATGCATACATATATGTGCATATGTATGATAGTTCTCCTTTCTCCAAAATGTGTTCTTTTAAGTCAAGTAACATGTCATGGAGTGATGTTCATCAATGCTAGCTCCTATACCTATCTCACAAATACTTTTCAATTAATAAAACAAAAAAACCCAAATAGAATATCATTTTCTATAAAATATCTTGTAGTTGTAGATACTCTCACCAACATGTTATAATCGTGGTTCTCACATTGTAAGCCTAGGCCAATGCCTTAACCTATCTCACAATCACTGGAAACTAACAAAGACAAAAAGCAATGTTGCAAATGCATTGAATGTTTCTATAATTGCACTAGGGTTGTCTTAGGAATTCCCACTGATGCAAAGAGACAAGCCATCTCACAAGAAAGAGCATTTGAGGCACTAAATCCTTGACATTGCATGTTATTGGTCCAAAGTTTTGATAGCCAAGTTTTGTATTCTAAATAGCTGGCACATCAAGAATAAAACTCGGAGTTTGTTACTGTGAATAGGAAAGTAACAATCATTCACAAACAAAGAAAACCTCCTCTTATCACAAGCTTCAATGGCCCAATAATACTCAAATCTAGAACAATATGATAAGCTTCAAAAATGAGAAATATTTTTGTATCCAAGTCCAAGTAATTCTAAAATTTCAAACAGCTGTTAAGAATCTTACATGGACATGATAACAACAAGAATACCCATGCTTAAATTCAAGATGAATCAAGAGCTTGTAGACCACTTAAACATGACTCGCAGATAGATTCAAGAATTCTGTGTTGGTGATCTTTGAATTGCATGGCCAGGTTTACATCCCAGTTGTGATCTTCACTGTATGGAGTCCATGATTCAAAAAAAATAGAAAAAGCATTACATGCAAATGTATGATAGACAAGGAACTAGTAACAAATATGAAAGGATATGTAAATTTGGAGCACATCCCTAACCTCATCAATTCATCAGGTCGGTTGATTGATTCCAACATAGGTTGCAAAACTGATAGGATACCTTCCAGTACAGCTGCTTCATTCTCTCTGCTTATCTGCCAATCTTAAATATCTTACTTATTGGACAAAATCATTTCTAATATCTTAAATATCTTACTTATCAGAAAATAAGAAAGGCAAATGAAAACTCACAACAGCATATCTCAGATTTTGTGGCTGCAGTCTTAAATCATCCCCATCCAAGAAAGCAGTACGGAGGGCAGCTAGCAATCGGGAAGGCAAACCATACTTACTTTGTTTGCTCTTGGACAGCCATGTTCCACGAACCATGTGACAGATCTGATCACACCCATAGCCAAGTGACTGATTGTCTTGATCCAGCTGCTGGGGTAGGTCAAGGTCTGAAACTCAAGGAGCTCTTTGTCAAAAATTTGTGAAAAGTTCTCATTAAACCTTGTATCAAAAGGCTTCTAATGCAAATAGGATTAGTAGGTTGTTTCAGATAGATCTCTCCTTTCTCTGAAATTATTTTACCAGAACATAAAGAGAATCACTAAATCAGACACGGAATCAACAAGTAACTCATTTTCTATTCTTATATAGCATGCAAAAAAAATGTTAATAAAATTATAAAATAACGTTAGATTCAAGGATGGAACAAGAAAACATGTTTGCAAAACACGGAAAATATGAGTGAGAAGGAAGAGAAACAAAGTTGAACATTGGAATATGCATAGAAATGTCAGTAAATATACATGGATCAGTGATCCAGCTGCAAAAATATCTATATGCAATTGGGAAGGCATGTTGATCAAGAGGGAGAGGAGGCCTTTAGTGAACCACTACAACCACCACCCACTTCCTTGTTTGCTCTTGGACAGCCATGTTCCATGAACCATGTGACAGATTGTCTTGATCCAGCTGCTGGGGTAGGTCAAGGTCTGAAACTCAAGGAGCTCTTTGTCAAAAAATTGTGAAAAGTTCTCATTAAACCTTGTATCAAAAGGCTTCTAATGCAAATAGGATTAGTAGGTTGTTTCAGATAGATCTCTCCTTTCTCTGAAATTATTTTACCAGAACATAAAGAGAATCACCAAATCAGACACGGAATCAACAAGTAACTCATTTTCTATTCTTATATAGCATGCAAAAAAAATGTTAATAAAATTATAAAATAACATTAGATTCAAGGAAGGATGGAACAAGAGAACATGTTTGCAAAACACGGAAAATATGAGTGAGAAGGAAGAGAAACAAAGTTGAAAATTGGAATATGCATAGAAATGTCAGTAAATATACATGGATCAGTGATCCAGCTGCAAAAATATCTATATGCAATTGGGAAGGCATGTTGATCAAGAGGGAGAGGAGGCCTTTAGTGAACCACTAAAACCACCACCCACTTCCTTGTTTGCTCTTGGACAGCCATGTTCCACGAACCATGTGACAGATCTGATCACACCCATAGCCAAGTGACTGATTGTCTTGATCCAGCTGCTGGGGTAAGTCAAGGTCTGAAACTCAAGGAGCTCTTTGTCAAAAAATTGTGAAAAGTTCTCATTAAACCTTGTATCAAAAGGCTTCTAATGCAAATAGGATTAGTAGGTTGTGTCAGATAGATCTCTCCTTTCTGTGAGGGTAAGTCAAGGTCTGAAACTCAAGGAGCTCTTTGTCAAAAAATTGTGAAAAGTTATCATTAAACCTTGTATCAAAAGGCTTCTAATGCAAATAGGATTAGTAGGTTGTTTCAGATAGATCTCTCCTTTCTGTGAAATTATTTTACCAGAACATAAAGAGAATCACTAAATCAGACACGGAATCAACAAGTAACTCATTTTCTATTCTTATATAGCATGCAAAAAAAATGTTAATAAAATTATAAAATAACATTAGATTCAAGGAAGGATGGAACAAGAAAACATGTTTGCAAAACACGGAAAATATGAGTGAGAAGGAAGAGAAACAAAGTTGAACATTGGAATATGCATGGAAATGTCAGTAAATATACATGGATCAGTGATCCAGCTGCAAAAATATCTATATGCAATTGGGAAGGCATGTTGATCAAGAGGGAGAGGAGACCTTCAGTGAACCACTACAACTACCACCCACTTCCTTCACTTGCCATTGACAGACTGGCCAAACACACAAGCCCTGTAAACATCAGATGACCCTGGTCCAATCCACCTCTACTACCAATGACTGGAAAAGTTAAATGGGCAGAAAAATCATGAAGATTGGAACTCAACAGCTCTTCCTGCTAATCAACTGCCAGACTGAAGAACTTATTGATAATATAAAAACTTGATATGCGAAAGGAAAAGAATACAACCTGCTTTGGAAACAAGATTTTACCATCTAATCATTATGTCATGTATATTATTTCATATATGAACAACGTAGATGGATCAAAAAAACTATTTTCATTGAATAATGCAGCAAAGGACAATTGTAAAACTGACTGGATAATTGGAATTAAAAAAAATATTTGGAAAAAAAGATCATTAAGTTAACATCCTACCATATCAATTTTTTTGTGAGGAAGACTTGCTATCCTATTGATAGCTTGGTAATTGTCTTGGTTTGGTTCACTTTTGTAGTGTTGAGTTGAAAGGATTACTGTGAACAACTCGATGACATGTGGACATTAGACAAATTGATGTCAAAGTTTGTAATTTTGTAATATGAATAATTGGGCATGTTTGGGAATTGCCCTCATTCACAAATATGGATAGCATTACCCATTATTTGGGCAAAATTTAAGAATGAAATGATCTGAAACCTGAAGTTACCGGTTCAAGTTCAGTTCCAAGTTCAGGTATGAAGTACCGATTTGCTGGTATGGTAAATTTTTGAAAAGGGGTTTGGGTCCATTAGTATAAAGACGTGTAAAAATTATATATATATATATATATGAAGCCTAGAAGCATGAATTAGCATTAGAATGTCACATAGTATCATAAAAACATTTAAATAACAAATACGCCATAAACTTGTAATTATAGCATCATGAATTGTGATCATCTCATCATCTACTTCAGGTTCAACATCAAAGACTGAAAACATTAAAATTAAATCATGACATCAAGTTCAAGTATCATTGTTTCAAGTTCAACTAATAGATTAAAAAGTTATTAATATTCTTCTTCTTCGTCTTTATCTTCTTCTTCTCTAGCATTAGTTGACTCGGGATTAGAGCTAAGGCCACCATGATCAGGAGCAACGAAAATAGTTTTGGCATCAAAAGCTTCAAATTCACTAAGTGCAAGCCAAGAAGTGGAAGCATCCAAGTCCGCAAGCTTTGCATTAACATCCCACCTCTTTGTCTCCCCTTTTTGTATTTTTTACTCTTGTGTGAGACAAAACGCAAGTTATAATGCACAAGTACCAAGTTCTCTAATCTTTTTAATGCAGCCTACTGCACATTATTGAGTGGATGAAAGAATATGTGCTCCAATTTCTTTCTGATGTAGATGAACTAGCAAACTATGAGGACAAGAAAAGGCAAACAATTAAAATTATTAATCTTATAAAATAAAAATTACTTGCCAGTCATGAAGCTAAATTTTTTAAAATACAACTTACTTGTGATATAATTTTGATTGCAAGGGGCTGCAAATGTTTGGAATCTTTGGCAATGGAGATACCGCCAACTATGAGCATCCTTCTTAAACCAAGGACAAAGAGCATCATTACTTAGGTCTTTTGCATTCAAAAACTCTATAAGCTCATCCGTAACCAAATCTCACGTATCATCATTAAGATAGTCTTTCAAATCCTACCTTGTATTCATCAGACACTTCTAAATCTCTATAGGGTGGTGGCCTTCCTGGTAGATCAGTATATTGGGTGCTATACTATTTGGGCTTCAATGCATAGGCAAACAAATGTAAAGTGGTCATTTTGTTCCATAGTTCTACAATAATTGCTTGCAATTGTTTGAAGGTCTCATGGGATTTTGTTGTTTTTCATTTACAATTTGCTTGATATTCAAGCATTGAGTCTATGCCATCATAGATCTCTCCAAGGCAAGGCCTATCCACGTCAGTGTACCTAAGCATGCTTATAATCAGAAAGTGAACTTAATGAGATATTCCACACATTCCCACCATAAGTCATCCTATATCCTTTACTTTATTTTGGCTTCCCTCTCACTATTGGTTTGCCTCCATATAGCCCAATTGTTTTTAATTAATTGGGGTAGGGGAAGGGCCCTGAACCCAAAGAACAACAAGAGAAACACATACTAGCTCTTCCTTGGGCCATTACAACCAAGCAACAGAGAAGAACACTAACCATTATAGCCAAATGCCCTACCTTTTCAGTAACATTAATCAAAAACTACCATAGTTCCAGAGTATCATCATCATAACAACCACAACAACTATATTACTACTACTTTTAAACTTCAAAGTATATCAGCAAGAATCAATCCTAGTGCCATAGTTCAAACTTAAACTAACACAACTATTTCCCATAAAAAATAGACTAGGGAAAACAACACCAAAAATAAACCAGTAATTGACAATATTTTTTAATAGACTTAAAATCAAACATGAAAGAATAAATAATAGAGCCTAAACAACTACGCATTCTTGATATTTTCCTAGTCATTGACTAGGTTGTTTAGTTCTTTAGACTAGTCGATAGAATCCTCGGAGTCTTGTGCATCATCTGGCTTGTCCTCCTGGAACATCCTAGCTTTCTTTAACTTGCTCTTCCCAGTGATAGCGCCCAAAACCAGCCTTCTCATCATCTCTTTTTGAATTCTACAGAGAGTAAAAACCACAACGCCAAATTCACAGTTGGTTATGGATTCAACAAACTTGCAATTCAGAGCATTGATCTTGTTCTAAAGGTCACTAATCTGCCCCAAATAATTCTTCTCCATATCATCTAGCAAGCTCTGCACTTTAACATTTGGTTCCTTGAGCACCTCAATGTCCTCTTCTGCAAGCTGATTTTCTCAAGGATTTCCTCTTCTACCCCCAAATCAACCACAATTTGGGCTTCCTGCATGTCCTATACATCTTCGTCAGACTCTTCCGCTTCCTCAGCTTCATAATCTTCATCCTCTGTGGGGTAAAAGCATAGATCTATGTCACCATTTAGGATACCAAAACTTGTTTTGGTCAAATCTCATTTCTCTATTAAAACTTTAAAATAAAATAAAAAACTAAAAATACCCTTTTATAGATCTTAGATTCAATATCATTATTATATTATTTTTTTAGTGTTTTGATTAGTCATAATATGTCATAATTTCAAAATATTATAAGTCGATATTTCAACATTTCAAAAGATGCTCTCTCAAAAAATGAAAAAAATAGTGAATCATAACAAAAAAATAAAAAAATAATATTTATCTCTTGAATATGTAATTTTTTTTCGAAGATATAGATTTGATAGGGAAGTTTTGATAGGAGGAAAAAATTGTTGGATTCTGATAAGGTCGAGCTTAAGTACTTATAACAAAGAAAATATACATCAAAAATAATTATTTCTTTTTTTGTTCCCTAGCTATACATGTCATCTATAAGATATTTTCAAATCAGATCAAAAAAAGATTATTTGCATATACTTATTTGACGGGAACTATACCCTATATTTTTTACAATTATAAAAGGGACTTCAAATTAAAAGAAAATAAATATATTCTTACTCAAAAAATTTACAAAAATTATAAGCATTAAATTCATCCAATTCTACACATTTCATTACTTTACGCCATCTTCAAATTCTAAACAGAAATACCATTTTTTTGGTCATTAATGTTGAACTGTTGCATTTTGATATCCCGTTTCTTTATAAAAGGTGACACAGGTTTGTGCTTTTACCCTGTGTCCTTTTCTTCAGCTTTTCCAAGAGAATACTCATTTTCATTCTCATAAACAATTTCCTCATCCTAGGTTTCCTGAGTGTCATCCTTGCTGACATTTTTATAATTTTTTCCTTTTTAATTTTAAAATCTAGCCGACCTTTCTCTTAGGCTAGACTCATTTCTGAAGTCAATTCCATAGGGTTAGCATCACCCTCCTCAAATTACCATATTGAAAAAGTGCCTCTTTCACTTGCACAAGTTGTCTCAAGATGATTAAATTTGATGCAAAACAAGTCTCAAACAACTTGTAGCATAAATTAGAGAAAAAAAATACAACTATTAGATGCATATTTTAAAAGAGAATACACATTAAACAATCAAAAAATGAAAATAAAAAATTGTAAGATACTAATTTTTTTAAATTAAATTACTAACTTGAGTCATGTGGTGGTTTGTGATGAATATCTAGATGCCCTCAGTCTCTGCATACACCTCCTTGATCCACTCAATTTTGTTCCCAATCTTTTGTAGCATAACATTGAGTGAATAGACCACACAAGGTGTCAAAAAGATATGCTGATATTGCTCTTCAACCAACAAACCAGCAGCCATACAGTTATTTGTGTTCTCCATTATGACTTAAACAATATTTCTAGCACCCACTTGTTTAATGGAAGAGATGAGAATATTCGCAATAAATGGCCCATCTTTTACTTGCCCCTCATAATCCACCGCTTTCAAAAACATTGCCACTTTAGGGGACACCGCCAAGACACTGAACTGATGATTTCTAGCATCTTCCCACCCATCTAAAAAAATTAATACCCTGTCTTAATCCATGAATCCTTTATGGGCTTCATTGAACATCGAGCAACTAGGCCTCTTGATCCAACAAGGTGGTTTGTACTCTCAAAACCGAGGCCCTTATACCCTCTTAGAGCTTCATTAACACTTTTCAACATCTTCCTCCGATATGAAGAGCAAACAACAGTAAAATACAGTTTCGAGTGGTCCTTTTCTTTTGTGTGAAGGATGCTTCACTTTCAGATCAAGGGCAGCTAAGGTAGTATAAAAGGAGAGGTTTTCTATCACAACATATGTGGGGTGTTGCATTCCCTTTGCTTGTTTATTTACTTTTGTTGCCAGTGCCATCGGTTGTATTTTGCTACATTCTTCTCTCTTTTGCCGCCTCATGCGCTTGGATATATTTTAATATTGTTATATATGGTACATGTACTTTTTTCTCCAAGGCATTTCTTGACTCTTCTTCCAGGGTATCCACACATATGGCCTACCACACAAAAATCTGAACTATTTTGTTCTACATCACAACCCTAACATTTCCAATGGAATGCACCACCTCCTAGAAGCCATCTTACAATATCAACATACTTCCAGAAAGGAGAACCGGACTAGAGTTTTTGTAATGTTCCATAGATTCTGAGGATAGATCAGACTTCAAATGTAAAGACTAGATAGGCACAAGGATAACCTTCAACAATAACACCAATATTCAAGTTTAATATGCTGATGAAATTACTTTGGATCCTGGTACAAGTACAAACTGGAGTACTGAAAGTTGCAAATAAACTTGTGAGCCTATGCAGACTTGGAGATCAAACTGTATGTTTTCTGTGTGTCCCCATACTGTCATCACAGCCCACTAATATATCCATTTCAGAGGGTATGTCCATTAAGGGACATAACCCTCAGCATTTAACAAATAATTATTTTACCCTAAGTCGATGTCTAACAAACAGTTGTTAGTCTGATCTTAACTAAAGTTAGTTAAGGCACAAAACTAAAGACTATTATACCCAGATCGCCGGCACCCTTAGAACTAGTATAAATAATTATAAAATGTCATTTGCAATGGAATATATAGTGATGAGAGTAAGGTACAATCTGTACCCAAAGACCTATGGATTACCAGGTTAATTTCTTAACACTCCCTCTTAACCTGATAATCCTACAGAGATATATTATATCTAGCAACATCAATACAGATGTTAAGCAAGAATTAATACTCTATATCTGTCTATCTCTTCTCAATACACAGTATTATAAAACATATAATACAAAGTCATATTACTAAACTTGTGATATGACAAATCACTGCTACTAGTGATAAAATACATGTGACTCATAGAAGTTGGTACTTCTAAATCACAACTAGATCCTGAATCTAAGATCTACCAAAATACAGGATAAACCTAAAGAATTTCTAGAATTTTTTCTTTATCCAATTTGTGACCCATGAACAAATCAATGTAACAAGACGATCTAAAATTCACCTGGATCTTACAGTAAAATCTACTATTAGGACATTATCTAAGAGATCGTCACCTCTTAAATAATGATTACATATGGTGGAGCCCATAACAGTCAATAGCCTGACAAAATAAAATTTATCATTTTATTAATAATCAATTAGTACAAAAATGAATTACAAGTCAACCATACCAAGTCTCTTTCTGAAATGTTCTATCTTTACTCTAGATAGAGGTTTGGTGAGTATATCTGCTATCTGATCTGCAGTACAAATGTATTCCAATTTCACAAAATTCCTGTCGACCATATCTCTTACATAATGGTAAGGAATTTGAATATGCTTGGATCTATCATGAAAAATTGGATTCACTAAGAGCTCGATGGAACTCTAATTATCACAATGAATGATCATAAGATTCATGGCTTGCCCAAATAATCCCACAAGCAACTTCCTCAACCATACTGCTTCTTGAGAGGCCATTGCTACAGCAATGTATTCGGCTTCTGTGGAGCTCTGAGCTACTGAAGTCTACTTTCTGCATATCCATGAAATCATAGCTGATCCTAAACTGAAACAGCATCCTAAAGTACTTTTTCTATCTTTAACACTTTCACCCCAATTTGAATCAGTGAATCCATGCAAATCTAAAGCAACTTTCCCATATTTGAGTCCATAATTAAGAGTACCTTGTAGGTATCTCATAATATGTTTAACAGCAACTAGGTGAATCTCCTTAGGTTCACACATAAACTGACTTAAGGCATGGACAGCATAGCAAATATCAGGTCTTGTATTTACTAGGTACATCAGAGACCCAATTATCTGCCTGTAGAGAGTAGAATCTATTGGAGGTGATTCTGCAACTGCTTCTTTAAGTTTATGCAAATTGGTCTCCATTGGAGAAGACATGGACTTGCCGTTCCACATTCCGAATTTCTTCAAGATATTTGAAGTGTACTTCCTTTGATTCAGTATGATACTATCAACATTCTGTTGCACTTCCAATCCGAGGAAGTAATGGAGAAGACCCAAGTCATTCATCTCGAATTCTCTAATAAGATCTTTCTTGCACTAATCTATAAAATGATCATCACCTGTGATTAATAAATCATCAACATACAATATCAATATTATCATACCATCTTTATCCATTTTATAATACAAGTTTGGATCAGCTTCACTCTTAGAGAATCCTAAGCTAGTGAGATATTTATCAATCCTTTCATACCAGGCTCTGGGAGCCTGTTTAAGCCCATAAAGAGCTTTCTCGAGTCGGCAAACAAAAGCATTTGGATCATGTGTATCAAATCCTTCTGGCTGCTCTATATAGACTTCTTCAGAAATCTTCCCATTGAGAAATGTTGTCTTTGCATTCATCTGATGTACCTTCCATCCCTTAGAGGCGGCAATTGCTAAGACAACTCTAACGGTAGTATATCTGGCGACAGGAGCAAAGGTTTCTTCATAATCAATTCCTTCTTTCTGAGAAAAGCCTCTGGCTACAAATCTGGCTTTATATTTCTCAATACTTCCATCAGCGGCATGTTTTATTTTGAATAACCATTTTGAAGAAACAATGGACTTTCCTTTTGGCCTTGGAACTATTTCCCAAACATCATTTTTCATAATTAATTGATATTCTTCTATCATAGCTTCTTTCCAAGCGGGATGTTTAATAGCATCAAAAGGATTGGTTGGCTCTGTTTTGGATAAATCAATCATATTTGCTGTATAACCAAAGAATTTTTTAGGTCTTTTACTTTCTCTGACTAATCCTGAAGGTGCAGCAAAATCTTGAGCTGCTTCAACTATTTTTATGGCCCAAAGTGACCTTTTCTTTGAACTTTCTTCAAGGTTTACTTCATCTTTGACCTCTTCTAAGTTCTCCTTCTGGGATTCAGACTCACTTATGCTTTCAGAATTTCATAAAGGAGAGGGTTCATGAGAATTTATTGCCTTTTTAAATGCAAGATCTTCCTCAAAGACTACATCCCTGCTCAGTTCAATAGTTTTCTATCCAAGTATGAAGATTCAATATGCTTTAGAAGTTTCACTATACCCTACAAAGATACCCTTCCTCCCAGATGGTTCCAATTTGGTTCTCTTTTCTTTTGGCACATGAATGTATACTCCTGACATCCAAAGATTCTGAGATGACTTGTATTAGGCTTTATTTTAGTAAATACTTCTTCAGGGGTCTTATCTTTAAGAAAGGAGTGAGGGCTTCTGTTTTGGATGTATACAGCAATACAAGATGCTTCTGCCCAAAGATAGTATTCTAGATTTTGGTCAAAAATCATAGCCCTAGCTGCTTCTATAATTGTCCTGTTTTTCCTTTCAGCTACCCCATTTTGTTCAAGGTTATAAGGAACAATATACTCCCTCTTGATCCCTGATTCTTTACAAAAAAATTTAAACACATTTGAGGTATATTCTCCTCCATTATCTATTCTAAGGGTTTTAATTTTATGTCCTGAAAATTTTTCAGTTAATGCTTTTAACTCCTTAAATCTTTGTAAAATTTCTTCTAATTCTTTACATTTTAAAAAATAAATCCATGTTTTTCTAGAGAAGTCATCTATGAACAAGACAATTATACCAGAATCCTCCAAGGGAGGGAACAGACATGGGTCCACATAAATCTGAATGAATTAATTCTAGTAAATTATTTGTTTTTCTAGTACTATCATGAAAAGGTCTTCTAGTACTTTTACCTAGGGCACACCCTTTGCAAATACTAGGGTGATCTTGTTTTAATTTTGGTAATCCGGTAACCATTTTTTCCATAGTAGATAGGGTTTTAAAGTTTAGGTGCCCTAATCTTCTGTGCCATATTTCGTTTGAATCTTCTACTTTGTGAACAAAAGCTTGAATGGGTTCTATATTTAGTTCATACAAATATCCCTTTCTTTGACCAATTACTTTGGCTTTCTTGATGGAAGAATTCTTAGCCCAAGTTAGTACTTTTCCATCCATGAATGCAACATTATGTCCATCATTTTCTAACGCTGTAATTGATATTAGGTTCCTTTTTATCCCTGGTACATATAGTACATCTTTCAGAAGAAGAGTATTTCCTATTTTTAGCTTCAAAGTACAGCTACCAATCCCGTTAACTAAATGTGCTGAGTTATCACCAATAGTAACTTCACTGTTGACTTTCTCGGACAAGAAATCTAGAGTTTCTTTGTATCCCATTATATGCCTGGAGGATCCACTATCTATTACCCATGCCTTATTTGAGATTTCATTTGATAAGGAGGAATACAAAACACGATTCTCTGGATCATAAGTTTCTTCTTCTCTAACAATATTTGTGCAATTCGCTTGTTGTTTGGAGTTTTCTGGACAATTTGATCTGAAGTGTCCAAATTTTTCACATTTGAAACATTTTATTTTTGATAGGTCTTTCTTGGACTTTCCGTTCTTCTGATTTCCTTTATTTCTTGAAATGCTTTTTCTTGTCTTTATAAGAGTTGGCATTGAGAACGTGAAGTTCTTCATCTTCCATTTTAGGTTTTCCTCCTTTCTTTAGTTTTCTTGATTCTTCCTAAAGACAATCATTCTTAAGTCTGTTAAAATCTGGAAGCTGATCTCTAGCACTTATACCTTGTGCAAATGTTTCCCATGATTCTGGCAGTCCGTCTAAGGCCATGAGCGTTAATTCGGTGTCATTTATGATAGTTCCTATGCTTGCCAATTCATCTCAAATACCAGCAACTCTTATAAAATAGGAGTTTATTGATTCTCCTTTCTTTATTTGGATGTGATTTAGTTGTCTCTTTAGTGCAAGGACCCTCGTTGCATTATTTACTTCAAATGCATTTCATAATGCGTTCATCATATCGTAGGCAGTTAGGTGTTTTCTAAGCATAGGTATGATGTCATTCTTAACTCCATCCAAGATGATTTGAATGGCTTTCCTATTTCTATTGGACCATATGGATTTGTGAGGTTCAACAGGTGGCTGTTTGGATGCTCCATCAACAAACTGTCTAACATTATTCTCTTCGAGAATCATCAAGATTCTGAATTTCCATGCTTCAAAATGTTTCGTTCCATCAAATCTATCCTCAGGCCTGATTGTATATGCTATTGGAGATGAAGAATAACTACTGGATATGAACAAGTCTGATATGTGACAATCTGCAGAGCCTTAGAACTGATAATAGGGCTCTGATACCATGTAATGTTCCGCAGATTCTGAGGATAGATGAGACTTCAAATGTAAAGACTAGATAGGCACAAGGATAACCCTCAACAATAACACCAATATTCAGGTTTAACATGCTGATGAAATTACTTTGGATCTTGGTACAAGTACGAACTGGAGTACTAAAAGTTGCAAATAAACTCGTGAGCCTATGCAGACTTGGAGATCAAACTGTATGTTTTCTGTGTGTCCCCATACTGTCTTCACAGCCCACTGATATATCCATTTCAGAGGGTATGTCCATTAAGGGACATAACCCTCAGCATTTAACAAATAATTATTTTACCCTAAGTCGGCGTCTAACTAACAGTTGTTAGTTTGATCTTAACTAAAGTTAGTTAAGGCACAAAACTAAAGACTATTATACCCAGATCGCCGGCACCCTTAGAACTAGCATAAATAATTATAAAATGCCATTTGCAATGGAATATATAGTGATGAGAGTAAGGTACGATCTATACCCAAAGACCTGTGGATTACCAAGTTAATTTCTTAACAGTTTTATTCTTTGTTCAAGATTACCCACTGAGGAAGAGGTAGATGCCATTGTAGTTCCTTTCCTATGGCAAGAAATTGTATAAAAAAATTAAATATTTAAACTTGTAATTATAGTAACGATGACAATATCTATAATGACTAAGGAACAATACTGTTAGTGTAGTTTTTTTTTTTTCCTATTTTGCTAGGTTTTTCCTACACTTTTAATAATCTCACTTAGGTTAATAAAACATGTCTTATTAGGTGAATGGTTGTGAGGTGTCACTTTCCTACATGTGAGCATCCATTAGCTATCTTGGGAAGATACTTTGCTATCTTTAGTCCGATAGATGGTTGCTCCTCATTGGTTGGTGTTGCGACCTCCTCCCTCTTCCTAGCCTATATAAGCATGCTACCTGACTTGTATTTGCATCTCTTGTTTTTTGCATCCTCTTAATGCTATTTTGCTTCTAGCATTTGCATTACTCTCTTGGAGACTAACTCTGTGTTGCTATTTTGATTTTGTATCATTTGCATTCATAGTTTAGATATTTATTCTTTGCACTAGTTTTCTGGGTTATTAATCTTTTCAGATTCTAACATGGTATCAGAGCTTTTTTATGTGCAAGAGTAGATTTTAGTTTCCTTATTTGAGAGATTCGGGGGGGGGCTAATAAATTTTATTGTAGTTTTTTAAAAAACGAAGTATGCTCTTCTCTTGCATCTTTGGATGATTTTGAGAATCAGAAAAGTTTTGACAAAATTGATTTTTCTCTGGAGTTTCAATCTCAAATCTGACAACCAACTTGCATATTTGGAGTTTTTAATCAGTATTGAAGATTCTAGCATGCCATTGATGGACTTAAGAAGCTGATCCAACATTTGCATGTCATATTTTGGTTGCTGGGGTCGTTTCTTGATTTTTGGAGCTGTTTTTTATTGTTAAAGGCGTCTGATTTACACTATAGCAACATCTTTTATACATCAGCAAGAAAAACGCTTTCTGGGTTTTGTTCGCAAGCCCGAAAAACCATCTGGGTATCTTTTAGATTTTGCATACAATCTATATATTTTGCAGGATCGAGTGTGGAGAGCTACAGCCATACCCCTCTCCGTTGGCAGTCACAAATTTTAACGCAGTTTTCAAATGTCTCGTTCTTGCTCATACGGACTCTGATTTTGACGATTCTTGTTATGACCTTGGCTATTTTTTTGTGCTCTATCCACTAGTGGAGTTGTTTTTTGATTTTCATGCATAAATTTTTCAGAAATTGCAGATTCTTGGCCGTAACTGTGCACAGTTCTCGTTTTAAAAACTTCGGAGGATCATAACTTTCTCATACGACCTCGTATCGAGGCAATTCTTTTTTTGAAAGTGCATGATTTTTCGAGTAGATCACAGTGGTGCTATTTGTTTCCTTGATTATTGTGCCTAAATTTCACTTTCAACATATGCTCTTCATGAGGGTTTATAATGCATTGAAATCAAGACCACTAAGTATTTTTTTCTAGTGGTAGTTGTAAACGCACTAAAATAAAGTGCCAAATCATATTTCTTTTGGGGGGGGTTCTTTGATTCAGTAAAAAAGGGGGGCATTGTCGTGGCTAGGTTCTCTTCTTTTTAGCATTTATTCTCTACATTTCTTCATCATGGATCAAACAAATATGCCCATCCTAACTCCATACAATTACTTTGAGTGGAAATCACGCATGACAATTCACTTAAGGAAAGCGGGATTAAATAGGATAACTATGGGACTTGAAACTGAACCTGATAAAGATGAAGATAAGCCTAAGTGGTTTAACAAACGTGATGAGGCATATGGAACATTGCGTTTGTCTGTTTCTCCTAACTTGCTATTTCACATTGAGTCTTTGGATACACCAAATGAAGTATGGACAAAGCTAGAAACACTATTTGGCACACAAGATCCAATGAGGGGTCATATGTTGGAAAATGAATTAATTAGTTTAAATTCAGGCAATTTCAACACAATCCAAGATTTCTTCACCAAATTGAAATCACTAAGGCTGCAGTTAAAATAATGTGGAATTGAAAAGAATGATGAACAACTAATTCTTAGTATTCTCTCTAAGCTAAGTTCAGAATATTCTATGTTTGTCTCTACCTTCTATGCTACTAAGGGTGCACTTGGTACTCAATTCACCATGCCATCTCTAGATGATTTTGCTGTCAATCTCACTCGAGAACAGGACATGCTAATCCAGATGGACACTCTTTAAGTCCTCTAAGTCACATGCCTTCGCAACCAACCAAGGCACAAAAGAACGAAAAGGAAAAAGTAGTAACAACAATAGTAAGGATGAGAAACAAAATAATAGTGAGGAAAAGAAGGATCAGATACCAATTGCTTCAAAAGCCACTATTGATACCTCATCCTCTAAGGGCAATAAGCCTAAGAAAGAAAAGGTTAAATGTGCCTATTGTAAAAGACCCGGTCATGATGAACATAAATGTTTGAAGAAACAAATTGATCACTTGACATACATTCTTGAAAAGAATAATATTAGTGTTCCTGAGTCTATCAAACAAAGTTGTAATGAAGAGTCTAATAAGGCAAAAGAAAACAACAAGGGGAAAGGAAAGGGCAAGGCTCTTGTTGCAGTTGCTTCCTCACCATCCACTTGGGTTCTTGATTCGGGTGATGACACTCCTATTGAGGTAGGTGGGAGAGGGTATGTTGATGTGGGGGATTGCACATTCCATGATGTTCTTTGTGTACCCTCATTATCAACTAATCTCCTATCAATATACCAGATCACTCACACAGGTTTAGGCAAGCGGGTTGAGTTCACTCCTGATTCAGTGGAGATACGTGAGTTGCATAGTGATTCTGTAGTTGCAGTTGGGAGAGCAAATCATCAATCACGACTCTATCTGTTTTCTCACTTTGTTCCTGATCCTCCTTCATCTGTTTTTCTCACTCACTCTAATGATGTGAGTAAATTATGGCATGAGCGGTTTGGCCATCTTAACTTCCGCTATTTGCATCAGCTCAACCAACAAAGCATGGTCACAGGGTTGCCTTCGGTTCAATTTTTAGGAGGTGTTTGCCAAGGTTGCATTCTTGGTAAGCATCCTAAGGAAAAGTTTGACAAAAGTAAGGCATGGAGAGCTTCACAGATACTAGAGTTAGTTCACAATGATTTGGCTGGTCCATTTCAACATCCTTCTTTCAGCAGGGACCGATATGTCTTCACATTCATTGATGACCTTTCTCGATATACATGGGTGTAGTTTCTCAAATAGAAGTCACAGGTATTTGAACATTTTCAAGACTTCAAAAATTTTGTAGAAAAGTAATTTGGGAAAGCCATCAAGGTTTTACGCACAGACAATGGTGGTGAGTATGTCAACCATCGGTTTGAAAGATTTTGTACTTCAGAGGGGATTAATTTACAACATTCAGTTCCATACAATCTTCAGCAAAATGGTGTTGCGCAACGGAAGAATAGATTCTTGAAGGAAATGGCAAACTGTATGATTCACTCTAGATCTCTTGCACCACAGTATTGGGCAGAAGCCATTAACTATGCTTGTTATATCCAGAACTGTGTTCCTCACCGACCCTTGAAGGTAATTACTACTTTTGAAGCTTGGAGCGGTCAGAAACCATCAGTTAAGCACTTTCGAGTTTTTGGCTCCCCTGCATGGGCCCACATTCCTATAGAGAAATGTAAGGCCTTGGATCTGCAAAGTAGACCTTGCATATTTGTAGGTTATCCTAATGGTGTGAAGGGTTATCGGTTGCTCCACCCTACTACACATGAGTTATTCATTGAGAGGAGTGTTCAGTTTGAGGAGGGATCTTCAAGCTCACTTTCTATCACTTCTCCAACTCCTTCTACCTTGACATTAGAGTCACTTGGAATACATGACAGATCTTTTGATGAGTTAGATTCACCTGAACAGTCTTCTACCTCTACTTCTGATGCAGAAAGTGATTCAAAGAACTCACCTCCTTCCTCTCCTAGTCATCATTCAGAGGTTAATGATTCCCCTCCAGATTCTCCATCTTCCTGTCCACTTTGGGCTAGACAGACCTTGCAGTCTGCAGGTGATTGGGTTGGGGATCTATCAGACACCAGGCGAACTTGTTCACAATTCCAGGTTGCTCCACATGTCTTCATTGCTACTGCCTCAGATCCACAGTCCTTTCATGAGGCTTCTGGTATTCCTGAGTGGGATACAGCTATGTAGGAAGAGTATAGTTCCTCACTATACTTGATGAGGAACCACACTTGGGATCTTGTCCCTCTTCCTAAAGGAAGAAAACTTGTTCGATGTAAGTGCATCTATCGGACAAAATTTGCAGCAGATGGGTCAGTTGACAAACACAAGGCTCGCTTGGTCGCCAAAGTATTCTCCCAAGTTCTTAGGATTGACTACTCTGAGACTTTTGCACCAGTTGCCCGAATGAATTCCATTCGAATTGTTCTTGCCATTGCTGCAGCTAATCATTGGGAAGTACATCAGATGGATGTGAAGAGTGCTTTTCTTCATGGTGACCTTCATGAGGAGATCTACATGGAGCAGCCACACGGCTTCCTTCAAGATTCTTCACTTGTGCGCCGTCTTCGGAAGTCTCTCTATGGCCTCAAACAGGCTCCTCGGGCCCGGTATGCCAAGATGGACTCCTTCCTTCTATCAATTGGGTTCACTCGGTGCCATTCTGATCCTAATGTCTACATTTTGCAACAGGGTGATTCACTTCTATTTTTGGTTTTGTATGTTGATGACTTGTTGATCACAAGAAGTTCTTCACCCACCATTAAGGTTGTCAAAGTGGCCCTTCAGGACAGTTTTTTGATGACTGACTTGGGCTTGTTGCATTACTTTCTCGGAATTGAGATCCTTTAGTCTCCTTCTGGGATCACCATCACACAATCCAAGTATGCTCTAGATTTACTCTCGAGGTTTCATATGGCTGACTCTAAGCCTGCTCCAACTCCCTTCCTTTCTGGAGTCAAACTTGAGGCTCAATGTTCTTCTCCACTTGTTGATGGCACTTTGTACCGCCAACTTGTTGGGAGTCTCATTTATCTGACTCATACGAGACTTGACATCTCCTATGCTATAGGCATGGTCTCTCGATTCATGCAGAAGCCCCATGAGTTGCACTGGAAAGCAGCCAAGTGGATCCTTCACTACATTCAGGGTTCTCATAGTTGTGGGATTCACTACGCAGCAAGTATTGAGCTTGATTTGGTGGGCTACACAGATTCAGATTGGGCAGGTGATTCTAAGGATCGCAAGTCTACTTCAGGGTATGGCTTCTCACTTGGGTCAAGTCCTGTTTGTTGGTCGAGCAAATAGCAGTCTACTATTGCTCTATCTTCTACTGAGGCTGAGTATCGGGGGGCTGTAAATGCCGCCACTGAGGCCATTTGGCTTCAACATCTTCTCACTGAGTTTGGTATCCAGATTAGACGGCCATCAGTCATATTTTGTGACAACCAGAGTGCCATTCAGATCTCACGGAATCTGATTCATCATCAGCGGACCAAACACATAGAGGTCCACATGCACTACATCCAGGAGCTCATCCATGGTCATGTCATTGACCTTCGCTATTGTCCGACTTCCGAGCAAGTTGCTGATATCTTCACCAAACCCTTCACTGAGAGCAAGTTCCTTCATTTGCGAGCTTTGCTGGGGGTGCGAGATGCTTCATCTTTTGGGGGGGACTCTTCCTCTCACTCGGAGTCCTGACTTTTTTTTTGGGGGTCTCTTTTCTCTCTCTTTTGGGAAATCTTATGTACATGGGTACCTCATCAGGCTTGACTTGTCGGGACCCATTTCTACATCCACCTAAGCTTCGCTTATGGGGGGGTGTTAGTGTAGTTTTTTATTTTTCCTATTTTGCTAGGTTTTTCCTACACTTTTAATAATCTCGCTTAGGTTAATAAAGCATGTCTTATTAGGTGAATGGTTGTGAGGTGTCACCTTCCTACGTGTGAGCATCTATTAGCTATCTTTAGTCCGATAGATGGTTGCTCCTCATTGGTTGGTGTTGCCACCTCCTCCCTCTTCTTAGCCTATATAAGCATGCTACCTGGCTTGTATTTGCATCTCTTGTTTTTTGCATCTTCTTAATGCTATTTTGCTTCTAGCATTTGCATTACTCTCTTGGAGACTAACTCTATGTTGCTATTTTGATTTTGTATCATTTGCATTCATAGTTTAGATATTTATTCTTCGCACTAGTTTTCTGGGTTATTAATCTTTTCAGATTCTAACAAATACAACACCTTCATACAAATGAAAGGGTGGAGACAAGTGATGTCAGCAATTAATTTATAATTATCCATTGCCAAGTCATTATAGAAATGATGACTATATCCATACAAAGTAACTAAGCTAGGGGCTTAAGTCTGCTATGAGCGATTTGGTCAACTTGATCATAGATTCCATCAGTCAATATGATCAATCTTGATTTCTATGGTGAACAATACTATGGAGGCTATTGAGAATTAATAAGATGATGAGGGTGTGTAAGGTACAAAGACATAAGTATTGTAGCACCAGTACAATCAGCGGCATATGTGATGGAAGAAAAAATATCAATGGGGGAGACCGAGATTTATGTATTAATGTCAAAAGCAACAACGAAGATATCAACACCTGGTGACAACTCTATACATGTAAAGATAATATCCATCAACCAAAGAAAATTAAAAAGGAGACATCAATAGATGACAGATATGAACAAACTAGTGCAGATTTCCAGATTGGGGGAACATTCCAAAGGAATCAATATACATATTGGCGGGTGTTAGCAATGAGTCAGCCACTGTAGATGACAATATGGACATCACAGCAGAGTAACGATAAGAGTCGACAAGGAACCAATCGACCATGTTGAAATGGAGCTATAGTAATTATGGAGATTATCATGGATTTAAGAATTTGTCAGAGTCATGGATAATGTTAATGAATTGATGATCTCAAATAAACACCAGTTATGAAGAAGACCACTTGGAGTTTAAGAGAGACAACCCTTCATTGAGGAGGATATTGAGATTGATTGAAGACAATCAATAGTGGCATTGATTATTGCATTAAGAAAATTATATAAAGTATATGCCCTCGTCAATTGCTCTGCTTAGAGCATTGTATTGCCTTTGGCAATCATCAGTGCAAGTATCTATCAGCCTTATCAGAGACGGCATCATATCTGAAGCATATTTACATAAAGACATATCAAAGACGCTTCCCTTTGCTCAGAGAATATTGATATTGATACATTGGAGACAGCCTCTACAATAAACAGCGTTGTTATTGTACTAGACATCCTATATATTTGCATGTGATCTATTGTATATCAGAGACAGCATTGTTATTGAACCAGATGGCCTGCATATTCACATGTGATCCATTGTATGTCAGAGACAGCATTACCAGGTTATTGAGAAAATATTTGTTTGCAATATCAGACACGGCCACCCTATTCTGATATACTGTCAAGCAATTATCATCATTATACAGCAGCATATGCACTTGGAATTGATCTTCATACAATTATCAGTCATTATCAATTGTAAATAGCATATGTATTTAGAATTAAGCATCATATTATAGAATCTTGTTTATCAGCAACGTGCTATATATTCATGGAGATGTGAAATTACAAGTAGTATCTAAATTCTACAAAACAGGGCATTACATATAAATACTTCAGTATATGGTATACGATGTTGTAAATCCAGAGCAGCATAATGCTGAATTTACAAGATTAAGTATCCTACCCATGATAGAGATAGTGGCAAAGAGATAGTAGCAAAGGGTTATTCTTATTGTGAGAAAACCTGTAGGAGTCGGAAAGAAAATATTTATTATGGAATATGTCAGATTTTTCACATTAATAAAGTGAAGTTCATACAATTGACACATTGTACTATTTATCAAGGGACTTAATAGGTTTTTCAACTCACAAGAGTTGTCTAAGTTGCAGGCATATGTTCCACAGTTACACTCGCAGGTAGCTACTTCATCTTCTTTGCGAGAGGAAATAACCTTTCATTAGAAACAGCTACACTCATAAAGGAATCGACCACTATGAAAGATGGAAAAAAAGCCCAGCAAACATCCATCACACCCTTCCACTTTACAGGAAGATGACAGCCAATTTAAAGATCATTCTAGGTATAGGAGAGGAAAATCGAACAGATGGTCTTCTTAAGTTACATACATTTATACAAACTGAAAATGAGCCAGAGCATGTGAGCAATAAAATAATTAAGGTATCTTGATAAATGACTTAGATGATGCATTTGACAAGAACAACTAATTATGGCAAAGACTGGTTTCTATTCTTTTCCACGATTAATTTCTGAGCAGCCTTGAATTCCAAATTCTTAGCACATACCAATGAATACAAGGTAGTATAAACATATAAAATTTCAGAACATCTACATCAACATGGATTCATCTCAAATCATCAAGTGTAAGACCATTCTCTACAAAATTTGTACCTAATGTTTCCAATCATTGATACATTTTATTCATGTTTGTGTTGATGTGTGTTTTGTGACGCTCACCAACACACAACAAAATACCAAGTATTCTATCGTCTCTTAAAAAATAAAAACCTCAAATGCTAAACAATATGACAATTTGTGAACAAATAAGCCAATCCCAAGTCTACAATGTGAACTAGCAACTCTTTATTGGCTATTACTCAATGAATTGATGCAATATTGCAGGTAAGACAAAGGGATTTACGCAATTCCTATGAGCTAGGAGATTAAGAAACCCAAAAAAGTGTTACCAAGCTAACTAAGGACAACTAAGAAAAACACTAAGCTAGAAAGTCAAAAAAAGGGGAACCCCATTTGCAATGAGGTGTATGTGTTTACAACAACACTAGTACCAATTCAAAAAAATGTTCCAGAACATTTCAAAGATAAAAAACTTACACACCCAAAATCTTTGAATATTCTTTTCCAACCTATTGAGCAACTAGGAACCATACTCAAAAGGAAAGAAAAATCACAAACATGTGTAAATGTATTTATTCCATTCAAAAAAAATTGTCTCCGATTACCCAAGCATGTGTAAATGTTGTACTTCTTTCTCGGTATATGATTCTAAGTTAATCTACCAAGTTTTAATGAACTTTTTGCCAACATTTTGGCAATTTTGAGATTTTCAAATATTTTGAGCTGGCAGAGATATTGTCAAGTCCGAGTTTTTCAACTTCCGGTGAAACAACCAATTGTGCAATTCAGAAATGGCTTTATACAGAAGCCATGATTGAGCAAATTGGAGATGTAGTTGGTATTTGAATTCATAGACGTTTTAAGAATTGATAGCAGGCATTGAATACAGATCAGCAATTCTGTTTCACATGCCATTAAAGCCTGCGTATAAGACTTGCAAGGCAGCCACAGGTCACAAATAAAACATGTGAGGCAGATAGGGTTATCACAAGTGTTTGCAAGGGGCAGCGTTAAGGGAGTGTAGAGGGCCGTTTTGACCTGAAAGTGCTTCCAATTCATGCTTCATGCATTGATGTTAGGTTGCATTCGGATTTCTGAGAGCTGTGATTCATTTCTAGGCCCATTATACCTGTGATATAATTCCAGGTCCTTTAGTTTGCAATAAGACCCTTCGTCAAGGCATAGATGTTCGATGTATTTAGTCCTTTACTTGATTTCAAATTGGAAAAGATAATTGCATTTAGTCTTATTCATCAAATTGCATTTCATAATTTGTAATATTTTACATATATTGTCAAAAATCCTCAAAAAACATAAAACTTTTCAAAAACAATACATACCAATGACAGTGAATCAGAGGTTCAATCATTGGAGTTTTGACAATGACTTGGGTACTGTTGTGAGGTTTTCACACCATCACCCCATTGCAAATGGGACTCCCTACTTTGCTTCTTAGTAGAGTAGTTGACCTAGTTCACTTAGGTTTGTAGTCTAAGTTTCCAGTTTAGAGTCTAATTTGGGCAGTTTGATCTATTCGGGGAGTCAAGCCTCAAGACTGAAGAGAGCAAGAGTAATCAAGCCTTAAAGTTGAAAATGAGGATTACCATCAAAGGGGGACAAGATTGTTAAGGAACCAATGTGAGAGTGAGATTCAAGTTGGATTTGGGGTTAAAGGAAAGAACAAATGAACAAGATATGTTGAGGTTCGAAATTGTTAACAACACTTGAAAAATGAAGGGAAAAAATAAGTATAAAAAAGGAAAACGAGTTGGGAGTTCCAACACGCGAAACAAGGGTCAGAAATCTCAAGATCTTAGGATTTCCGCCCTTGCAAAATCCAAACTTTTCAAAATTTCCACACAAGATTGAAAACAACCTCGGGCAAATTTGAAATGCCAAATCGATAAAGGATGGATTTGTTGATGTAAGGATGAATTTGGTTGAAATCTCGAAGAAAAATGATGAAACTTGAGGGTGAAAGGATGAAAACAACCAAAACCTCAAAGGTAAATACTTGAAGATTAATGCGGATTGAAAATTGGAAATGGTTTTCAAGGGTTTTTCTACATAATCTTCATTCCAATTTCCATTTTACTTTATCGAAAGTCTTCAATGTTTAGAATTTGGATTAACAAATGAAATGTACAAAATTGAGGATCGAAAATCTCGAGATCTTAGGATTTCTATCATTGGAAAATCCCAAGAATCCAAAAAATTGGCCCAGCTCTAAATGGTATTTCGATGAATGCTATCAACTTTCATGTTGACTAGAATTGGGGTATGTCAAGACGACAGGACACTAGGACGAGTTTCTGAATGAGGGAAAAATGGGCCTCACTTTCAGGATTGCGGGGGGGTGGCTAGGGGACGGCAGCAAGGGGAGGATGGGGCAAGCAGGGGTATCATATATTATACATATTGAACTTGAAATGCTTGTTATAAAATGATGCTTCAGTAGAACATACCTATTAAAATACTTGAACATAGAAAAATTGCAACATGAACTAGAACCTTTCAACATTCAACATAGTAATATATTACATACCCAATAATAACATTCAAAAATCAAAATTCAAATAGAAATTCAAGTACCCATTCTAGAGTCAGCATGGTCACGGAATGGCAGAGGTGGAGGTACTTGGGTACACAAATACCCGGTGTGGGGATGCCTCAGGGACGGGTACTTCAAAGTTTGGGAGTCATAACTCCTCTAAAGAAGTAGTGAAGTGGAAAATAGAAATCTCTCACAACAACTCAAGTATGGGGTGTAAGTCCACGTGTAACACTACAAAATTGTGGCAACCCTATAAAACTTTCTTATGGATTCGTTGTTGCACCCTCTTTGTTTTAACATACTATTTAACTGTCATGAAAGCAATTACATGAATTGTGCATTATGTAACTTTATTTGTGTGTTCTTTTTCAAAGCTTCCATAAACTTAAATCCCAAATATTTGTAAAAGTTTTTCTTCTTTGACTGCAAACACTTGAATTTTGGTTACTTTTATGTCTTTTGTTTGTTCTTCTTATTGTAAATAGTTTTGAGTCATTTTTTTGCCTTTTGATAATAGCCCTTGCAATCCCACTCATTATGAGCTAACTTAGGCCTCAAACAGAGTTGTCTAGCTCAAGTTATAAAAGAAAAGATGAGGGTCATTAGAGTAGCAGCAAATCTTGATTAAAAATCCTCCAAAGGTGGACTTTTTATTGGCAACATCAAGAAATAAAATCATTTTTAATATTTAAAGTAGATTTTGACATCCACTTAAAAATTTTAGCCCATTCTGAGTTGATTTGACCATAGTTTTAATATTTAAAGAAAATTAACCTTTTTAAGTCTATTTTCATGTTACCTTATTGAAAACTATAGTTATTTATTAACTTAATTACACAAGACATTCAAAATGGCATAGAGGGGTTTTTATCATTCATAGGATATATCAACATGCAAAACACCTATTAAAAACCCATTGCCAATGAAATATAAGTCCTAAATACATATAGGTGGACATTTTATAGGCAATAACACATTTTTATATCATTTAAGTGCTTATAAATGGGGAATTTGAACCCAAAAGCACATGTTATTACACTTTAGAAGTCTATTAATGCGTTTATTGACTTGAGTAATGTTTAAAATGCATAAAGGTCAGGAGTTTGAACCGAAGAGCATATGTATATGTATTTTATATTACATGTGTTTTGCATCTCCAAAACCCATCTATACTTCTTCAATAGAGGTATTTGGACATGTTAAAGCATATGGTGGAGTTTTTTAGCATCTCAGTGGAGTTCTTTGTAATGTCCCCTCTTTAGTTCGACATGGCATTGATCATGGATTTGCCTATTCCAGACTCTCGTAGGCAAATGGTGTGGAAAGAGAGTCAATTCTGCGGATCAAATAGTCATATCTTGCTCTTGAAGAAGTGTTAAGAGGTTATATTTTATCATTATGTGATATTGGGGCCCACATGTTATAATTTTAATTTGAGTTGCACTTTTTATTTTATAAAATTACTTTATTATAAAAAGTGCATTATAATGAGAAATTATAAAGGATGTTTCTAGAAGTTCTAGCAACTTCTTAGAAAAGTGAATAAATAGAGGGCTGGGCCTCTCATTTGGATATGCTTGGATTGGAGAACTCTTCTACTTCTTCATTGTGAAGACATTTGTGGACTTTGGATCTGCAAATTATTCGATCTTTGGGAACGAATCACTCCCTTGGATTGGCAACTTTGAGGGTGTGAAATATCACCTGAATTGTTGCATAATTGGAGTTGGTATTCAGCCATCTCATTGGAGCTTATTGAGAATTCGTTGTTAGGGTTTGTTTTTGGTTGGAATAAGGATTTCAGATTTGCCCTATCATTGGAGAAGCATTTGACAAGAGTTTGAAGACAGAATAAGTGCATTTTCAGAATTGGCAAAGCAGGGTTCGGAACCACATAATTGCTCATATCTCCTCAACCCCTTGGAGTTATTTTTTATGGTTTTACAGGGTTACTACCTAACCCTAGGCGCCCATTTTCCTTGCATTTGGGGGTCCCAAAACCCTAATATTATTTTATTTCAGCAGCCGTACAGGTACGGCCTGGTACGGCCCTGCTAGTTTGGGCAGCAGCAGCAAATTAAGGACAGTTTGGGGGTGCGGTTGGAGGTCTGCATCAACGATCTGCAGCAAAACGTGGTGTTCTTCCATAGTTCTTCAAACCAGGTTCTTGAATTCTGAAATATATGTCAATTTTTGGGTAAATTTGCTGTCATACAGTCATTGTAATAATTAGTCCAGAATTGGTAATAAAATAATTCCAGAATTTATTGCATTGTAATTGAAATATAGTTCAATGGCTTTATATATATTGTAATTCTGTGATTATATTCTGAAAGTATCAAATCTGAAATTACCATATTCTGAATATTGTTAGTGTTACACGCCAAGTGTTTGACAAAATTCCTAAGTTCAGTTTGAGGGTTTCTGTGGCCTTTATAGAGAGGGTCATTTCATTCTTAGCCTTTATGTTCTCCGAAGGCTAAGTGGAGAAATAAGGAGAAATTGATTAAATTAATTTCTTATAAAGTCATTAAATAAATTTAAATTAAAGGTGACTTTATATTTTATTTATTTAATTTTCTAGAAGCACAACTAATTATTGTATTCGAAAGGGGGAAGCTTCTAGAGAGTGCACTTTCTAGAAGTACAACTAATTATTGCCTTGGAAAAGGGGAAGCTTTTAGAAAGTGCAATTAATTAATATTTTTATTTTCTTCTAGAAGGGTGAAGGAAAAGAATAAATAGGAAGGGCAGCCTCATTGTTAAGCATCGAATGTGTTGCCATCTACTATTTCGGATAGCTTGTGGAGCCAAGAGTTTCTACAGTTGTGTTATTGATTGTTGGGAACGAACACTCCCATTGATTTGCATAACTGAGGGAGTGAAATATTTTTCTAAGGGTTGCAACTGTTGGAGAAGACAAATTAGTCTTTTCATTGTGTCAAATTTGTGGCCTAGGGTCAGCTTTGTGGAGTAAGGAATAAGTTGGAATTTGCTACAAGAAAATCCATGTTTTTGGAGCAATTCTAGTCTTTTATCTACTACATTTTGCATTGTTTGAAAGTAGATATTTAGGGCATTGGTGGATTTGTGAAATCTATTGTAATCTGATATATACCAGAGCTTCTATCAGAATTTTCTGCCCTAATGTCTTATTGATGTAGATGCATATTTTCCTAATTGTAATTAGTGTTATTCAAAAACAATTGCATCTTCATTATTAGTTGTTTGGTATGTTTTTTGGAAGCATATTTATTAAAACTTGATATTTAGAAAGCAATTAGAATTTACATATGCAATATATCTCTTGCTTGCAAAGTGTTTGACAAAATGTCAAACAATTGAATTTGAGAAGGATTTGGTGTCTCACGAAGTTATAACCTGTTGAGGTTATTACATTGATATCAGAGCTAAATCCTGCCATCCTAAGGGTTTAGCAATCACATGTAGCCACATGGGGTTGACTCTCATAGATTTTCCACTCCAGGTAAGCTTTATTTGACAGGGAACAAGATTTTAACAAGCAGCCAGACACCATGGGTGACACGCAAGAGCATAGCCCACCAAGAGACAATAGGAATGAGAATCAGGAAACAAGGGAATTTTTCAGAGCAATGATTACAGGTCAAGAGCAGATGGCTTAAGCTTTGCAGGCACTCACCACCATAGTTAAGCGCATGAACCCACAAGACAGACGGAATCAAGAACAAGGGGATAACAGGAGTGCAATGGGATCACCTAGAGCTCATAGAACTCTTTCCAGAACAGCAGACAGGCCCTCACGTCCTACCTTTGTTAGAGAGGAACCAGTATAGGAGCTAGCAGAGGAAGCTGAGGATGGAAAGTTTGCAAATATCCTTATAGCTGCTAATGATGAATGGGAATTACTAACACCGCAGGTATGGGAGAGAATGACTTTTGAGAGGTTTGTGAACCAAAGAAGAGAACACTACCGTGTAGTCAGACAAAATAGGAGACCTCGTGGCGAGGATAATGAATTAGAGCAGGCTACAGGGAAGATTTCCTTGACTATATTTGATGGGAGTAGCAGAATGACAGCACAAGCTTGGATTCACAAGCGTGATACCTTCTTAGCACTGAGACCTATGACAGAAGTAGAGGCAATGAAATGTGTCGCGCTACATTTAGAGAGAGTTGCACATGATTAATGGTACCATGGGATGGTTACCCTTCAACATAACCAAGTGACTTCATATCAAGACTTATGGACAAGTTGGCAGAGAGGTTTGATAAGAAGGATCCAGAAGTCTACTTCAAGGAGTTGGCACAGTTGAGATAGACGGGCGGATTGGAATATTTCATTAGTGATTTTCAGAGGCTATCCATTATGGTGCCAGATATATCAGATAGGAGATTGGTTGTTTTGTTCATGAAGGAATTATCCAAACTACAAAAGGGTTGGGTAAAAGCCTTTGATCCAATCAATTTGCAAGAAGCGATTAAGAAGGCTAGAAGTATGGAACAAACAGCCCCAGTAAATAAATTTCAGTCAAAGAGAGCATCATCTGGCAAAGACAAACCATTCTTCAAAAAACCTGATAGGAATGAAACAAAGGCTGAAAATAAAGATAAATCATTTGCTCCTTTGGATAGGAAGACATTGAATGATTTAAGGAAGAAAAATCTTTGTTTTTATTGCAAACGACCCTATGACATGAACCATGACTGTCCCTTGAGGCCAAAGGGGAAAGTAAACAAGGTTATGTGAGCATATTATAAGGATTCTAATTCTGAAAATGAGGAATTAATTGAAGGAAAGGAAGGTACAGATAATATAGGTGATGAGAAGACTGAGGGTAGACTTAAGGAGGCTCGTCTCACTAGTGTACAACAAGAGGGATCATTTAGGATGAGAGGGGTATTGACTGGTCAGCGAGTTATTACTTTGCTTGATACAGGTGCTACTCACAATTTTATTGGTTCCAAAGTGATTGAGAGGCGTGGGATACAAACAGAGCAATTTGAGGGTCTAAGAGTGAGGGTAGCTAATGGCTACATCCTCAAATGTGATAGGAAGATTATAGGTCTGCCCCTAAAGATCAACAATTTTGATTTCAAAGCAGATTTTTATGTTGTTAACATGGGTGATACAGATTTGGTCTTGGGTATGACTTGGTTATATGACATAGGGGAGTTCACTCTCAATTTGAGAGATATGTTGATGAAGTTTCAGTTAGAGGGGAAGACCCATACACTTAAAGCTATTTGAGACAGTGGGTTTAGGATGATGTCTTGCAGACGCATGGAGAGCTTGTTGAGACATGACTAGGTTGAGTGGGCAGCTCGTTGCACTTTAATGCCATCATAGGTGCAACAAAAATCAGAATACCACCCAGACATATAGGAACTGAGAATCAAGCACTACAAGGTTGTCAGTGAAATACCACCAAGTAGACCTCTAGATAGAGGTATTGAGCATATTATTGAGTTAGAGGAGGGTGCTAAACCCATCATGATCACACCCTATAGACATCCAAGAAGATTGAAGGATGAGATCGAAAAAATCATCAAGGAACTACTTGCTATGGGGCACATTAGACCAAGTAAGTCACCTTTTGCTTCTTCTGTAGTTTTGGTGAAGGATGGAACTCTTAGGATGTGCATAGATTACAAGGTCTTGAACAAGAAGACTATCAAAAATAGGTACCTCATCCCATGGATTGATGAGTTATTAGATGAGCTACATGGAGCATGTCTTTTTTGCAAAACTGATTTGAGATCAAGCTATCATCAAATCCGAGTCAGAGAGCAAGATATAGAGAAGATGACATTTAGATGTCATTGTGGCCATTTTGAGTTTGTAGTTATGCAATTTGGGCTAACTAATGCTCTAGCTACTTTTCAGTCCACAATGAACAAGGTTTTTCAGCATTAGTTGAGAAAATTTGTGTTAGTCTTCTTTGATGACATCCTGGTGTATAGTAGGACATGGGATGAGCATGTGCCACACCTAGACACTGTGTTGAGCATTCTGAGCAAGGAGTCCTTGTATGCAAAGGAGTCTGAATGTGATTTGGGATTATCAAAGTTATTATATCAAGGTCACATTATCAGTGCTTAGGGAATATGCATAGATCTTGAAAAGATTCGTGCTATTATTGAGTGGCCTACTCCAGTGAACCTAACATAGTTGAGAGGATTTTTGGGGTTGTGTGGGTTCTACAGGAGGTTTGTTAGTGGATATTCCAAGCATGTAGCACCCTTGACAGACTTGATGAGAAAGGGGGCTTTCATATAGACTCTTGAGGCACAGGAGTGTTTTGATAAATTCAAGGAGTTGATGACTTCTTGTCCAGTACTAGCATTACAAGATTTTAGCAAACCTTTTGAATTGCACTGTGATGAATCTGGCGATGGTGTTGGAGCAGTGCTTATGCAAGACAAGCACCCAATTGCTTATGAGAGTAGGAAGCTCAGGAGGCCTAAGAGGAGCTTCAACATTTATGACAAGGAAATGTTGGCCATAATGCATGTTTTGGCCAAATTCAAATTGTATTTAGTGGGTAGAAAGTTCAGCATAAAAACCAACCACAATAGCCTGAAACATTTCCTAGGGTAGGGAGATTTTAATGGCAGGCAATAGAAATGGGTAAGTAAATTACAGGCATATGATTTTGATATTACCTAATTCAAGGGAACACAGAATGTAGTAGCAGATGCCTTGTCACGAAGACCCCACTTGAGCTTGATGATCGATATATCGGAGGATTGGAGACATTTGATCCTTATAGAGCATGCAAAGGATACATGGGCATCAGTAATCATAGATGGATCGGTCCAAAATAGTAATTTCACCCTTGTGAATGAGATCATCATTTACAATGGGTGCATTTATTTGGTGCCAAGGTCAAAGGTGAAAAGGATAGTGTTGAGAGTTTATCATGACTCACCTATGGCAAGACATCCAAGTTTTTACAGAACCTACTGGCAGATTCATGAGTGTTTTTCTTGGAAAGGGCTCAAAAATGAGGTGTTGCAATATGTTAGAGAGTGTCCTACTTGCTAGTAGAATAAATAGGAACACTCTTACCTAGCCAGCTTACTTAAGCCACTTTCGATTCTTGACAGAAAGTGGGAGTGTTTATCCATGGACTTTATCACAGGACTGCCGAGAGCCCAGGGAAGAGACTGTATATATGTTGTTGTTGATCGGCTTACAAAGTTTTCCCACTTCTTCTTAATCAACACTACATACACTACTACATAGGTGTTAGATTTATTCTTAAGAGAGGTATTTAGATTGCATGGTTTACCTTGGAGCATTGTCAGCGACAAGGATAGTAGGTTTATGAGTCACTTCTGGCAGGAGTTGTTTAGATTGTGCGGGATAGAACTCACTCCAAGTACTAGCTACCACCCCTAGAAAGATGGTTAGGTAGAGATGGTGAACAAATGGGTGGAGTACCTTAGGAATTACATAGCAGGGCAAGAGAAGGCTTGGGTTAAGTGGATATATCTATGTGAATATTGTTATAATTTCACTTATCACATGTCTATCCAGATGTCACCATTCATGGCATTATATGGATATGAGGCACCCAATTTCATGGATTTGTTGCTATCAAATAGTAGAGTGCCCAGTGTTAGAGACTTATTATAGGAGAGCCAGGACATTGTGAAGGCTCGTAACGATAATATCACCAAGGCACAGAATCAACAGAAGCAGTATGTTGATCAGAAGAGGATTGAGCGGACCTTTGAGGTAGGTGATATGGTATATTTGATTGTGCAACCTTACTACCGGTCCACTCTCAAGAAGAGTGGTGCCAAAAAACTTAAGCCACATTATTAGGGGCCTTTTAGGGTGATCAGGAGAGTTGGAGAGGTGGCTTACGAGTTGGATTTACCGGTAGAGAGTAGAGTCCATAATATTTTTCATGTGTCACGTCTCAAAAAGGCATTAGGACACCAGATTGTTCCTTCTACAAGATGAGGGGAAATTGGTTTTAGTACCAGAGGCTATCATTGAGTTCAAGGAGAGGAATTTGAGGAGATGTACTATCAGAGAGTACTTGGTGAAGTGGAAGGACCTACCAATAGAGGATGCCACTTGGGAGAATGAAGAAATTTTGCAGCATCCATAGTTGAGATTGCTTGGCGACAAGCAATTTCAAGAGGAGCGAATTGTAATGTCTCCATCTTTTTAGCATCTCAGTGGAGTTCTTAGCCTTTACATTTTCCGAAGACTAAGTGGAGAAATAAGCAGAAATTGATTAAATTAATTTCTTATAAAGTCATTAAATAAATAAAAGTTAAAAGGTTGACTTTATATTTAATTAATTTAATATTCTAGAAGCACAACTAATTATTGTATTGGAAAGAGGAAAGCTTCTAGAGTGTGCATTTTCTAGAAGTACAACTAATTATTGCCTTGGAAAGGGGGAAGCTTCTAGAAAGTGTAATTAATTAATATTTTTATTTCCTTCTAGAAGGGTGAAGGAAAAGAATAAATAGGGAGGGCAGCCTCATTGTTGAGCATCAAATGTGTTGCCATCCAATCTTTTGGATAGCTTGTGGAGCCAAGGGTTTCTGTAGTTGTTATATTGATCGTTGGGAATGAACCAGTGTAACGTGACTCGCAGCGAGTCACGTGAGTCAGGCAAGTCAGCGAGCCGCGCTGACCTCGCCGAGTCACAATGACTAGTGACTCGCGAGCGGCAGTCACGAGGAGTGACTCGCGTGACCCGGCCTTCCTTGACTCGGCCGCAACAGGCATGAAACCGGGCCTTGAAAATATAATTTTTTACATTTTTTTTTTATATTTTTTTTTTACATATCTCACTCATATAACCCTAAAAGGGCTCCCATAACAGTCTATAGTGAAAAGAAGAAAGAGAGAGAGAGGTAGAAGAGAAATAGAGGTTTCTTGTTTTGCAACCAGCTGAAAAGAGGAGGAGAAAAGCTTGCATTTGTGACATTGGAGCTTGCATTTAGATCATCAAGGAGTTTATAGGAGCTCTTCTCAACACTTCCCAAAGCATTTGAAAGAGGTAAGACTTGATTGTTTAAATTTTGATGATTTTTTTGTCTATGCTTATGGTTTTTTTGCATGAATTTTTTTTGTTTGTTTATGAGTTTTTTTTTTTACTTTAGATCTATATAAAATGCAATGCTGAAATGGTAATATTTGGTCTAAAATGTCTTATTGCAGCAACCTTTACATTGTTCCTTAATTAAGTCATAATGGCTTCTGGAGGTAAAAAACCAAAGCTCTCTAAAGGCAACAAAAAAGATGAGTGTTGGGAGTTCACCATAGAATTTCCAGGTAGAAAGAGAACTCAAACAAAATGCCTATTTTGCAAAACCATTAATAGTGGGGGGATAAATAGATTAAAATACCATATTGTTGGCTTACGTGGTCATGATATTGAGCCTTGTGGAGCTGCATCTGTTGAGGCTCAACGTTTTTGTTATGTAGCCTTGAAAAAATATGAACAAGAAAAAGAATTTAAAAAAAACAATTAGAAGAGTTAGCTTTGATTGGTTCTAATTCCCTTCCACGCTCATCTGCAAATGTTTCTGAGTCAGTAGGTTGTATTGGAGAAGGTTCTTCCCGTCCCCCCTATCGTCCTAGTGCTTCTATTGCTCGTGCTTCTTCTACATCTATTCCTTGCACTTCTAGTGATGCTACTGCTGCTGCCCCTTCTAGTAGTGCTGCTCTTCTTCGTCCTAGAGTCAGAAAATCTAGTAAGTTGGACAATTCTTTTGTATCGCGTACCACTCCTGGTGCACAACCCTCACTTGAGAGCATGGGCTGGAATAGGGAGATACATGAAGCTAGAGTAAGAGCAATTTGCAAGTTTTGGTTTTTCTGCGACATTCCATTTATAGCAGCCAGGTACTTCAAGTTTTCAACTTCATTTATATTTGATTGTTTTACGTTCTAAGTTTTAAAATTTATATTCAATTTTATACTTTTAACTTGATGTTGAAAATTTGAAATATGCTAATTAAAATATTTTTATAAATGTAATAGGACTCCTTATTGGCAAGGGATGATTGATGCAGTTTCCATCTGTGGTGCGGGGTTCAAAGCCCCCACTGAAGATGAGTTGAGTGGCCCCCTCTTGCTAGATATGGTTGAGGAGATGAAACTTGAGTTGGAGGACCACAAAAAGATTTGGAGCCAAAAGGGGTGTACCATCATGACAGATGGATGGATAGATAGGAGGTCCAGAACCCTCCTAAATTTTCTTGTTTCTAGCGGAGGTAATTCATCATGCTCTACTTCTTGAAGTCTAAAATTTAATGTATACTATTATTGAATAATGAAAAATTTTGTTTTATTGAGTATTGATTCTTGATTCTTGAATGATAATTATTTTGTTTAATTTTCACTTTCAGGATCCACCATGTTTTTGAGGTCCATAGATGCTTCCTCATGTGTGAAAAATGCAAAATTCTTATGTGAGACTATTGAGGAGGTCATAAGGAAGGTGGGGGAAGACAATGTTGTCCAAGTGGTGACAGATAATGCAGCTAATTATGTTGCTGCAGGTAAAATTTGAATTTCTAATTTTCTAAGTTCTACTTGTAAAAATTTGTTTTAGTTTTTCATTAAATTTTGAAAATTAAAAGTTTTTTAATACATCAAAAATTTTCATTGTTTACTAACTAATTTAAAATTGCTGCAAGAAAACTATTGATGGAGAGACACCCAAAAAAAATTTGGACTCCATGTGCGGTCCATTGCATCGACCTCATGTTAGAGGATATTGGCAAGCTTGTATGGGTGAAATCATGTGTTACCAAAGCCAAAAATCTTTGTAAGTTCATCTATAATCATGCCTTGGTCCTTAGCACTATGAGGAAATACACGAAGGGAAAGGAGTTGGCTCGTCCTGGTATCACAAGATTTGCCTCTAACTTTATCACACTAAAATCCTTGCTGAGTTCAAGGTTAGAGTTGAGGTGCATGTTTGTTGGTCTAGAATGGAGTTCCTCCTCCTTTGCGAGCAGCCCTGCAGGGATAGATGCAACAAAATGCATTTATGATGATGATGAATTTTGGGAGCCATGTTAGAAGATTGTGGAGGTAATTTAAAATTTAAATTTTAAATTTTAAAAGCTTAAGTCTTAAAATTTTATAAATTAATTTGTCTCATACATATTTTTGTTTTATTTTCATTGTGCAACTTTGCAAAGTTTCATCGTGCAACTTTGCAAAGTTTCATCATTCACTAAATTGTTTTTTTGTTTAATTGTTTTGTAGATCACCGAGCCCCTTGTAGCCCTCCTACGAGTTGTTGAGGCAAGAAGCCCTCTATGGGCTACATTTATGAGGGCATGGATAGGGTCAAGGAGACTATTAAGGCCAAATATGTAGGAGTTGAGGAAAACAATGGCCCTATTTGGGACATAATTGATAGGAGATGGCAAAATCAGCTTCATAAGCCCATCCACGCAGCAGCCTATTACCTCAATCCGGCGTACCGTTTCCTTGATGATTTCAAGGCAGATGAGGAGGTTCTTAGTGGCCTACACACAGTGGTATCGAAGATGTCCCCTAATCTCACAGATATATTACTTGAGATGGATGCCTATAATAATGCATCAGGGCCCATTTTTTCAAGTCAAATTTGCAAAGGTCCTACAAAATTGCAGCCAGGTAAAGATTGTAGCTTAAGCCTTATACAATCTAGTTTATAAATTTCTAGCTTTAAACTTAAAGTTCAAATTTTGAAATGAGACTAATATTTTTTTGTTTTCCTTTTTTCAAAATTCAAATAGATGGTGGCAAATGTTTGGGCCTTCAACCAAAAACTTTCAGCAAATCGCCATCCGCATTTTGAGCCAGCCAAGTAGCGCTTCTAGATGTGAGCGCAACTCGAGCATGTTCGAGCACATCCACTCGAAGAGTTGTAACAGGTTGTCTGTGCAGAAAATGAATAGTCTAGTCTTTGTGCACTACAACCTGCGCATTAAGATCAGGGAGATTTTGGATAGTGACACCTCTCCGATTACTCTAGAGGAGGTTGATCCAGAGTCTGATTGGATCACTGAGGCTACTGATCCTGTCTTTGATGATGAGGACCTACAGTGGCTTGACTAGGCAGATAGAGAGGGCCAGGCTGAGGCTGTGGCTATGGCAGCAGAGGACCAGAGAGCTCCAGTTGTTCCTAGTGGCAGCTCACAGACATTGGCAAAGCCAGAGGCAGAGAGTACAGTTGATCCTAGAGGCACCTCACGAGCTGATGCTATGGCTACTGAGACATCCAGGACCTACCTTAGACGCCTTACTAAGAGGCATTTTGTAGATTATACTGAGCCTGAGCCTGAGGTTGAGGCTGAGGTTGGGGATGAGGATGAGGATGACGATGACGATGAGGATGAGGATGATGATGAGGACTCCGACTAGGAGCCATAGCTATAGACTTATAGTCTTGTTTTAACTTTTTGTTTAACAATTTAACAGTAACTTAATATATGATCAGCATTTGGAACATTTGAATTTGATGATGACTATTGAATCTTGATGTGTTGGATTTCATAATGCATAAATGATAATACATATACATTTTGATGGTTTGCATGGATTTATCTTAGTTTGACTTTAATTACTAGTAATATAGTATTTACTTTTAGCAATTTACCTTTGTAAGTTTGTAAGTTTGTAGTTTGTAGTATTGTACATATGTAATCGATGTTTGACTTTTAAGTTTTAAGTTTTTAACTTTAAGTATGTGGCATGTGCATTATGATCAAATTATCTTCTATTTAATGATGTTATTGTGTCTTTACGCTTTATTCAATAATGGGTGCACGGAATGTTCTTTAAATCCTAAAAAATCCCAAAATTTTGAGGTTTTTTCACTTTGCCGAGTCACCGCTAAGTCACTGCCGAGCCAAGTCACGAGTCAAGTTACCCTTGCCGAGTCCGAGTCCGAGCCGAGTCCGAGTCTCGTTACACTGGAATGAACACTCCCATTGATTTGCATAACTGAGGTGGTAAATTATCTTCCTAAGGGTTGCAAATGTTGGAGAAGACAAATCAGTCTTTCCATTGTGCCAAATTTGTGGCCTAGGGCCAGCTTTGTGGAGTGAGAAATAAGTTGGAATTTGCTACAGGAAAATCATTGTTTTTGGAGCAATTCTAGGCTTTTATCTACTACATTTTGCATTGTTTGAGAGTAGATATTTAGGGCATTGGTAGGGTTTCTAAAATCTATTGTAATCTGACTTATATCAGAGTTTTTATCAGAATTTGCTGCCCTAATGTCTTATTGATGTAGCTGCATATTTTCCTATTTGTAATCAATGTCATTCAAAAGCAATTGCATCTTCATTGTTAATTGTTTGGTGTGTTTTTTGGAAGCATATTATTAAAGTTTGGCATTTAGAAAGCAATCAAAATTTACATATGCAATATATCTCTTCCTTGCAAAGTGTTTGACAAAATGTCAAACAATAGAATTTGAGAAGGATTTGGTGTCTCACAAAGTTATAACCTATTGGGGTTATTACAATAGAGGCATTTGGACATGTTAAAGCATATGGTGGAGTTTTTGATGTGAAAAAGCCCATGCTTTTCTTTTCTAAAACATGTCATTACTTTCATTAACACTAGAAACTGATAATGGTGGGGAATTTAAACGTAAAAGCACGTGCTTTTGCATTCTAAAAACACGTCTTTACTTTCATTTGCACTAAAAACTCATAAAGTGGGGACTTGGAGAGAAAAAGCACATGTTTTGCCACTAGAAAAGTGTCTTTACATATTTTTCATGAGTTTTTGATCAAACAAGCTTGAGTGGTGATTTTTGAGAGGAAAACATGTGTTTTTGACAGGTAAATACCCACTTATTTTGGGTATTTTTAGCAAAAACGGGATTTTGGAGCAAAGAATCCCAAGATTCATCACCAAAACTCAATAATTTCCACATTCAATAGGGTCGCTTTTGTATTAATCTCTTAAGGATAAATTTTGGCTCATTAAAAATGTAGATTTGAAAGGATTTGGTCACAAAACAGCCCATTTAGGGCACATTTTTGCCCAAAAAGGACCCATTTTCAGCCATCTTTCTCCATCAAATCCAAAAGTTTTTCTTCCAAGGTAAGTTCTTGGGTACTGCTTATCATTTGCAGCTTGTTTATCATTCTTTTCAATTTGAATTTGATGCCCTAGACACCATTTTTAATATGCATTACATATTGCATATTACTTGGTCAAAATGGTTTCTATTATGATGCATTTTTTATCTCCAACTTCCTACACTTGGCAAGCTATGAATTTTGACTCAACAATGCATTCGTTTTGTAAAGATTGAGTCAAGATTCAAAGTCTATTTAACTCTCATTCATGCAATTATTGTAAATCTGAAAAATCTCATTCAATCCATTTTCAGACTTTGCATAAGAGATTAAAAGACTTCTTCATTATAGGGCTTTATTGCATATATGTTCTCTTTTTTTTTTGCAAATCTCTTCATATTATTTTTAAATTTGCATTTGTTTTGTAAATAAAGTGTTCCTTATATCTTCCATCTAAATTCTCCATGTTGCATGTCTAAGTACTTCACCTTACTTGTATGTGTAGTCGAGATTAAAAACCTCATTCTTAAAAGAAACTATCATTAAAAATGAGCTCATTTATCACATGCTTTTCTTTCCAAAAACACCACTTCCATGCTTATGCGCACTCCATTCATACTTTACATACCACTATCACGTGACTTAAAAACTTGTGATAGTGGTTGCTTGCATGTGATTGCACATTCAGTGTAAGTTACCGATTCTGATTTTGATGCAGATGTGGATGAGGGAATCAGATGTACAGATGTACAAGTTTTTTTGGATTTTGGATATATATATATATGCAAAGAAATGCAAGAAATATGCAAAACTAAACCATTCCATAGCATGATACTTCCCCATTAATAGTTCAACTTCAAACTTCACAAACACAAAGACTTCACAAACACAAAGTGTCAAATATACAAATTGAAATAACTAATTAGTAAATTTAAAATTACTCAAGTTCAAGATTCCAATGCAATTTGAATTACAAAATCAAAACTTAGTTCATGATTCAATATTGATCAATCAAGAGTCAAGACTCAAGATTCACAAATCAAATTTAGTCATTTAGAATCACAAGGATTCTCAAATAAATCTACATTCTCATCATCATCAATTAAACACATGCTAAAATTGTCACTTAAGTGACTTTTGGCATCTAAAAGGAGTTTTGGTTGTGGGTGCTTTCTAGATGCCCTGGATGCTTCCCAAATACTCCCAAGAAGCGCATCCTAGGATTGTGGGTTCTTGGTGGATGCATTGTAGCATGTCCACCAAGAACCTGAAGTCCCAAGATGCGCTTCTAGAGAGAATCCATACAACATCCTAACACACCCAAGCATGCGGATGCATCACATCCAACATCCAATCATTTCAGCAGAGGATAAAAGGACTTTTGGCTGCGAGTGCTTTCTAGATGCGCCTGGATGCTTCCTGAATGCTCCGAAAAAGCACATCCTAGGACTGTGGGTTAATTGGTAGATGCGTTGTAGCACGTCCACCTAGAACCCACAGTCCCATGATGCACTTCTTGGGAGAATCCGTGCAGCATCCCAACATCCCTGAGCATACAAATGCATGAGATCCAACATCCAGTCATTTCACCAGAGAATTGGTATCTAAGCATTTACTTATAATAAAAATACAAAAGCTCATTATAAATAGATGCCTTTCCATTCATTTCCACGCATTTTTCACATATCATCATTTCTGTCCGCATATGCCTTCATACACAAAAAACCCATTTTGGGGTGCTTCACCATAAAAATGCATATTTGTTAGCTCGAACATTTGCGTCCATTCACTGTTCCAAAAGTTTCCAGCAATACTCCATGTGCAATGCTTTCAAAAAACCCCATTTTAAAAAGTTTTCCCCCGTCTAAAGAGTTGTTCATCCTTCGTTTTCTAAAAGTCCTTCAATCATGCATGCAAAGAAGAAAGAGGGACACGAGGCAAGCAAGATCACATATGGAACCTAGAAGGAGGTGAAAGAATGATTACAAGCATATAACGCTTTCAAGACAAAAATGGTTAACGAAAAAATCAAGGGTGCATATTCATATTCTAGTTCGAGATGCTTGCACAAAACTTGAGCACATCATTCATAAAGCATTCCTTTGGCAGCATGAAGACCAAAATGAATGATGTAATAGAAAGTTGTGTCTTGTCAGGCACCTTAAATATTTTCATCATGAATTTATAATTTGTAATTGACATATTACATGTGGTGGAAAACCAAGATGTGATTGCATGTGACAGTATCATGTGTGAAGTTGCTTCATGTCATCAAGTTGCAAGTGTATTACGCATGCAACTTTGAATTAGTCAAAGTTAGTTAGGAGTTTGTTAGAGAATAAGTCAAGGTGGTTGAGGGTTTCAATAAGTCAAGGTGGTTGAGGGTTTCCCCTTTCTTCTCCACCTTTCTCTCTCTTCTTTTCCTATATAAAGGAGGGAATCCATTGTAAATAATCATCTTTTGGCAAGACAAGAAATGCACTCTAAGACTTTATACTTGTATGTAAATCAAATTGCTTTCAATAAAAGAGGCAGATTGTTTAGCGACTTTGTGCCAATTAAAACTATTATGTGATGACATTTTCTTGAGTTAATTGTGAGTTTTAATGCTTTGATTCAAGAGGTGTTTAATTTCAATTGTGCACACTTTGAGTTGCTTGTTGCATTTAGAGTCAATTTGAACTTTTGAAGACTTTGTGCTGGCAGAGGAACAAATTGTGATAGATAGTAGTGGCTGCAATTACTTAGAGCTAAAGACTTTGGGCTTCAATTGTAAGTGTTTTTATTAAATTGAGAGTATCCAACAAGAGACATTGTGCCTTAATGGCTACTCTACTTGAATTTGCATGAGACAAGCACAAAAGACTTTGGGTTCCTGTTTTTGTTTCACAAAATATAAAATAGTAAATTGCTCCCCTTGGTATGTTCTTATGTTAATTCCAGAGTCACTGGTATTATTGTAGCAATAAAACACTTTTTTATTATTTGTTTTCTGGATTTGATTGTGTGAACTTTTTGAACCAAAAATGTGTGTTAAAATGTTGACACATTGCTATGACTCATCATATTCAAGATTGCTCAACAATGAGATCTCAAATGGCAATCCATAGCTCTCTATTCATAGAGTGCAAGGGTTTGTAATGGAGGCTCTTAGTTTGACCTAGTTTGTGCCCATGCAAGTACACCATAAAACGAAAGATTCAAAGATCAAAATATGCATGCAAATGAAGATGCAAGCTAATCTAAATGATAACAATGCAAGAAAGGAAATCTAATCTACAAAAGGAAAAAACAATGCAATATTAATCTATGAAGCAAATATGACTCTAAGCTAATATGAAAAATGTAAGGATGAAGCATGATGATGGAAGTCATGGATGCATACGAGAAGACAAGAAGAGAGAAGTTGTAATGAAGCTCCAATGTCCAAACCCTAATGCTCAAACTCCTCCAAAATCACTCTCCAAACCTGTAGCATAACAATAAAATCTCCCTCTATAGCAACTAACATCTATTATTCTTTATGAAATGAGATGGCACCTTATATAGTCAATTGTGGAGGTGGGAGGCTTCTCACAACCAATATGGGATAATAAGCCTTGATCTATGTGAGACAAAATTCCACCAATGAGAAAAGAGGAGTGTTTGACAAGAAAGTGAAAAGAGGAAATTAAGGAATCCCACTTAGAAATATGTGCATTTAAGTGTAGAGAAAAATGATTTTTATTTAATTTATTTTCTTTTTTTCATCGTAAGGAGAGATTTAAGTGGGGATTTTATTTATTTAATTAAAAGAGGGACAAATAATAACACTGATGGATTGTGGAAATCTGATAGCTCTAAAAAGCACTTTTTGTTAAGTTAGAAAGTAGTAGTCGGAAGCAAATCATTCCTGAAAAAAGAGGGATTGATTAAGATAACCACCCGTTTTTAAATTCAGTTAAGTTCCTGTTGAAGCCACCTACAGTAAGAAGGGAGCCTCCCTCCCCTATCGCTGAGAGGAGAGAGAAATCTCACCACATTGTTGCCTAAAGTCATAATTTTGTAAGTCGTGATTTCAATGACTTACAAAGATTTTAGCCACTGAACACTTAAGGAAAAACCAATTGGAGTTTAAGGAAATAAAAAACAAGCGAAAGTGGAATTCGATTTCATTCAAAACAATATAGGGTTGGACCAATCCAGATCAACATGGGCAACCTAGAGTCCAAATTGACATGGGAAATTTAGAACATAAATTGAATGAATTCAAATTAAATTTTGCAAATAAAAAGTCGGCCACTTGGAAGGAATTCACATTGTTTAAATAAATTATTTTTATTGATCAAAAAATGAACAAGTCAGCACAGCCAAAGGTCACAGCTCTTGACCTTGATTGCCTATGTAAAGGACTGAAAGCCAATTTGTCTTACCACAAACTCAAAAGAAGATCAACTTCCTCAATAAGCAGTGAACTACCTGTCCTAAGAAGCAGTGACCTCTCAATTACAAGCGCAATCTTGGCGAAATTCCAAGGGATAAATCTCTGATTTTGTACAATCAGAACTTCAAATTTGCAAAGAGAAAGTGATCTGGGCTTAGAATCAAGTAAAATCAGTATTATCTCTTGCCAAAGAGAAATCTGGGTTGAAACCAAAGAGAGTCAATCCCTATAAAGCTGGAATTTGAAGGAAATTCACATCAAAATTGAAGCTAGGTGCTCAGATTTCTACCTTCTAGCCGACTAGATACTCATCTCAATGAGATTTATTATTGAAACCTTTGAAGGTTTGAATAAAAGATGAAATCAATATCTTGAAAGAAATCTGAACTTAATGATAATTTCACCAAACTCCTTGTGCAAGTTTTTAAGTCTTGGTTATGAAGTTTTCTTTTCAAACCAAGATCCTGAAATTCAAAAATCTAACAGAGGATGCTGATTCCAGGTCTGAGGATATCAAGAGCTACATTTGGGAACTTGAGGAAGAATAGACAAACCCAAATGAAGAATGACACGAAGGAGATGAATCCTGCAACCAGCTTCACCTCGAGTAACAAGAAGATTAGAGATACCAACCTTGGACCAGTGAATATGTTGCAAGCTAGGGATCAAATGTTTAGGGGCAATCATTTGAAGATGGCAAGACAAATGGTGAAGAATGGAATTGTTCAAGCAGCTGCTTGTCCTCCAACAGTGCAACGCACAGAGTTGGTACTTGAATGTACCATGCACTACAATCCACAAACCAAGGGAATTCACTATGATAAAGACAAGCAAGTGATGGTGGTCCTCAGTGAGCAAGCAATCAGGGTACAGGGATACTTTCAACATAAACTGCCACAAGTTTGGTGTACACAAGATGAAGGAGCAATCTCTAAAGCACTATAATGATCAAGTTGATGTTTGAACAATCAAGATTCACGAGGAATGGTTGATTGAACAAGGAAGCTACCACCCCAACCTATTGAAGCTATCCAAGTTGACTAAATAAGATTTTAGGGACTAGGACATCCTCATCATCATGTTAAGTAGGGTCATGGGAGAGTCACAAGAAACGATTTTTGCGCTTTGGATGTTTTATTTCATAGACAAGAGATCCACTGGAGATGTTATGTTTGAATGGGCCAAGACAATAAGTGATTACCTTGATATCCATTTAAGGATGATAAGGAACACAAAGGCATTTCATATAACTTCTTATTTGGTCTATATGTTGGCTATAGTATTCAGGTATCCAAGATTGAATAGCCTAGGACAAGTTGGAACTAGAATGGGACAATTCCTTGTACATGAGTGTTATCAAAAGCTACATCTCCACAACAACACACACTTCAGAATTTTCAATGATCCTTTAGTAATTTGAATTATAAGAACACTATAAGAGGCTCCACATTAAAGGTTATCCAAACAAGCTTAAAAAAACATGGTTCATGGTACATTCAAATTCCTAAGTTTAGATACATTAAAGTCTAGGGGAGTACTGAATGTCCCCAAAAGCTTTCGAGGTGTCCTACTAATAAATTAGTGGGAAGTGGCAAGGTAATTAGTCACCTATGACAAGACTCAAATACACAAACATAAGCAAGGGGTTGGATTTCCATTCAGTATGGGAGGTGAAACATGTCCATCTCTTGTAGTAGTTGAGGTCATGGTGAACGAATTAGAATTTTATGCCTTGGGATATTATAAGGCAAGAGAGAAAATTGATCCTAAAAAGAAAACCAAGAGTGCATGTGGAAATAGGTTCCATCATATTCCACACTTAAATTATTGGCCATATCTAGCCGATGATTTGGAGATTAAGAAGAGAATGTTCTTAAGGCTAATGATGGATATGAAAATTTTAAAAAAATGGAAGCAAACTCAACTCCTTGAACAATTGGAAGAGGATAATAGAATCATTAGAGGAGATTTCAAAAAGACAAAGAAACATGAGTTCGAATCTATTGACTAGTTGGATGAAAAGGAGATCAATTTGGAAACTTTGACAATCCCAATTTCATTTTTCACCCAAGAATGACTAGATACAAAAATGGAAAGTCTAGTAAACAAAGGAATTCAACCAACATATGAGAAGATGAAAAAGGTAGAGGATGTTGAAGAGGAATCATCAAAACAACCTTAAGAGACAAGTGAAAAACAAAAGGATGAAGCCAACAAAAAGAGGAAAAACCTTGGAAAAGCTTCGCAAAGCAAAGATTCAAGGGGTAAACAAATAAGGATTAAGGAGCCACAGGTGAAGAAACAAAAATCACAAATTCCATCAAATGAGACTGCTACTTCAAAACAAGGAAAGACTATTCAAACAAAAGGCAAGGAGATGAATCAAGATGTCATTGTTGAGTTAGAGGCCAATATTTTCCAAAGTTCTTCTAGATTCTCTCCTATAAGCCCAAGAAAATTGGAAGTTAGTTCTTGTTCACAATGGATGAGTGAAGATAAAATGATCAATGTTGAGGATTCTCCTAAAGAAGGAAAAATTCCACCTCCAAATGGAAGGCCGAACAAAGATGTAGCCATAATACCAATTGAAGGGAAATACAAGCAAGAACCATATAGAATGTACAACACTACCTCATTGAGGGAGATGTTACAACAAAAGTACATTATCAATCAATAGTCAGTTGAGAAAATTGAAAACATCATAGAAAATTTGGGCAAAGAGAACGAAAATCAACCAACAATTTGTTAGGATTATTTAGATAGAAAATAACAGTTACATGCAAATATAACCAATAACACAAAGGAATAAAGCGCACACAAATAGAATAGAAGACTCAAAGATTTAACGTGGTTCACCTAATCTTGGGCTATGTCCACAAAATGAAGAGTCCAATATTATTATCCAGTAACTTCAACCTGTTACAATCTTCAATCTCCCTTACAACTCAATATCACTGCAAGAAGCTATATATTCCCTTTAGAAAATCCTAACCCTAAGCCAATATTACATTACTTATGTCAACTTAACAAGTTAACCCTAAACATACTTGATGAGTCAACCTTGGGAAATGCTTGACAATCAACTCGAAAATGCTTGATGAGCTAACCAAAAAAACAATTGAAATTCTAGAAGAAAAGAATGTGGCTCTTGCACAACCTCCTTCATCCATGCCTTCAACTCTTGAAATATGATCTTCAAATTTTTCAAATTTTCGATTGATTCTCTTTCAAGGGTGAGAGCTGGTGCAAATTTTTTATCTCTTCACTGAATAGGATTGAATACTAGCTTGAGAAACTCCCTAAATTGTTGATTTTCTTCTTGTTTCCATTGTTCACTCTTTGTTCCATAATTTGAATGGTTCTATGAACATCCTCAAATTCTTGTATCTTCATTGTAGTCCCCATATCATGCTCAATGATACCATAGTCTCAATGAAAGATGTTATCTCTTGTCTCATCTCCTCTTGAAATGGCAATTTTAACTTTGTGAGGTTCAAAATCACCCCTGATGACTTTTGCTAAACTCCTTGTAGGCATCAATCAACACAACGAGATTAACAGAGTTATCAAAGGTGATTTTGAACCTCGTAAACTTAAAAAAGATAAGATAAGATATGATAAGATAATAATACTAATATCCAACGAAAGACCACAACGGATCTATGGGACTGAGCATACAAATAAGAGAGCCAACAAAAGCAGGAGCACCAAACGGTGTCTGAGAAGAAGCAAAAAGGCAAGAACAGAAAAGCCAAGGCAAGAACTAGGGGTCCTTCCTTGGCAAAATGAAATCGATTACAAAAGGGTATAACTGTGGATGATCACGAGTCCTGGATCATCTCTGAGAACCACTGGAAGAGTGTTATTGCCTGGAAAGACTAATGCAATGTCTCACAAATCTGGAGAGAGTGATACTGGATGACCTTTTCACAAGGAGATAAGACAAGAGAACATCTTTATTCGAGACTATGATATCATTGAGCATGATATGGGGACTACAACGAAGATACAAGAATTTGAGGATGCTCATAGAGCCATTCAAAATTTGGAACAAAGAGTGAGTAATGGAAACAAGAAGAAAATCAAGAAAATTAGGGAGATCCTTGAGCTAGTATTCAATCTTATTCAATAAAGAAATCAAACATTTGCAGCACCTCTCATCCCTGGAAGAGAATCAATCAAAAATTTGAAGATGACATTTCAAGAGAAAGGTATGGATGAAGGAGGTTGTGCAAGAGGCACATGCTTTTCTTCTAGAATTTATGAGGCGCTACCATGCAATTACATCAATCAAAGCAAGACTTTAGGCCATATGTGCAATTTGCAAAGAATATCAGCCTACCAGAGAAAATACTATTCAACAATTGCAAGCAACGATAGGAATTTCTGAACAAATAAAGGCAAATGGAATGAACAATATCAACGAATGGTATTTTGCATTGGTTTTCAAGAGAGATACTCTTCAAAAGGTTAAAAGTGATTGTCAAGGCCTCAGTTCAACTACTCAAGCAATTCAAGATGAGGTTCAAAAAGTGGTGAAAATGGGCATTTTAATTCAAAAAAAGAAAAGAAGAAAATGTGAATTTGGAGATTTTAAGAGAAAGAATAAGGGCTCTCTACTTTGAAGATTGCAACACCGTCAAAAGAGAGCAATTGAGGAGAAGAGTTGCAACATTCAAAGCTTTGGCCTTTCATCGCCTGTGGGCATAACAATATGCCAGATTGGGGAAGAAATCTTGCCACAAGTATTTCTGAGTTAGTTATTGCTAATTGGAAGATACAAAGGTGCCAAGTCCTCCAATGGATGAGCTTAATGATATTTTGTCTAGGTTCATTAAATTTGCAAAAAGAGAAAAATCAAAGGAAATTATCTTCTAAAGGAAGATTTGATGTAAGTCTATGTGGAATTTAATTTTCTCATTGGTTGATAATTAGGGGCTTAGTTTCTTTTATTGGTCTACAATTGGGTGGCTTTTGATTGGTAGCTTATACCTAACCCAATTAACATTGGCTCTTTAAAAGTAGTATAATTTTTCTATTGGCCTGTGGCAGTGCTTTAATATCATTGGATGATAGTGGTGGCAAACCTAATTAGGGTTTGTAGTCGATTAATCTAGGCCATTGATTCAAATTTAATCTTGTTCATTCATTGTAATTGAGCTCCTATATAAGGTTTGTTCCCATCATTTATGAAAGAGAATTTTTGCTACATAACTGCAAAAATTTGCTCTACTATTCATTGTTGTCTTACATGGTGAATAATTATGATCTTTTTGGAAGTATTACATGGTGATCTACATTCCTCACTTGGAATAGATTTGAGTTCAAGTATCTAGCTAGAATTTTCTTTGAGTAATTTAGTTGAATAAGAGTAATTGTAAATGCATCCTTGCTTGACTTGATCATAGACCAAACCACTAGCTGCTTACTGATTGTGAGTCTTAGCTTGTGTGGTTGAATGGCATTTGAATGCACATAACTTCAACCCATACTTGATCTTTGATCTGTACTCGTAGATGGGATTTAAGAGAATGGTATTAATTTGAAAATTGTTTGAACACACCTTAGAAGCTTGCACTAGGTGAGTGGAGTTGATGACAAGACTACATCTAGTAGAGTCCAAGGATACTCACTCTTTCTTGCATCCTTAGGTAGTAATAGAAGTGTTTTAAATTCACCAGTTCAAGTTGAATTTTGTAAATTGCAAGTCAACAGTATATTTTCATGTCATAGTGTCAAGCTATATCTATCAATGTTAAGTTGATAAAATCTTGATGAACAGTACAAGTCCCCTCGGTGATATCAGCATATCACATTATTATCACAAAGTGAGTATCCATCACTTAAAAGAACATTGAAGTCACCTTATGATCTTGCATTGCAGTCTTAGCATAATAAGCATCTTTATTCAAGAGAGGATTCAATATCTAGGTGTTCTATCCTGCATATTGTAGCAGAACAAAACTCACATCAACAGGTGACCAGCAAGTCTAGTTAAACTTACTGAATTTGGAAAACTTAATTATTCCAGCTAGTCTATAGCTGAGACTTGGCCAATCAAGTGTGAATTATTTCTTAGAATGAATCAAGATATGAAGACACTCAAACCTAACAGTTTATGGCAGAAGACATAGTATTGCTTTAGTGCTTTGTCACTGCCATTGTTTGAAGGGTTTGGAGAACGTTTGAAGCTTGGTTAAAAGCAATAAATTATGGAAAACAGCATGCACCATGAAGATTAGTGCACTCCCAAAATATTTGATTTGGGCTTGGTTTGTGATTTCAAAGGCTGCCTCTGGACCTTGCAAGAAACACTACCTCTCAACTGCATTGGGGGCTGCCACACCTAAACCCTCACTCTAGGTTAAAAAAGTATTTTAAAAAAAATTCATTTTAGGCCATGCCAGATGCTAAAGCAACTTTTTTTTTACTCTTTCCTATTAAAATCCCAAGTAATTGGATTACATGTATACTTCTGATTTTCCAAGTCAATCCCTATTCTGAGTAAAGCCCATATGGCTGTAGCGGCATATACAGACTTGTCTGAGATACAAGTCCAGGATTTCGCATAGTGCTAGTGATGTTAGGTTGAATGACTAAAGATCCTCTCTACCAATATTTATGAATCTATATTATGAGTTTTGCTTATGACACCGTCGATAAAATAATTCACAAATTTTTGTACACGTACAACACTTGAGAATATTTATATATTTAAATATGATGTTTCTTTCAATTCAAATCTGCTTTTCTTAGTTCTACCCATTTGATCAATATATACTTGTTTATGTGATCAATTTCGCTTCTACTTGATAAGTTTATTATGTCACCAAACTTGAATTCTCAAAGGGTGCATGGTAAAAGCTTCAAGTTCTTAAATAGGCTCTACACTTCATGATTTTTTAATTTGCTAAAGTGTGAGCGCTGAGTTTAAGTCCAAGTTAATAACATTTTGCTGAGTCCAAGTATTGTAACTATGGTCCCAATCCTTAGGGGATCCATTTCTGAAAATCCCAAAAGATCAAGCTGTCATTGGAACTTGGACATTCTCCATAAGACTATTTCTGGAAATGCTTGTGGGGATGTAATTGTGAGCTGTAAATGTGACATCTGTTTCCAAGTCAATTTTGGGAACACCACCACTTTCCTATGATGTTTACAGTACATTTAGTGTATTCAAATAAATCAAACTCGGTAAATTAAGATAAGGTAAATTTATTAATGTTCAAGAGCAAACACTGAAAAGGATCTAAGGGATTGAAAGCGCACAATCAATGAGACTAACAACATGAACACCAAATGGTGTTTGGGAAAGAACATAACACAAGTAAACAAGAAACCAAAAGAGAAGCAAGACCAAGGCAAGGACTAGGGATCCTTCCTTGGTATAAAGAAGTCTAGCACAAAAGGGTAAGGCCCAGGGCGATAAAGAATCCTAGTGCATCTCTAAGTACTCCTAGAGGGGTGACATTGTTGAGTGATCCTGCTGCAGGATCTCATGGACTTGGAAAGACCGGTGGTAGAAGTGCTGACCAGAAGCTTCACATCTCGAGCAGGAGGCAGGGGCAAGAAGAAGGCAGTAGAAAGCTGATCTAACACCGGGCTCTAGAGAAAAAGAAGTTGCAGTGGTCATGGAGTTGCATGGTCTCCTGAAGGTAATGCACAAGACAACTCTAGTTTGTGTATCTGAAGAAGGTAGATAGGAATTGACAATATCTCAATAAGCAGTAATATCTCTCTCTAATCTTATAGTAGGTGGGGCCCTGGAAAATGAAGTAGGTCTTACTCTCAACCTCAGCTAAGGCACATAGCCAACAAATCCGGTCCTCTCTATCAACATCGTGATCGATCTGGATCCAAACCCTATAAGAACCAAGTTGGAAGGAACCCAGGGAGATACACAGGGCGTGGCTCCAACATCGTGACAAGAAACCTAGGCGCCCAATAGTCCTATCCTGGATATCCAAAATCTGATCAGTATAGAAGGCCATTTGTGGATGTAACTCCCCCAAGGGATTACTCCAGGTCATGGCAAAGTAATGTCTATAAACATCAAGTCTGACATACTCATTTAACTCATACCTCGAGAAGGAGGTGAGCAAGAGCATCCAACGAGAACTGGAAGGGGGGAATTTTGTCAATCTCAATCCCAATCGATCCCAGCAAAGTGGTGGCCTGAGTATACTAGTAATGGCCCCTAGTGGCAATGTCGGTGTCAACAATGGCTACTGAAGAGCAATAGGTCAGATAAGAGTAGTGGTGTTGATCCACTATGGAGTCCACAAAGCCATGGGGGCAATGGAGAAAACCAAATCAAATCAAAGATAGCTCCTAGTCTAAAGGGGTGGGTTCCAAACTTAGCAAGAATAATATTGTGCAGAGTGGACCGATAGCATCTAATAATGCACTAGAGAAGAAGCATCTGAACCTGCTCCATCGAGGCCCAATCCAAACCAAAGAGGGAGGGGCCCCACACCACAGAGCCATAGAGAACAGTCACTCTAACTAAGGAGTCTAGGAGGGACAGTTTAGATGTAGTGTCCTGAAAATGATATTTGAAGCACTACCTCTCCAACATGGCTAGGGAGCCCATCCCTTTGCTGACCATCAGTTGAATGGTTGGTCTCAAGCTAGAGTGAAGCCTAGAGAACTTAACCCCAAGGTAAGTACAAGAGGAAGCAATCTCGATCTCTTGACCCTGAAAGTAGAATTGTAGATGCAATGTCTTCAAGCAATTGAAGACAATAACCCAGGTCTTGTCCATATTCACAACACGCTGACATAAGTCACAAAAGGATGCTATCCCATCAAGAAGCCTTTGAAGACCCTTTGGAGAGGAAGCCATAAGAACCACATCACCAATGAAGAGAACGATGGAGATCATAACCTGATACAAGTAGCAGCCATTGCATGGGAGTGAAAAGTCCCTGAGAAAAGCCTTGAACTCATTGATATTGATGTCGAATACGGTTGCCGAGAGAGGACAATCCTCCTTCATGTCAATGGTGCTCTAAATACAATGGGAAAAACCCTCTGGAGTCTTGAATCTACCCACAATAGCCTCATAGAGCCTCATAATAGCCTCATAGAGCCTCATAATAGCCGTCAATAACATCTCAGAAATCCCAATCTCTCTAAGTCTTGGAAGAGGACCACCCAGGGGATGGAGTCAAAGGCCTCATGAAGGTCTACAAAACAACAGTAGACTTTCGTTAACGATGTCGAGCCTACTCATTAAATGCACATAAAGTTAGGGTATGGTCCATAGTTTGATAGTCAGCCAAAAACCCTGCCTCCCCCCTGGCCCAACAAAGTTTCCTGCTAAACTCTTTGATTAAGATAGTCTTCATCATTGTGGCATAGAGCTTGGCAAAGGTATGCCCAATCATGATGGTTCCGTAGTTGTCGGGGTTATAAGCCACCCCTAACTTATCTATCAGATAGATCACATGCCTCGACCAAGAATCAAGGAATCCAGTGCACACCACCCTCTTAAAGAGTGTGGGAAGGAGTGCAAGGCCAAGCAACCAAGCTTGAAGAGCATAACCTAGAAACCTTACTCATCCGCCACTCTATTGCATCTCATGGATCTAACAACCTTGTAAATGTTGGAGGGGGTGTAAAGGTGGCGTTGGGGAAGGGGAGTGAGGCGAATAGAGGGTTGGCCAGTAATATCATGAAGTGTGGAGGTATGAGAGGTGAGGGAGCAAAGGTCAAAGCTAGAAGCTTGGGGGGATGGCAGGCAAACAAGTTATGCCTGAAAAGCTTAGGGTTGTGGATAAGCGGGTCATGCAAGGATCTACACTGAGAAGAAATGAACAGGGCAATTGCAACTAGCGACGAAGGAAGCGGTGGTAAGATAGACACAAATGAGTGTAAGTGGGGGAGCTAGCAACAAAGGTCAAGCACAAAGAGCGGTGAAATGTTTTAAAGTCATCATCATACCATTGGTTCATACGGCAAGTGTTATAGCGTTTGGGGCTGAAGGAGGTGGGAGTAGTACGCTGCAAGATGGAAAGGAGAGTTGACTCCCAAATCGTTGCAGTCAATAATTCGAACATGGAAGACGCTTGACTAGAGTCCGTGAAGCGGTCAAGGGGGGAGGAGACGTCTAAGATGGAGGGTGAAGAGGTTGCGGTCACTCTCCGAGAAGAGAAAGAGGGTGCGGGGACAAGTCTCAATGGGTGAGGGGTGGGTGTTGCATCCCAATTTTTGACCTAATTTAAATATAGCCGTTGAGGTTCACATGAAGTCAGTTGGCAGTTTAATTTGTTATGATCCTGTGAAAATGGTAAGATAGTTGTTATAATTTCAAGTGAAGATAACATGTTAGTTGATCATTTATCACGAATTCATGAAATTGAGAAAATGGTTAACCATTATGATTAATTATGATTAAATAATTTATTATGATAATATAATTTAACTACAGGGAATTTCCTTGCAGGAAACATGTCGAAGCGGTGGAAGCATTGTCAAAAAAGAATTAAGTAGGAGCATCACCATCACTGGGCAAATGGGTTGTGGACCTAGTAACTCGAAAACAGGATACATCTATGGAACCCGCATGAGCTATTTAAATATATAATTTAATTAAAATAATTGAATTATAAAACGTACCTCATAAGAAGTTAAATATCATCCATGGCTTGTACTGTTGAGACAAATACTAGACCTGGTGCATGGTAAATCTATGGCAAAAAGGAATAATAATAAGAGTTTACATTATTTTGCGCTATGTATATTTGGAAGTGCGTGGAGACTATATCATTAGTAGGAGCCGGTATTTCCTTTTTCGAGTCTCTGTGTGTTTGAGAAGAGGCTAATACTTGCATTTGAGGTCAGAAATTCTCACGTTCCTCTCATTGATATATGCTTGCAAATCTGGAATAACTATTCCTAATCATGCAGTGATTTTGTGGTCAGTAACTATATGATTTTAGTGAAATTTGTTTTATATAGATGCATTGTAGATCTGAATGCAATCATCAGAACCATCTTCTTTCATGTTAAACTTGCAAGTATGAAATGTTGATCTCTGCTCCTTACCGTGTAAATAATCTGACCAAAGATTAGTGACCAGCAAGGACCAAATAGAGTTCAAGTTCTTAAGATCAATATTAAATACTTAACCGATCATGAAGTAACCTTCAAAGTTTTTAAAATGCAAATCTATAACAGTTGGCTAGGATCAGAACTTCTATATTCATGATTATTTATGACTTGATGAATGAACCTTAAAGATTTATGAAGAAGTTCTTCTTAACTTCTTTATATCCAGTTGAATAGTATCTCTTAAAAAGAGTTTCTAATTGTATTAAGAAGTTGTATGAATGTTGCCGATCTCAAGAACAGGTTTTATTTTGTCAAAATTCCTGATAAAGATAAAAAGAGTAGATTACTGATAATTTTTCATAACACCAAGGAATTCACCAGCATTATGCCATAGAATTGGTGAAGAGGTGTAAATAATAACAAGGTGATCATAATCTTTCAGACACCTAGGATTCACCTAAGCATAGAAGCCACGGAGGGGTGAAGAGGTGAAAATAAACCTGCAAGAATCAACAATGAACTCAAATTTGAATAATGAATAAATAATAGCTCATGCATAATCCTGTTATTGTAATCTCCTGTTACCAAGTTGTATGGTGTGTTAAATACCAAGATGCCTAGTGGATGGCAAGATGACCCCTATCTATTCCGGGCAGGGAGGGCCTTTCTCATTAGAGAATGTGTGGGGATAAGATTTGGTCCGAGGTTGGGTGGTTAAGCCCCTGACAATGTTTCATTTCTCCCCAAGTTGTTGGACGTACAACAAACAAAGATAAGATAATACATTCAGTTGTTGTCGGAACAGGTATCTTTACTTTTATGATGTACATGCAAGATGAAGGTAAGAATAATTGAGTTATATCATCATTATAGTTATTTTTACAATTAGTTGCGAAGGACAAATTTATCTAATAAATTGATATATCAAACTTCCATTTATATGAGCATATCTCCTAATCTTGAGTTCTTGCTACAATTAAGCAATCAAAAGGAAAGGAATGATACAGTGGTACCTGAAGCCCTAATTGATTCAGTGGTAATTGGAACCCTAAATGATACAGTGGTATCGGAAGCCCTAATTGAATCAATGGTACCAGAAGCCCTAAATTATCCAATGGTAATCAATGCCCAAATTGATACAATGGTTTGTGATGCCCTAATTTTATATAGTGATTTTTAATGGTAATCGTCATTTGACTTTGATATAGCGGTATTTGTGGACTAATCTGGGTGATCGCAGAAGCCTTCTTACAATGATTTAGCGAATCAAGTTCCCTAGTATGTGTATTTAAATTTCTATATTAAATTCCTTGATGGTGCTTTAAGTTCTAGTTAAGAAAATTTTGTCTAACTGATTTTAACGATAAATCTCTTTCACATGAAAATGACTGATACAACTACCTTCCTATGAAATTGAAGTAATAGTTGTCTTTCTTTGAGTATGTTAATTGTTAATTAAGACTCGAGAAAATGGGATGTTACAATGAGCGAGAGGAGATGGAGAGCGAAGGGGGGGAAATGAATCACGAGGTTGAGGAGGGCATGATCGGCCAACGAGAGGTAGGCGGTAGTGAAACTATGGATGGAGGGAATAAAGGAGTCTTAGGTAAGAGTGTAGTCTACCATGCTAGTATCACCATAGTGAGGGCAATAGGTAAAGAGCTCGGAACCAGGGAAGCACAAGAGATCATTCAAAATCATGAGCCCAGAAGACTCGCAAAGTGGAAGGAGGTGGCGACTATAACTGGAGAGGGGTCCACGACAATACTCAAAGGTACATTGTAGGCCCATGCTGGCAAGGTTAGTCTTCATGATACAGGTCAAGTCTGATCCATGGTCATGAAGAGTTTGAAGGTCCCTAGTACGTGAATTAAAGTCCCATAAAATAATGATATCACCCATAGCCACAAACTTGGGGATGCACTCGTGCAAGTGCATAAAGGGGTCCCCGTCCTCAATACTCTATATGGCATATGGCAAAGAGATCAATGGAAAGTAGCAGACGACTACAAAGATATCACTGTAATGGCGACTCGAACGACCACTACAGATCTACAAGAATCTAGCAGAGATGTTAGAATGAACAACTGGATAGAGTTGAAAAGACCATCTCTGACTAAGCAATGCCACCAGATCCATGAACAACCCCAAAAGCACATACCTCATCTCTACAAATAGACAACCATTGGTAACCAACATATCTAGGAAGAGGACGTGGGGGCTCTCATGAGTCTCAATAATAACCAAAATGTCCATAGACCCCACCGCATCCCCAAAAAGACTAGGTAAGGACCATAAGGAGCCATTCCCATTCCAACGGTTGACAAGAAGAAAGCCAAAGAATGGCTCAATCTTGTCCAATTGCTAGCAAGACCATCATTTGGCCTTCAAGGCCGGTCTCAATTCCCAACCATTGGGGGGAAAGTCACGCATCACTGCTTTGAGGTTCCGAATCACTGCCCATTTACCGTTGCATCTAGCTTCAGCAACAAGGCCCCTGGCTTGTTTCAACTCTGCCACCTGAGATCTCGTGAGATACTCATCAAAGAAAATCTTAGTGGGAAGAGGGAATAACATCCTCTTTGCCCAAGGAGCTTGTAGCCTGTTAGATAGAGAAACCAGAGGAAGAGAGTATTAACTGGCCCAAGACAGCATTTATCCAAAGCAATATCAGAGATGCCAAGTTGATCACATAAGGAGTAACTGGCTGAAGTGGGGTCCACAATGGAAGTGGGAAGGCCCCTGATCTGCAAATTGAGTTCATGAGCAAGCCTCACACATTCATCATTAATCTTCCCTTGAACCAACTTCTCAACACCCAAAAGAGATGCAGATGCAGTATTGTTGCATAAAACCCATGTTTAACTTTTTCCTCAGTTTCGGACAGCAGGTTGGAATGCTGAGCCACAATTTCAGTATGCTTGTCCTTCATGATGTCCAACTCTCCCAGCTACACAATGACAGAGTCTAAGTCAGACTTGATACCTTCTGTTTCAGTGGTGAATGTGGTAGAGAAGCTACTCAAAAGAGCCTGACTGTTTTGTGTCTGCTGAGGAGAAAAAATATCCTACTACACTCTGACTTAAAACAGCAAGCTCTTCCTTATAACCAAACCCTCCCCTCTCTAAAAATTAGAACAGTCACATTACAGGAACAAATAAAAAAGTACTTTTTTCTTTCAACCAATCTCATTTCTGTTGCTTTAACTACCTCAAGGCTCAGCACTACTGCTGCAACTACCTCACAAGTGCTTCCTCATTGTTCCCTCATTCAATGCAATCTTTTACTGCAACAAAGACAGATGCAGTCTGCAAATTTGAAGTTCCAAACTGACGCTTGATCATCACTCATAGGGAAGAATATAATGACTTATATGAGACTAAGTTGCTGTTTTGGGTTCAGATTCATGTTCGGTTCAAGGGTCCTGTTCACAGTTGGACAAAATATTTTTTGGGGTTTTGGCTTCAGTTGTGTGGTACAAAAACCATGAAAATTTCACACTCACACATCAATGAGTTTATAAAAGAACTTTAAAATTAATAATCAATTTGTTTTCAATATCTTCAAAAAGCCACTTAATCAACAATGTAGAGGATGTCCGCCAATAGTGGCATGTTGTGATGGTTAAGTTGTTGAGTTGTTATCCTTGCCATCAAGGTTCAAATCTAATGGGGATGAGGTCCCCCATTTGTGGCCTCACTGGTTCATAGCTCCAGGTCAAAGCGTTTACCCCTTTAAAAATTAAAAATAAAATTTAAAATTTAAAAAAAAACAATGTAGAGGATGTCACTACAATGTTTTTCTTTTATCTCCTGCCTGTCCCAATTCATACCCTTGTAATTCAAGTTTAGTATTAAAAAAGAGTTTTAAAAAATCAAGTCTCAAGTCTCTGACTGTCTAAGATCTCATTGAATATTGACTTAAAAACCGGCTCAAACCTATGTTGTTGGGAATAATTGTAACCTTCGCGAATAGTTTGTAACCTTCGGGGATATTATTAGTTAAGTGTGTAAATTGTATGGTACCGAAGGTAGTTAATTTGTGATGGTTCAGTCAGACCCCTTTGGGTACTATATGTAAACTGCCTAAGTGGCATTAGATATGAATCAGAAGTACATTATCTTACATTGTATTGTCATGAACATTAATGGAATTGGCAGTTCAGTTCTATGACACTCTGTGTTACATTCTTTTCTTTTCTATTCTGCAGTAACCCTGTTCACCCGTGACGGTAAACATTTGGTGCCATTGCTGGGGAGCAGACCTAGAGCCAGCTCGAACCTGGATTTGAGAAGCTCTTGACTATGATAGAATGGTGCATTTTGAACATATAACAAGAATTTATAAACCACTGAATGTTTTCAATTCTGATTTTTAATTGTTTTTTGTAATGATTATGAAACTTTTACTCAAAAAAACATGCATAATATGTTCACTTTTACTTATTTATATCAACAACTTTTGCATAGACATTTAAAGTTTCAACACTGTTTGTCATCAAGAATTATGAGAAAGTTCAAATTCTCTGTACTTGTAAGATTCTGCAAGCTAGTTATATCCTTTCATTTGATATTGTGGAGATAAAATTTGATGCTTAGGTCTCTACTATCTATACTAGAAATCATATTTCAGTTTGAAAGTGGATCATTAAGTTAAATAACACAAAATTCAACAGCTGCATTACTATGTTAAGTTAAACTGTGATTGTTGGATTGCTATTGTAAGATACAATCCTCGTTCCAGTTATTCAATGTAAGGATGCAAAACTACCAGGATACAAGAAGTTAAACACAATTGATGTGTAGAGATATTATTTACTTAAAGCTATATATGTTGAAGAGCATCATATGCCATGAGCAACAAACACATTACAAAAGGGGCAAATTGAACCCAAGCATAAAAGGAAGATCTACCTATAGGTATGGTGTCATAAAAGTTGTCTCCTCGTAGCAGAAAGCCATAGAAAGTGACTAGATGAGAACTAGTAAGAGATCCATAGCTCAGGAAACACTGATGCCCGTGTTTGCATGGGCGTGATACATACAACTTTAATGTATCTGATTTCGGATCTACTCTGCCATAGTGCATGACATGTGGATATAGCTGCCAGTATGATACTCTAAGGTCAGTATAACAAATAAGACATTTTCATCTGAAGCAAATTCTAAAATAGATTGCAACGAATAACTCACTGAATGATTCAGAAGACCTGCCACAGGCACCAAGCATGTTTTTAACTTGTTATCTGGAAAGAAAACCTTCATGCTATTTGAGTACCAAAGTTCACAAGCCCATAGGAAATGATCCCATGTATAAAACTCTGGAGGAAATATTTCTGGCTTTCTTGAAAATAATGTAGAACATAGGTTTTCATACTGTGCACGGAGATGCTGTAGCAGACAAAATAACTGATTTAGAATTTAAACATAGACAGGAAATCGAAATTGTGAAAGTTCAAAATGATGTGAAACCATTAGTGAGTTTCTTATTTATTCTTGAGCTGATAGTGAAAAAAGCTGCAACTTAAGAACTAGATTATTCTGGATGACCTCTTTTGCCTGAACAATTTCTTCCAACAGAAGAGTACCCTCCAAAGCAGTCAGAGCCTGAATGCCAAAACTTAATCCTATTAAACAAGAAAATGTTAAGACATATAACTAAGCTTTCCTTTGTTGCTTTAAACATACACAAATGATTCAACAAATCCTGAACACAATACCTGTATTAAATGATTTTGGGAGTGATGCAAAATATGGCCAAAATTCAGATTGTAACCTGTGGCGTTCTCTCATGCTCCACAAAAGTGTAATTGTTTCAGAAGCAAGCTTGTCGTTATTCTCCAGCACTTGTCTCTGAGACAACACATTTTGTAAGGTCACTTTTCAATCATCAAAAGAATAAAAAATAGTTTGATTTTCATATATTCCTGCGAAACTATGTTCACTGGCATGCCACTTTTCCACACAACTAAAACACCATACACATTGAACAAGAGAGAAATGCTAACAATTAAAGGGAAGGTTGGAAAACAACTTCATGCCACTATTTCAGAGAGTGCTACAAATAATTAAATAAGCGAACACTGCAGATAGGCCTTCCGACCAATAGACTCAATTTATTCTGCTAAAAAGAGAATTATACCATACAAGATGTAGAACAACATTTGTAAAATCAAAATGCTAATGCAAGGAAACAAACAATGCAAGGGCATAAGACAATGTATGTTCTTAATCAAGATTACCACCTTAGTCTGAAATGAAATCCCCATCGTGTCTGGAACCAAACCTGGTATCCTGCTTATGTCTGCAGGAAGAGCCCTAAACAATCATCCTCTTGCATGCGCATGTGGGTTCCCATAGAACCCCTAATTGCTATAGCATTGTTTGATAACTTGATGCCAGAAAAAAAAATTCAAATACAAAAGGAATAAATTTGTTATTTATCCCAAAACCGAAAAACTTGAAATGTCATTAATGGCTTGGACAGTTTATAATGCCCCGCCAAGGAACCCATAAGGATGACATCTAAACTAGGCATTATTATTTCTGAAGTACGAGTGTATTGTAAGTATATAATTATGGTTTCTCTACAACTATTGAATGCAGAATCAACATAAATGACATTTATCATTATATTACTAAGATCATTAAATAAGATTAACTTATCTCTCATCTATGTCCTCTTAGGCTCCCTAACATCGATATTTAAGCAACATATTTCCATTCCATCTAATTCACTAAAACCAAATGAATTACATTCCACTAAGCATAGATGCAATCAGTATTTCAAAGTTTCGTTTTAAGCACCAACAAATGTTCTTAATTCCTTTCCATCATAATAGCCACAACATTATACTCAAGGAATGATAACATACTTATAATGGCATTTAACTTAATCCATTTTCAACATAATCAAATCTTACATTACAATCAACAAAGCTATCTCAAATCTAATCACAACTACCTATTACAGGATTACATCATCATGTATATAATTACATCGATCCTCCTCATGGAGTATCCAAATACATAGTCAAGTACAAATTTAAATGATACAAATCAAATGGTACAAATACAGTGAAGTCCATGCTACAATAACAAAGCTGCAACAACCAAGACCCATCCAAATCACAAACAAGTCCATCAGACCTCAAAGGAAGAAGAATCAATACCACCCGACCATGTGGATCCTTGAGGCGCACCCCACCGTGCCAAGGAGATAGACCCAAAGCCCCACACATACGAACAACCCAAAACAAGGAAGAGTGTGACTTTCAAATACAAGATGCAAGACCACAAGGACTCACAAGAGCAATTTTAAGGAAATGATAACAATTACCAATTACTCAAATATCGATGACCATAGGCAACCACAATCCTATGGAGGAAACCTAAGCTACACGTAGGAAAAGTGTCATCACATAGCCTTCCCTCTTAGGTTGCCCCAAATGCTCTTTGAACCCCAGCCCCCAAGTGAGAACTCATGTGGAACCAGATAATCCTTTCGTGACAAGTAAATCTGATCATGCCAGCTCAATGGGCATCCTCTCTCTTCCTTAGCCTATACTAGCAATCAAGGCATAAGTGAGGTATCCATAATTATCTTGTTTAATGTTATCCCTAGTTTGTTTTATTAAGTTATCACTTGATCACAACTTACCAATGGGTTACTCTGGACGACCACTTTAGGGCCCTGACCTCCATGAAGAGCCACTTCCCCATAATGTACCTAGATTACCTATGCCTAATTCTCAAAAACAATAACAAAAGATCATAATCACATCATGCAAACATAAATCATATCAGTATGAATCTATAACAACATACATGATCAATGAAAGTGATTCATGAACCTTTTTACAATGCCTCTCTCAGAAGCATGTCCGAAATCCCATATCAAGAAAAAAACTTGAATGCATTTCAATATAATAGGGACATTATGCATCTGATCATATCATAATGAAACTATAACGGCAAATAAGAGTCATATGTGCAAATTTTGGATACAACACATGGTGCATAACTGAAGCAATCATCCACAACAATGATACAAAACATAAGAATCGGGAAACTCCATAAATTTAATCAAACTCAATTGACTGATAAAACAAAGCATAAGCCAATCCTAATAACATAAACCATATCAATATGCATTTATGACAACAATAAAGCCATTAGAATATGGTTTAAGATCCCTTAATAATCAGACTCTCTCCTAAGAAGTCCTAAACCATTAAAATAAGAAACATAACCGAACATCTGAATTACAGAACTGAAACATGATGCATGCAAACCATAAGCCACATAATCTGATAATGACAACCATATGAAAATAATAAAACAAAGAGCATTTAAGTCCCTATGCCTCTGGTATAACTCTATTTATTAATGAATAAAAATTCTGATAAAACAAGCAAGCTACACAATTGATATAAGTATTGAAGACAATTGTATATATTCTGCAATGCAACTAACTGGTAAAAAAATAGAGCATGCCAAATCTGGAATTGGGACTGATAATAGAGCTTCAATTCGAACCCAGAAATGAAATCACGAAAAGACCCAGTTGGAATCTAATTGATAACCTCCCAAAGACCAATTTTAATCCACCCTAGCACTCAAATAGAAATCCAATAATGAAACTACAAAAAACAGTTTATAGGAAACAAGAAGAAAGCAGATAAAAACATAAAAATTTACATCTATATTTTCAAATTCATCATTTAACATAGCCAACAGATTTAGGGCAACATTCTAACCTTATAATACTTTCAAAAACCAAACCAAAAGATTTGAGCATAAACATAACTAAATAAAAATCAAACACTACCTTGAATCGATGAAGCTCAAAAGATCAAAGAAGAACAAAAATGAAAGCAAAGTTGAATCCAAATGCACAACAAACCTCATGGAACTACCCCCAGCAAATCAAACCAAGAAAATCCAACTCTGTCCATTGTTCTTCCTCAAACGCAAATAAAGACTCTTTTGGATCCTCACAAAGTACTCTCTAGAACTCAACCACATAAAAATCACACAGCCTCTTCAAAGAAAATATTCAAAAATTTCATCCTTATGAACTCTGTAAACAAGAAATGCAAAAACTCTCTCAATCCAAAAAAAACATGAATTCATCAAATAAAACTGCCATAGCTTCTTGTCCCATCTCCAAAAATGAAAACCAAATCTCCATTAATTAATAATTTCTCAAGAAAGGTTTTCTAAAAATTCCTAAAACTTGCATGAAAACAAAACAAAGCTTCCCATATATATCAACAAAAATCTCCCAAAAAAAATTTTAAAAGCATTAAAAGAAAATTCAAATTAATTTTCTTCAAAACTAATAACTTTCCTTCATAAAAACATCAGTTTGGGAATAACCAAAAATCATAAATTAAATTCCCACAAAGATAATTATTTTCTTCACAATTAAAGACATAGATGTCCAAATAATTTAATTATCCATCAAAAAATAAATTAAATTGAATTGAAAGACGCAATTAAAAAGTGTAAAAAGGGGATTCATCCCTCCCCCAAACCTCCACACACCCGGGTCAAGGGCATCACTACGTCCGGGACTTGCTGTTCCCAAGTCCCCCCACCTCCGTTTTCACATCGCCATCTCATTGTAGGGTGTTTCTGATAGAAAGGAGGTTGATTGGCTACCATGAAGGTCACTACCACACACACACACACTACATATGCATATTTATCAATGTTTGTATACGATTTTGTACATGTTTTAATATCATGCTACTTATTGTAATCATCTTTATGATATTTTTTATATTCATGTTGCAATTTTGCTATGTTTAAATATTTGGTATTATATTAGCTCTTACACAATTATACATCATGACATAACTAGCATTTCAGGTACTATAGCATATTGTAGCAACCCCGTTGTTGTCCCACCACCATCCCCCCGCCTTCCAAAACTTGAAGCCCTTTCTCTTCCGACCCAAATGTTCTGGTGTCTCAACATCCCACAATGCCCCTATAACACTACAATTAATCATTTCCTTAATAACCCTTAAGAATCTCAAAAAATTAAAAAGACAAAACAACAATAGAAATTCTAAAACTAAATTCCCAATAATAATTACTTTTCCTTGTAACAAAATATAGATTTAGAAATAAATAAAAAATCTATAATTTTATAATCCGTCAATCAATTTAATTTAGAAAATTAATAATTTCCTGTAATAATAAAATTAAAACAAGACTTAATAAATCCCCTTAATATTATCTTAGTAATATGTATTTCAATAATTTGCTACGTAATGTTTTGGGCTTGATTATTTCTGAAGATGAATCACAAGGAGCTCTCTCGGCGGCTCTCTCATATACTATGGTAACAAGTTATGGAATTCTATTCTCGGCGTGGCATAATGGTCTCGCCTTTGGAACCAATAATGGGTTTCCTGCTATCTCTTTATCTTTGGTATCTGGTTTCATTCCAAACAATTGAGTTCCAGATAGGATTTTGATGGATGTGGTTTTGTTCTATTTTGATGAATATGGTTGGTCTCTGGTTCACTTGTTAGCCATATTTGGCTTTTGGCTCTATCTCCAATTTTGGAACCAAATTTCTAGATGGTATGTTAGTAGGAGTAAGGGCTCTTCTGATATGTATTATGGTTCTTATATAGCTGCTTTTAGATTTAGTTTTCAGTAATTCGGAGTTTTGATCCTGTAAGTTAATATGTTTTCCTTATGTCACAGGTAATGGATTAATATGGGATGTTTTTAGTATGTGATGATTGGTACATGTTGATGTTTTGTATGACCTCTTTTTTCTTTAGATGTATCAGTAAAAATGTAATTCAAGTCTCAGTTCTCAAATCTATCTTGTTTTTTAGCATGGCTAGTAGTTGCTCGATGATGAGATACAATTTTGTTTATTAGATCACCATAGCTATCCCTCTTTCAGTTGTAGGATTTTCATGTCTTGATTGATCTAGAAACTATGGCCTGTTCGATCTCTCTTTTATTCCTTCATTAGATCATCCTCAACATATTTCCTTAAGACTTTGTGGCTATTCTTAATGGTGCTTTTAATGCTCAAATAGAATAGCTGCAAGATTTGCCATTTGCTAGAATAAAGTCAAATTCGTTAGATGTAAGATTTGTTGCTAGTCTTGCAGTACCCTATCTAATTTTTGAATTATATTTTATTTTCCAATATCAGATAAGCTTTATATAGGTTTCATTCATACAAAAATATATATCATCATTGAGGCTCTAGTTAGGATATATGAATCTCAGTTCAAGACTAAATTTTTTACTGATCCAGATAATTTACGTAATTCCTGAATGACTGTACATTTCTGTATTAATGCAAATCTATACAAAAGCTACTATTGGATATCTTAAATTTCTTCTAATGTAATCTAAAGTAACAATGTTGAGCATGATATTATCATTGAGATTGGTAAGCAATCTATATTTCTTTCAAATTTGCCAATTTTGAAGAATGGATAGCCATGGATAATATCAAAGTCATTGTATTATATCTATACTGTATGATGTTCCTATCTAGCAATCATCTTTTAGAAAACCCGAATCTGGTGATCCCAGAGGCAATAACATGTCCGTGGGGGAGGAGAATGAATATCGTGCAGTTGCCGGGGAACTAGGCCATACGATAGGGTAGTATAGGCCGTATGGTGTCCGGCAACAAGCAAACAGGATGGTTGTATAGTTGCTGGAGAGAACCATACAATTGCTAGAGAGAGTTGTATGGTTGCTGTGAGACAGTCCGTACAGTGGTTAGGCAGAAGTCTGTCGTACGGTGGAGGCAAGAGGGGAGGATGGCCGTACGGGTTCCAAAGTGAGTTGTACAGTGGAAATGATGACAGTTTTGGGTGATGCTAGGAGGTACGATGTGGAAGCCCAGACGTCTATACGGTATGGAAGGTCATACAGTAGGGAAATTGTAGCTGCACAAAAAGATGGACTTCGTATTGAGTGAAGTGGATGGTGTACGGTTAGAGTGTAAATGCTCAGACATGCAATAACTCAAAGACCCAAATTCATTAGATAGAATCAAACAAAATGGAGATTACAACACAAATAACCTTCAATTAGATTTGCCAAAAGATGGTGCTCTGATTTGCCAGATCCGAGCGAAGTATTACATGCAACAGAATAGGGTGAGGATTGAATCCCACCAAAATTGGAAAAGCCAAGTAGGGAAGATCTTTCACTTCCAAAATGGCAAACAACAGAGAACCCCAACGGGAATTTGCAGTACAAAGAAATATAATCCAAATTGCATGCCTATGACTACCTACATGTCATGCTTAAATACCTATCGGGAAAACCTTCAAAGGGTGTACAAAGATAGCCAACGACTTTACTTACCTATAGAAACAATTAAATTAAAAATGGGTCCGAGATATATGAAATCAATCTGCCCATTAACAAAGTTTAATTAAATATATTTATTTTATGACGGGGACATTATAGCCCTCTCGTCCCAAAATTTGTTTGTCCTCAAACAAATGCAAATCCAGGTCTAGGAAAACTTTCATAATCAACTTCTTCAGTTCTAAGTCAAGTACTAAGTAGATCTTCCCATCGAAATAAATGATGTCATCAATAACTTTGTATCTTTCATCACGTACATAGCCATCCATCAACTCACATGTAAAAGTGTTCTTGGAGTACTTGACCAATAGATGGGCCCACCAATTATCCAAGGAATGGGGTAAGGTGTTGACTATCTTGTTTTTACTTGCAGCATCTGGGATCAAATCATGTTTAAAAATTGTCTCCATCTTCTTGATTGTAACTTCCCTCGGTCCTTTATTTGACATTCCTCTTAGCAGCACCTTCTTGCCATCCATCTCGAATGAAAAGTCCATCCTTTTGAAACTTTGGGTGTACTAGTCAAGAGTTTCCAACCATCGGATGCCCAAAATGATATCAATGTCAACCAAATCTATGCCAAAGAAATCATCTATCATGGTATAGTTTCCCATGGAAATTTTTTGCCATGGGATCACATGAGTGCAAGGTAACAAGGTTCCTCTTGCAACCTTAACCTCAAATCCTCCATGCTCAACTGTGTGCAAGCCTTTACTAGCGACCAAAGATGAATTAATGAAACTGAGTGTGGCCCCTCTATCAATCATGATTGGGACTCGTTTTTCGTGAAGTGTGCCACGAACCTTGAAGATACCACTTCCAATCATTGTAGTGAGGGTAGCAATGGAACCCCCTTTTATATCAAGGCATTTATTCTCTCCTGCTAGGTAATTTCTTCGTCAGACGCTGCAAGTATTTGTCCTTCATCGTCATCAAGCATCACCTCAATGTAACGAATCTTTCCCTTCCCAAGGCAACGATGATCAAGTCCCCATGGTTCTTTGCACATGAAGCAGAGTTTTTTCCTCAAGAGTTCTTGCCGAGAATCTTCATCAAAGTGAGGTTTTTTCTAAATTGGCTCCTTGTCTTTGTCTTCTTTTGGGGATGGTGTTGGTGTAGCTGCGTGAGTTTTGGAGGAAGATGCGGCCATGTCATGCACCTTCTTAATAGCTTCATTGAGTGCACGCAGGGTGAACCCTAACATCTCAAAGGCTCTTTCAGCCCATCCATGAATAACACGATTCAACGTCTTTTAGAGATGTTTGTGTCTAATACTGACAACCTTTGGAACTCAATGATGTAATTGTCTACCATACTAGTTTGCTTTAGCTGAGCTAGATCTTTGAAGTTTATTTCAGGATCCTTCCCAGCGAAATGGTCAATGAGTCTCTCGATGAATTCAACATAAGATGTTACTTGGTCATGACCAAGAGTAACCAATCCATGATGCCACAATTCTTGCGCCACTCCTTCCAGATGGAGTGTTGCGAACTTGATTGCTTCTACTTTGGGCATCGGGTTGAGTTGGAAATAGGTGTCTGCCTTCGAAACCCCATGCCTGTGTAGTGATGGTTCCAGATCCATCAAATGGTGATAAGTTTACCTTTCTGATCTTTCTTCTAAGATCATCATTAAAATAACCACAATTTTCTTCGCTTGAATATCTCATTCTTAGATCAACAGTCTTTGTAAGATATATCATCTTCCATATAAGATATATCATCTTCCATATACGCGTTCCTCCAATCTTCCCAAAGTTTTTCTTGCATTTCCTCAAAATTGGACTCTCTTTCTTTATGCGGTGCTTTCATCCTTGGAAGGAAGATGGGTATTGAGGATCGAGAGAGGGTTGAAAGTTTGTCCTTCTCGAAATAGAATCGTCACTATGCCCATTTTGTTCTCCTGTTGTCTTTCCCTCGGCCAATTTTTGTAGAGTTTCCTACATAAGCCTTTGGGTTTCATTGATTTGCATTTGGTTTTTGCTCAGCTCTCTTAAAAGATTCATGAGTTCCATCGTAGGATCCTGATGATCTACCATTCTACCAATAAGGTTATTTCGCCTTCTCTTTCGAGTATAAACTTGCATTCACTTCCACAAGTGGGTAGAATCAAAAGCTCTGATACCATTATGATGTTCCTATATGGCAATCACCTTTTAGAAAACCCGAATCTGGTGATCCCGGAGGCAATAACATGTCCATGGGGGAAAAGAATGAAGATCATGTGGTTGTCGGAGCACTAGGTTGTACAATAGGATAGAATAGGTCGTACGGTGTCCGACAACAAGCAAACAGGATGGTTGTATGGTTGTTGGAGAGAGTCGTATGGTTGTTGGATAGAGACATACGCTTGATGTGAGAGTCTATATAGTGGTTAGGTAGAAGTCTTCTATACGGTGGAGGCAATACGGGAGGATGATCGTACGAGTTCCAAAGTGAACTATAAGGTGGAAATGATGACAGTTTTGGGTGATGCTAGGAGGTACGGTGTGGAAGCCCAAACGTCTGTATGGTATGGAAGGTCGTACAGTAGGGAAATTGTGGCTGCACGGAAAGATGGACTTCATGTTGGGTGAAGTGGATGGTGTATGGTAAGAGAGGAAATGCTCAAACATACAATAACTCAGAGACCCAAATTCATCAGATAGAATCAAACAAAATGGAGATTACAACACAAATAACCTTCAATTAGTTTTGTCAAAAGATGGAGCTCTGATCTGCCAGATCCGAGCGAAGTATTACATGCAACAGAATAGGTTGTGGGTTGAATCCCACCAAAACCAAAAAAGCCAAGTAGGGAAGATCTTTCACTTCCGAAATGGCGAACAACAAAGAACCCCAACGAGAATTCGCAATACAAAGAAATAAAATCCAAATTGCATACCTATGACTACCTACATGCTGTGCTTAAATACCCATCGGGAAAACCTTCCAAGGGTAAACAAAGATAGCCGACGGCCATACTTACCTATGGAAACAATTAAATTAAAATGGGTCTAAGATATATTAAATCAATTGGCCCATTAACAAAGTTTAATTAAATATATTTATTTTATGATGGGGACATTACATATTGCAAGAGGGCAGCTAATATTAAACCAAGACTGTACAGGCCATCTAAGAAATAAAGGATATCTTCATCCAAACCCTTAGGCATGTTCTTTACTCCTTTTCTTTTTGACTTCCAAGTATGATATTGTCATAATTTTAATAGACTAGCTGATTTCATTTTTAATTATACTCATAAAAAGGATTATACACTCTAACATCAGATCTTAGTCAAAATGAAGCATGCAAGGGCAAAATCGCCATTTTTCAAGGAAAAGGGCAAGCAACAAAGACATAACATCAACTAAAGCAAAAAAGTGCATGAGCAAATGTAAATTTATTTACAAACCCCATTCAATGGGAAAGTGCATTAAGCAATGTAATCAAACCCCTAAGTGAGGGACAAGTGTAATCAAATATAAGTTCAATTACATGTAAGAGAAGGAATCCCTTCTCAAAGTCCCCTATATTTACAAGGGTCATCTGTATGGTTCAGTAGACAAGACGCTAGCGTCCCAGGTAAGACCGGAGGTTTTCTTTCCCTTTCTTTTTTCCCCGGTGCCTGCACTTTGAACAGGGATAAAAAAAACTATTATAGAAACATTAAAATTAATATAATAATGACATGCCTTTTATCGATCCAAAAAATCTATATATTTTAATAATATATTTTATACTCTCATAAAATATATCAATAAATAAAAAATAATACCCATTAGTATTTAATAATTAAAATATCTATAATTAATAATAACCATTAATATTTGAAGAATAAAACATCAATAAATATATTTGAAAATTATTATTCAATAAATTTTTCTTAATATTATTTTAATATTACAAACATTTATTTACATCTAAGGATATAATTATCCTCATTAATAACCTCTATGGTTTTTTTGGTTTTTGATTGGTAAGAGGCCGAAGCCAAGATTTATTATTATTGTGTTATGATTAATTATTATTATAATTTATTAAGCTCAAGTAGACTTGAACCCAAGACCTCCCAAATAAGAGGCTCACAATTTACACTTGTGTCATAGGCTCTTGCCTCATTAATAGTTCCTCTATGTTAATATTAACTATTTCATATAGATAAATATGACAATATACATTTATTACCATAATATTATTGCCACAATAAAGCTCTAATACAAATAACAGTACTTCAGTTATAATTTAATATTCATATCTAAACACATCAGTACATTCTAAGATACACACACGCGCGCACACACACATATAGGCATGCTCAAACCTGCTAAATCAAGTGAAGTCAATACTTGGTGCTTGCTATCCTAAATAATGAAGCCAAGCATGTGCATCTCTCTCTCTCTCTCTCTCTCTCTCTCTCTCTCTCTCTCTCTCTCTCATATATATATATATATAGACACACACATATAATAGGAAATGAATGGGATCGAGACATTGTGTGCACGTCACAAGTGAGTAACTACAACTTCGTCCCTCATCATATAGACATATCAAACAATAACATGAGAAAAGCTATAATCAAACTATGTGAAGATATATGGTTTAGTATATGAATAAATCATTATCAAGTAAATAACCAAGATAACATAAGTAATGAGTCTAACCATATCCATATAACCATCATAAACATGGGTCATCAATATTATACCTTTCCAAAACTAAATACATCAATATTCCTAAATCAAAACATTGTTAGTACCATGACATCTCATCAAATCCATGTCATATGAAAAATGATTCATTACTTACAATTAACTACACTAAACATTAATCCATTTAGCAATTATGTTCACATCTCAATTTCAGGAACCACAATAACAACCCAATGAGTCAAATACCTAATTCAGTTAGGAATTAGTTGTCACAACCAGAACAAGGGGAAACAATCATCTATATGAATTCAACATAATCATACCACCAATGAGAAATTCATCACAGCACTAGCCGGAACACACACAAGACAGAAAACACCATTGAGCATAAGATGAGCACTACAAATCACATATCACCATGATCAAAAGTTGGATCTCACAAGTGATACAATCCACAAACATAAAGCCAAGATCACATTAAGAAGTATGAAATGCAGAAAGCAAATGGGAGGGACAGTACACAGTTAGACTGCCTTTGAAAGAAGTAGTTCATTGAAGCCACGGGAAAACAATAATTGGATTTTATCTTACCATATCAGATCTTAAAACAGTGTCCTCACATATAATCAGCAACTTGGGAATTTCTAGTGCAATGTCCCCAACATTTAAGTCTGTTGTTGCTATTGTTCCTCGCCCATATCCTTCAAAATCTGTTTCAAAATATCTACAATAACTAAGATACTTAAAACTTAGTTCTTATACATTGAAGATTACTAGCCTGTAAACGTAGATGACAATAGACAATTACATGGTGAGCTTATTAAGACATAAAGAAAAGAAAAGGCATTAGAGGCAACAAATACATGATCTTGATACACCAGCAAGACTCATCAAACATGATACAAAATATGTTACAATTCCTAGGAGATAAAACAGCTTGTCAACTTCACATATAGGTAAGGAAAGACATCTGCAAAAAAATACTAAATCTATCTTCCAACATAGTAGCCACTATCAATGAAGAATTGAGAAATTATGACATTGAGAACTTCTCAGTAGTACCACAAATCTGATTGAGATACATGTTCAGAATGTATTATTTGCACAGCAGGGATAAAGTTCTTTTGCAATCATACCTATTCTATATACAAAATACCAGTGTTACCCAAGGATGCATCCCCAGCCTTAAAACCCCCATCCCCATATCAGAAACATTTCAGGGACTTGAGGATGGATAGGGGATGCCCCCCACCCCTGTACCCTTTTATGAAAATTCCCAAGAAACATCCCGGAAACTTGGGGACTTTGAAAAAAAAATTCGAGACTTTCATACATCCACAGGATGTCCACCTTGGAAGTCCCCGAGACAGATAGGCATCCATGATTAGATAGGCAATGTTGGCACTTCAAAAAAAAAAATCTTTTATAAAACATTTTCAATTTTAATTTTGAAGTGTCCCCTCCTTCCAAGCTCACCCTAACATGCGTTTTACTGTTTGGTAGTTAATTCCTTTTATTTGTAGTCTTTTGATTCGTATTTGACAACATCACATTAAGAATTGTAAAATTATGAATGTTGTTACAGTCATGCTACACGCTTAGAATCATACAGTAGACTGTTTGCAAGGTGTTCGGAAAGTCTGAAAAGTGCATTACAGACCTAGAACATGTGTTTTTATGTCATTTTGTGGTAATGCACCAGTGCTAGGTTGGTCTTGGGTTGATTTGGGTCCTTTGTCAAAGATGTGGTGAATATCGGAGGTTGCATCAAGGTACCATCTTACTGTAACAGACCTATATCATGGTCGAAACTATAGAGTGGAAAATTTGTATTAATATCAGTCCACTTGCAACGAGTTCGAGGTGCTGCTTGAAATGTAGTTTTAGAATTAAATAATAGTAGACGACATTAGTATTTGACAACATTGCATTAAGAATAGTGAAATTAAGAATGTTGTTACAATCATGCTACACGCTCACAATCATCTAGCAGATTGTTTGCAAGGTGTGCAAATGTCTGAAAAGTGCATTACATACCTAGAACATGCATTTTTATGTCATTTTGTGGCAATACGTCAGTGTTGGGCTAGTCTAGGGTTGATTTGGGTCCATTGTGGAAAATATGGTTGTTTTACCACTGCGGGTAAAGTTAATGAATGCATCCTACAAATAGAAGAAATGTAACAAATACACATAAGTGCAACATAATATCAGAGAATTGACACTTATTTTATTAATGCCAATCAAGTTTACATCTGATTATGATTTCCATTTACACTGCCAATGACAAGTACTGACAATGATTCATTGATGATGATCTCTTTCATCCAAGAGAGTGTACATATAAATCCCGAGGGGGTGCAAGGTGAACCGTTGCGACCATAACTACCTAACCCTTGGGTAAAGTAAAGTCCAACAACATAGTTAACACTTAATAACATAATAGACGGCAACATATCATTATTCCCAACAACAATAGTGACTATTGGAGGTTGCATCAAGGGGCGGGTTGGTTAGTTATGGAAAAATATAATTAATTCCAAACTTATAAATCTGATCTCCAACAATTAAAACAATGACACATAAGAATAAGAAACCATACACCATAACACAATGATTTGTTGACTAGAGAAACCCTTGATCAAGGGGAAAACCCCAGTCAGCATGGTACCCACAAGAAAATGTACTAATATATAAATTCCTTTTGAAAGAATGTGACAATGTTAGGAGTCAAATACAATTCATTTAGTACAACAGTTCTTGTTAGAGGACAAACCCCTGTTAGGAGACCTTGAACCCTTGTGAGAAGGTTCTAGCCCTATGAAAGGCTGAGAGGAACAAGTAGACACACTGTCCAAATGCTCCAAGAAAAAGTGAAAGACAATACTTTCAGGATAACATATCCAATAACTATGAACTCACTAATGTGCAACTTGCCAAAACAATTCCTTTGAAGTCCACTTAATCAACCATCATCACTACTCTGCTCTGATAATCTGTTATCAAGGCCCGCATCATACATCTCTCATACATTCCATTCATACCATACGTACTACCCAAACAAGGAAAACAACTTTCCTTTATACCTTTTACAAATGATTAATTAGGTCAGCCTGTTAGAGCTTCCCCAATGTTCAATTAATTACACAGGCCATGCCAAGGCATACACGCCTTCATAAGCATCGATACAACCATTACATTAAATTTCTCACACATTGAAATGTAAATAGTACAATGATAAATCATACACTTGCATAACACAGTCGATTGTTAGTAAATTATACCACACATTACACACTAGCAACCTTTCCAGAATAATATATTCAACATTAGTTAATATATGCAATATCTCCCTTTATGGCAGTATTATTAATGTTGTGCTGCTGATCGCTCAGTATGAGATAATCTACCATTTTGTATCTTGCCAGTTTTATTACTGACTGTGATTGACGGTTGCCATGTGCTGCTCGATGTAAACATGAGAGCACTTGAATACTTGTTATGTGGCTCTTAACGTGATAATAACGGCTGTGTGATATTTGTCTTTTCAATTATGATTGACACCTTTTGATTTCTCCTTGTAGTACTGCCTTTGATATCATTGAGCCAATCTTCGTAATATATGAATTGCCCTCTCCAGCACATCAATCACCACCCTGCATTTGACCCTTGTCTTTATGTCTATAATCGCTGCTTTCAATATTAATCACCATTTCTTGATGGTAATCACAAGATTGCTGTACTAGAGATTTTAGTTGCTATTTAAAATGCTGCCTTTACTGGCCTCTATCACTCCATTTATCATTTGAAAACACTGACTCTTAGTCACTGCTCATGCTTACTTTTACTATTTTGTTCACTTGTGTGAAATTGATGGGGACATCACAATATAACACATACTTATAAATGATGATGAAAATGGCAGATCTGATATAATATCAGTCTGATGTATAAAGGGGGAAGGTTTCATTAGAGAACATCCAAGGGAGATCAATTTGGGGAATAATATATTATTCTCCAAGGCAACAATGAAAAGTGGCAACTCAATTTCTATGAAAAGCGGTGACCCTTAAACCAATAAAGGAGGATTCATTCCAAGCATTAAAGGGGATACATTGTGCTGTGAACCAAGGGGATAAATAATTGGTACTCAATCAGCAACCTCTACCCATTTAAGGGCAGATCAGAGTATAAGACATGGACAGATCATCAATAATCAAACATCTTTGGCAGTCATTTACATCTGCAAACTAATCATCAAAAAGTATAAAAGTGAGTCAGCACCAGTGCCCAAAAGCAATTCATAAGATTGATCAGCACTTATATCAAGTGTTTATCCTCCAATGTGAGGAAGAGTCCACTCTTGGCGGTAGTTTTGCAGATATGAAGAGTTAACATCTTTTAAATAAATGAAATGCAATGTAATGGATTGCTGATCTAGGATAATTGTTAGTTACTGCTGGTTGGCACTCTTAACCAACCCCAAGTGCTATATATTTCTGGCTTGTACCAAGATTGGGACTCTATTGTTGTACACATTATTTGTTGATAGCAAAGTTATATCTTTCAGCCATATTGATATGTTGTTCCTGGAACACTGTATTGAATATGTTCATTGTTATATTTTTGTTTATTTTGTAAAAGAAAGCATTCCTTGTAGGGAGTAAACATTTTGGTATCATTTCCTATCACACATGGAGATCCTTCCCAATGGCACAATGCAAGATGGTGAAGTAATGAGCTAACTATTTGAACAAGTGCTAGTAATAGAAAATGACAAGGAAGAAACACTTAAGGATTGGTTGATGCAAGACTTGGTATATTTGTGGTAAGTCTATGTTGATCAGTAACTGAAAAGGAAAGCTCGGAACCAAGTGGTCCCTGAGGGCACGATAAGCGTCAAACTCATAGTGAGCCACACGGTCTTCAATCTTCTTGGGAGAATCCCAAGGTTGTTGATACAAAATCTTGTTGAATTGCAAGAACATGAGGAAAGGCACCGAGAGCAACGTCTGTAGCAGATACTACAACAATACAAAGAGAATCCATATGGAGGAACAGGAACGAGATACTTGCAAACATCATACCCTTGGTAGTTAATGCCTCTACTATCAAATAAGGATCAGCTTACCAGAAGCACTTAAGAGGAGGGAGAAGTGATAAGGTGATATCTCCATCTAAGAAAGCACAGTGAGAGGAGACAACAATAACAAGGAATTGTTAAGAGTTCACAAAGTCCAGCAAGAAGTAAGAGGCATAGCAGAAGCTGAAGCTGTAGTCGGGAGAGAGCAAGAGCATGTACATGGAGTGAGTTGAAAGAGGTTGCCAAAAAGTTACCACTCCCAGACAATAAAGTGAAGATCTCACTGACCAAACAAATAACCAAGCAGCACACTTTGATGCTAACAAAGACATTGAATTTACAGACAATACCAGTACCACAACCCTATTCGAGAGTTCAGAGAGTCCAACAAGAAGTAAGAGCCATAGCAAGAGTGGGAGACAAAGTCGTAGTCAGGAAAGGGCAAGACCATATACATGGACTGAGTTGGAAGAGATTGCCAAAAATTACTACTCCCATACAATAAAGTGAAGATCTCGCTGACCAAACAAGTAACCAAGCAGCACACTTTGCTTCTAACAAAGACTTTGAATCTATAGACAATACCAGTACCACCATCCTATCTACAAGGGGGAAGAGCGGAACCTCTAGATATTGGTTGCCAAAACATTTGAAACTAATTTATATCCCTCAAAGAAGAACCGAATATAAGGAGGCCCAAGCCTAAGACACTAAGGAGGAGAGAGTACAAAAATGAAGAAGGCGACCAAGGTGTAGAAGTCACAGATGGATGTGTAGAGGGCTAATGTGTACCCAAGAGTCCAAGTGAAGCATCAAATCACAACCAAGAGGCAGACACTCCAATCTGGCTATATACACACAATACCTATTGAGCAAGAACAATGGTGAATGCCCCAAAGAGGCAAAAAACTCCCCCAATTCATAGTGATAGATTGGAGTGTCACATACACCATTACAAAACCTATGTAGCCGTATAGAAGAGGAGTGGATAAGATGACCAGGAACTCGTTAAAGACATTTTCTGCCACAATACAATGAATTTCCATCGATTGGTATATAGACCTATTGGGCAAAAGCAAGTCGATGAGGGGCAATCTCAAAAATGCATTTTTTTAAAAATCAAAGTAATGAGACTCGAACTTAGCCTAGACTCGGCAAGGGTAACTTGACTCATGACCCGTCTCGAGCTCACCCATTACTAGGCAATGACTCGGCAAAGTGATAAAACCCTTGAAATTTACAATTTTTTAGGATTTAAAGAAATTCCATCCACCCATTATTGAATAAAGCTTAAAGACACAATAACATCATGAAATAGAAGGTAATTTGATTACATACATAACATACATCAATTACATAAATAGAAAGGTAAATTTTAGATGTTTAAAGAAATTTTTGAAAACAAAAATTAAAAATTAGATGAGTCAGATGAGTCAGCTGAGCCAGCTAGGCGAGTCAGCCGAGGCGGGAGAGTCACCCCAGTTGACCCACCGAGTCAGGGTCACGAGTCAATTTGACCTAGCCAAAGTAACACGACTCACGGCAAATCTCGTTACCATGAAAAAAATGTTTTGAGAGAAATTTACAACACAAAGTAAGGGAAGAATGAAAACATACAGGTTTACAATCATAGGCTCAAGGAATTGTTAGGCAAGTAGGAGAATCAACCAGTCAATTTGTTGAAGAAGAGGTGGTTCATTAAGGGTTTGATTACTTTATTGCACAAAATGATGAAATTGGTGCCTACGTCCTCGTATGTTGATGCATAAAATTGGATGGTCCACATCAAGGGAAAAGGTCATGGATGACAATAGTACAGATGGGAGTATTGACGAAGAATCCAAGATCGTGCATGCCCTATGGAGGTGCATGTTGTGGATGATGGAGCTAAAGTCAAAAAAGGAAGGTGCCAAGGTGAATAAAGAGTTGTGGTGCACCAACTACAAGGTAGGGGACGCAAAGGTCGTGTCCTAAAAATTCATTTTTCAACATCTATCAGGTACATGGACATTCCATCAAGAAATACTTGTACAATTTATAAGTCAAGGAGTACACAAGTGCTCTTTGCCCAAGGGGAACAGGCTACCACACCACCAAAAGTACTTGTGAATTCCAATGCCTCACCAAGGGGTAATATAACAACTAGTAAGGAAACAACCACAATAGCAAAAGCAATACACTCGGAAGCAAGATCCAATAAAACACAAAGAGTAGACCCATGATTCAGTGTTGAACATGTGAACAAGCAGGGTGACAACATGCGGGGTCACAACGTGCGAGATTGTAAGTGTGGGAAGAACAATAAAAGTTTGTTGTGCAAGTAATTTGGTTTTAAGAACCATGAAGGCACCAACTATCCATAACAAAAGGGAATGAACATGTTGGGCATAGAGGAACCAAACAAGGAAGTATGTGTGATCACCAAACTCCAAACTAAGAATGCAATATATCTTGGCCCTCGTGCAAAGAAGGAAAGACTTCACAAAGACTCACACTGAACAAGAATGACAAAAGAAGTGCCTTGAACAATGCCACGAATACCTCACCATGCTCGAGTCAAAGAGAAATATCACAAGATAGATGTTGCAAGCCAATGTACTTGGATGACTATCCAACCTTTTGCAAATCAAGCCACAACTAAAGATGGCCATTACCAGCATAGTTGGTGATGCCGCAATCAGCTAGGAGCATGATAAGCCAAATGGAGAAGTAAATAGGCAACCTGATCACTAATTTGATGTTGATGATGGTGGACAATGTAAGGAAGTTAATCCTCGTCAAGGTGTAGATACTAAGGCATAAGATGAAAATTTCCATCGTCGATAGAGGCTCTAGCATGAACACACAATCAAAGGAAACATTGAAGGGGCTTAGCAAGCCAAAACTCTAACCACCAAACTTTGATGTGGAAGGATTCGGGAAAATGCCATTATTGGCAATCAACATTTCTTTGTGGACTTTGTGGTCATCTCACTTGAAAAAGTGTACAACACACTCCTCTGAAGAGATTGGCTAATCACAATGAAGGCAAATCACAATTGGAAGACAAATACACTCCATTGAGAATGATGGGAGGAAGTATGTCATCGGCCAAGGGGGCCAGACAATGAGCCAAGGGCTAGCATCAGATTCAAAGTCCAAGAACAAAGAGTTAAAGATGAAATACAATGGAACCCAATGATGAAGGGGTGTTGGAACTTGGAAGTTGCTTGGAGGATGAGACAAGCTCTCTCAACAAGTTGTTTCATTAGTAGATAAAGGACTACAAAGTCTTCCACCCTGAGTGCAATATATTGCAGATTAGGGAGATTAAAGAAATTAATACGGAGAATGCAATCTTCCCTCTAGAATATGCAGAGTACAAGGAGGGGGTAGCAAGTGTCGACTAGCCATCAATTCAAAAGGGACAAATTGATTAAGTACAAGGAACCAAACATAATAAGAGAAAAAACCTAAAGGATGAAGGATTGAACAAGAAGAGAAAAAGCTAAGTGTTGGTAAGTAGAAATTTAGAAAATATGAAAATTTTCAAAAGAAAAAAACATTTTGGAGTAATAAGGGTGAGAAAGTAAAAAATGAAACAAATAAAACTATAAAAAGCACAGAGACATGTAATTTTATGGAAAAAAAAAGCTAGAAAACATTATAAGGGGAATAAAAGAAATGTAATTGAAGAAAAATATAAAAAAAGAAATAAAATGTGTTGGAAAGATTAAGAAGGGCAGTGATACAAAATTGATTTTCTTATAAAAGACATTTTTTATCAAAGATCTAACCATGAGACAGAAAAGAAGCACTTATAAAGTGTTGGTGAGACAATTCATTCCTTCAAAAGAATCACGAGCAAAGACAACCAAGATCAAAATCAAGAGCAAGGAAGTATTGTAAGGCCCATATACTAGTTATTTGCATGACTCATACATACACAAGGAACTAGAGTAATTGTCAAATGGTCAAGCAGGGGCGGAGCCATACAAAAGTGGAAGGAACCTTGACACATCTATACCTAACCACACAAAACCATATGGCAAGGAGAAGAGAAAGTCGTATGTGTATGGGGAAAGCCTGATTGAACCATAAGGGGCAGTTATGTATGGACAACAAAGGGTTAATTTTGAAACTATACAACATTGCAAATGATTCATACAGCATATAGGGCGATTGCTTGTATGAAAATCAAATAAGGTTGACGAACAAACTGTATGGAAAAATTGGAGTGCCATTGTACAACATAATAAGGTGAAACTACACAAGAAAGAAGGAAGCCTATATAGGCCGTATACCAGAATTGACTATCAGCGAATCATATCATATCCCTAAGAAGTACATACCATACATCATAACTTCAAAGAGTCGTATGCTGTAAAAGAGTCACACGAGAGTAAACACACAAAATACGTGCGCACAAAGTAGGCATATGGGCAAAGCATGCATGGAAGACACATACAAGTGTCCATCGCAATACAAATGCTTGGAAGGCTTGTAAAAACCACAACGTTAGGAGAAGAATTTGTATTGCATACAGAAGATAATTGCAGTACGACATCAAAGAAAATAGGACAGTAGCTTGTATGGTGAAATCAGCTTGTGCACAAACATCTTTAATAGATTGTATAGTCAAAAACAAGTTGGTCGTACCTTGTACAAAAAGTAAAGGGAAGCCCGTACAATTGGAAGTGCTAAGGGTGACATCACCAAAGTTGTAACTGGTACAATCAAAGGAGAAACAAGTATAGTCAAAGGTGAAAGTGGTGTTGCTAGAGGTAAAATTGGTATGGCTAGAGGTTGTAGCTGTGCAACCAAAGGAAGAAATCAAGCATGTAAATAGCATGAGAGTACCCTATGGAAGGAAATAGTGAAAATGAGTTTCAAGAACCCCAGTGGAGACACTTATTCGACAAAGGAAAAAACTAGAAAAGACAAAAAAAGATGTCAAATCACACAACCATGGCAACAGAAGCAATGAAAACAACAAAATAACGTAGAAGATGTAGAAGGACAAAAAGGTAACAATGGACACCCTAACATTTGAGACTCAAATATCAGATTCATCTAAAAATGCCTCAAATTTTGATTTTGGTTCCTTTCCAATCTTTTCTCTTTCCAACCCCTACTAAGACTTCCTGGAAGGAGCTCGAGCAAAATCAGAGGGAAGCCATGCGAACCCAAGGCTATGGGCACCTAGAAACTGGCACAACATTGCCATTTTTAAAAAAAACTTCTAAAACCCTAATTTCGACCATAAAGCATGCATTTGGTCATTTGATGATATTTCATGCATCTCTCAAGCATTTTTTACAATTTTTGTTTTGTTCTACATCTTTAGCATTTTTCTTCAAAGGTGAACACTACAAAGGACTAATATCCACATGGCTATAACATGGCCCTTCCCTGATTGCACCATGATGGTGAATGTAAACTCCTGGAGTAGCAACAAGTATCTGTTCACCCTCCCCTGAATGATGGGTTTGCTCACTAAGTACATCAAAGTCTAGTAATCTACGTAGAATGTAAAGGGCATTGCCAACAAATAATATCTGTACTTTTGTATAATGTACACCATTCCTAGAGCCTCTTCTCCACCCTCAACAACAATTTGCTAGCAAAATAGATCGGATGATCTAGGCCATGATCACCCGTCTATGCAAGTGTTGCACCAATTGCAAAGTTAATTGCATCCTCATGCACGTGAAACCCTTTATCCTAGTTCAGGTATGCCAGGATCGGTGCCCCTAGCAAACTCTTCTTTAATTCCTTAAAGGAGGTTTCTTGCTCAGTACCCCAAACATAGGGTTCCCCCTTTCTTGTCGGCCTATCGAGGGGGCATGAAACTTGAGCAAAGTTCTTTATGAACCTTTTGTAATATCCAATGTGTCCTTAAAAGGATTTGAATACACTGACGTCGATCGGGGCTTCCATCTCTACTGTCATGCATATCTTTTTTGGATCAGTTTTGAGTCTCGTCTTACATACAATGTGCCCCAACAGCTTACCCTAGGGTACCATGAATCCACACTTATTTGGGTTCAGTGCTAACCTGGCCTGACGACATCCTTCCATGCACTCCCTCAGTGCTACCAAATGCATATCTTGTCCACTGAAGATAGACAAATCATCCAAGAATGCGTGAAAGGTTCCCATAGACATTTTATCACAGATATGAAGAATTATTCTTTGGAAGGTTGTTGGCGGAAGGGCATCCGGTTATATGCATAGACGCCATCCTCTACCACGAAAGTGGTCTTCAACTTATCCTCAGTCGCGATTGAGATCTAGTTATAACGAAAGAACCCATCCATAAATGAGTACATTTCATGTCCAGCAACTTCTTCAAGTATTGTATCTATGAACGAAATAGGGAAGGGGTCCTTTATAGTGATAGCATTCAAGCAATAGAAATCAACACAAATCCCAATCTAGTTTTCCTCCTTTAACAATATCACAATGGGTGAGACCCATTCGCTTGTCTAAACTCTAAATATGATTCCTACCTCAAGCATGCCTTCTCTTCATCAACCTTGGTTGCATAATTCTCGTTCATCTTGTATGGTCTCTTCTGCACAGGTATGGCTCCAAGCACTAGGGGTATACAATGTACGCACAACTTTGGTGCGTACACCCTTCCGGTCCTTGTAACCCTAGGTAGACACATCTTTGTATTCTATGAAGATTTTCTATCTTGCTACCTCAACACAAGATCCCAATCATTGCCAACCAGTATGTTACACGGGTTCTCTTCATCCGTGAGTTTCGTGACCCATACGGATGACTCTTTATACTTGATTGGTTTCCCTACGTCAAAGTTGCGAGCAAGATGTTCATTCACCCAGGCTTCTCCTTCTTTGTATTCCCCGAACTCCAACAAAAACACATCCTTCTCTTCTCCATCTATTCTTCCCACTCCTAACATATTGCAACTCAAAAATAACTCATAATCTTCCATTTGCCAATGGAAGAGTCCGTTCAAGGAATCCAAGTCATCTTCTAAACATCCTACGAGTTCTAGCACGCCTTCATCATTAGGCTCCATCCAATCTCTTCCCTCGTCCATTCCACCAGACTCTCCGTCGGATTCAAATTCTAAAACCATCTCCTCACACACCATTTGTGTACAAAGTTCGATAACGAACTTCCTTCTGTCGCTTTCCAATGTAAGCATGTTTTTCTTCCAATTATGGTTTGCCCTTGCTGCTACTAGCCATCCCCTTCCGAGAATGGCATCATAACCTTTCTTTTTCAATGGACTCATGACGAAATCTAGCATAAATGGTTGGGTTCCAATGGTAACTGGTTGATCCATCAATGTTTCTAGAGGTTTAATTCCATGTTGGTGTGCACCAAGTAAGTTGAAGGTGGAAGGCCACAAGGTAGGCTTCCCAAGTTTCTTCCACGTCTCTTTCGAAAGCACATTTACCCCTCACCCACCATCAAAACCGTCCATGGAAGGGAGGAAATTGTAAGGTTGTGGAATTTGTGAAATTTGCAGCTTATAGAACAATAGAAAAAGAAAAAATAATAATATCTCTGTATGAACAGATTGGTTAATGATAAAAACTAGAATGAGAAAAAGAGAGCATCTATTGATTACAGCATATCAGTCTATAAAAATTGCTTCAGTTTTTATTAACAGGCACTACAACCTTATTGAAAAGAAATACAATATAAGAAACTTCTAAAGTTAATCGCTGGAGAAAATCTAATGTTTAATTGAAACATCAGCCAGTTAACCAGGATGGGAATGGTGTCTAGCATAACATTTGGATTTGATAGAACTGTAAGTGGCGATCTATAAGCAACAATCCAGAATTAATGCAAGAAAATCTGGCAGATGCATGAGAAAACTCTAATTTGGAATTAACCATGAACCACCCCCTTAATTCTAACCAAAGATTAGCTTGAGAAAAGAAAGAGGAAAGAAGGAAAACTCAATGGGAAGAAAACCCCCCTCAAAATAGATGCTAACAAGACAAGAAAACTACTGTGTTACAATGTCTTTCACCCCATGAAGATCTTGGAGAAAGTACAACTTTTGCTTAGTGAAGGTTTTTGTAAAAATGTCAACAATCTGATGAGACATAGGACAATACTGTAAATCAATGATGACATTGTGAATCAGCTCTCAGATGGAGTGCATATGGATCTCAATGTGCTTTGTCCGTTGTCGCTGTATCGGATCTCTACAAATCTTCAATGTACTTTGATTGTCACACCAAATGATTGTCGGTTGATGAAATGAGATACCCAACTCAGTGAGGAAATTGTGTAGCCAAATAGCATGAATGGTAGCATTGGCAACACCTTTATAGTCAGCCTCCTTGGATGACAGAGCAATAGAAGATTGATTTTTGCTTGACCAACAAATGGGACCATAACCCAAATTGAGAACATATCCTAAAGTGGACTAGCGATCAATGCTATCACTAGCCCAATCAGAATTAGTATATTCAATGAAATCAAAAGTACATCCAGTTAAATAACGAATCACATATCTAATAGTTCCTTGAACATAATGAAGGATACACTTGGCATCTTTCCAATCTTGCTCATGAGGCTCATACATGTATCTGGAAACAACACCCACTACATATGATAGATCTAGATGAGAATGAGTGAGATAAAGAAGACTTCCCACAAGCTGACGATAAAGTGTGCAATTAGCCAATGGTGTATCTTTTCCATCTTCAAGCTTGATCCTAGATAGAAAAGGTGTGGGTACTAGTTTGACATTCACTCATATGAAATCAAACCAAGAGATCTCTTGCATACTTGGATTGGGAAATTGTGACACCTAATTCATTTTGGCTGATTTCAAGACCAAGAAAGAAATTGAGAAAGCCCATGTTTGTCATAGCAAAGGTATCATGCAAAGCTGCCTTGGTTGCCACAATTGTTGAGCATGAATCACCTATGATTAGTATAGATCATCTACATAGAGTACCATGAGCAACAAAGAGTTAGATGTTCTCAACATATAAACATTTAGATCAGATTTTCATCTCATAAAAATTTGAGAAAGAAGATAAGACTCCATTTTAGCGTACCAAGCACGAGGTGCCTTCTTGAGGCCATGGAGTGATTTCTTGAGCTTGCATACTAGTGAGGAATTATGTACGTAGCCTTGTGGCCGCTCCATGTAGATCCCCTCTTCAAGATCACCATGAACAAAAGCATTCTTCACATCCATGTGATGAATCTCCCATCTTTTTGTTGCTGCAATGGCTAGAGACAATTGAATGGAATCCATTTTTGCCACAAAAGCAAAAGTCTCATCATAATCAATGCGTTGAACTTTCTGAAAACCTTTGGCTACTAACCTTGCTATGTATCTACTCACTTGACCATTTGCTGTTTTCTTTGTTTGATAGATCCACTTGCACCTAACAAGCTTGCGGTTGGATGGAAGTGGAACCAACTCCCAAGTTTGGTTTCGCAATAAGAGAATTGTACTCCTCGTCCATGGCAGCTTCTCAATCAGGATTCCCTGTAGCTTCTGCATAAGTTTGAGGATCTGACTCTTGAAGCAGATAAGCATGCATTGAAATAATGGAATTGGTAGCTGAAAATGCATGGGGAGCATCATATAGATTAGCCAAGCTACATGTTCTTTGTCTTCTCATAGGAGATGTTGAATTATCACTTGAATCCCAATTAAGATTTGGACCTGCACATGCATGTTCATGTTCATCACATTTAGATGAATCTAAAAATCAGATTTGTGCCATCTTCATCATCCTCAAGATCTGTGAGAGGATGAAGCACATAAGTGGTAGCATGTTGCACTTGAGATGCTTGGCATGGGACTTGATCAAAATATACACTCCTCTCAATGAAGAGTTGTTCTATAGAAACATCTAGTAATCTATAACCCTTCACATCATCTGCATAACGAACAAAGATACATTCTTTTCTTTGAGGCTCCAAAGCCTTACTTTTATCAGTAGGAATATGAGCCCATGCACAAGATCCAAAAACACAAAAAATGAGTGACCGTTGCTTGCATACCTCTCCATGCTTCAAAACAAATATTTTCTTTAACAAATTTGTGAAAAGATCTGTTTTGAATATATGAAGCATAGTTTATTTCTTTAGCCCACAATTTTGAGGGAAGGGACCTAGCATGCAGCATGCAAGTAGTTATCTCCTTCAAAGATCAGTTCTTACTCTCAGCTACCCCATTCTATTGTGGAGAATATAGAATTCTGTTCTGCAACTATATTCCTGCTTCATCACAAAGCTTTTGGACATCATTATTGACATACTTCTCCCCATTATTTTTGTAGAGGATCTTGACCAATTTTCTAGATTGCTTTTCTGCATGGGCTTTGAAAAGCTTGAGATTCTCAAACTCTTCAAATTTTTATTTAAGAAAGTATACCCATGTGTACCTTGAGTAATCATCAATGAATGTAAGGACATATCTAGCTTTTCTCATGGAGGGTTTGAGAAAAGGACCCATTAAATTACTATTAACAAGCTCTAGGGGAGAGGAGGCTCTCCATGAGATTACCTTGGGAAACTTTTCTTCTGTATTGTTTCCAAGAGCACAACCTTCACAAACTCCATTAGAGAATTCCATGGCAGGCAAGCCTTTCACCATCCCCTGATTACTAAGCTACTACATGTATCCAAAATTCAGATGTCCAAATCTTTCATGCCAAATTCTACTTTCATCATTTGCATGTGTTATAAGTAAACTAGAATATGATTTTATATGATTTTACAAAAAAATCAGAGTGTACAAATGAGATTGACGATTCACATTACCAACAACAATTTTAACAATTTTGGAGTTGTCTTGCATGTCATAGATGCTCATAGAATCTGGTGTGAATTCAACTCTCCTCCTAGTTCTAGTATGTGTCATTTCATATACAGAAAATAGATTTACAGAAATTTTTGGGATATGCAAGACTTTCTCAAAACTTCCAATTTCAAGTTCTACCTTCCCAATTCCACATACTTCTACAAGAGATCCATCTCCCATGAGAATAGGAGAACCAGAATATGGTTTCAAAGATGAAAGAGTATATTTTGTGGCAGCCATGTGGTGTGAAGCTCCAGAGTCTATAATCCATGCATCTGAGGAAGAATGAATAACTATCAATGCATGAGAATTGCCTTTGGTTTTTGGTGCGTTCTCTTTCTGCTTCTTGGCACTATCAAGAATAAGACCACCAAGATTATGTTGTTGAAGTGCCTCTGCCATGAGATCAATGGTCTTCTTCATGCATGATGATTCTGGATGGTACTCACGGTTGCAATATGTGCACTTTGATTTTCCCTTTGTGTAATTTTCTTTTGAGCCTGTAGACCATGTGCCATATCCATATCAACAAAGTAATTTTCTTTTGAGCTTGTAGACCATGCGCCATATCCATATCAACAAAAAATAGGGCAACCATTCACAAATACCAAAGGAAACATGCACATATAATGTGTTCTTGATCAAAAAACTGTAATGCCCAGATAACATAGCCGCATAATATCCAATCGTCGCATGTTCTTCAAAAAGCCACCATTAGCCGGCTAATATTTTTTTAAGTCACTAAGACTACAACTTCAAAATTGTAATTTAGGGTTTTAATGTTTAGCCTAGAAATAAAGATAAACAGCAAGAAACAAAGGAAGAATAAAAAAGACACAAAGACACAACAAATTATCCTAGGTCTACCACTGATCCTCCCAAAACATTTGGCGGTTGTGGCATGCTAGTACTTGGTTGTATGGTGCAGGTATTCAGTAATGTCATCTACAACTGGGGTAAGGTGCGGAGGTCTTGTATTTTAATTGGTACCTCCATTTGCAATATCCGCCCTAGTATGCTATTCACAGTGTATGTTCATCTCGAGGTACTTATAGCCACACTTGAATCCCCCTTCGCTTTCATTGCCCTCTCTATTTCCTCTTTCGCCTTTTGTACTCTCTGCTACTCTGTACGGGGATCAAGGTATACGCCTCATTTCGCCTAATTATGAGTGACTGCCAGTACTTCTTCGTCTTCAATGTTGAATAGGTTCACATGAGGTTTTGAGCAATTGGGTTCTTCATGATCTCCGGGACCACACCATCGACACAACTATTGCGATGTGTTGTTCTTCTCGTAGCCTCAGGCGAAGTGGCCCCACTGGTTGCACGCCCGACACTGAATCATTGGTCGGCCCTTCGAGTAGTATTCTATCCGGCTTCTGTTCTCATTACCTCTTCATCCTCCTCGCCGATTATTTCAAAACCTTCCAGATGATGCATTGCTTTTTTGCTGGTTGGTGGTGGCTACCCCGAAGGTAGGTGGTTGTTCTTGGATGAAAAGCACTTGTGGCCCTCTCATCTTTAGGTTATATGGGCAGTCCTTGGTGAAATGACCCATCACCTAGCAGATGTCACATAATGATTTTTTTAGACACGCTCCTTTTGTGTGCCCACTTTCTCTGCACTTCGTGCACCACAATTCTCCTTCTTCATTCCACCCTTCACCTCCTTTCATCATTTTGAAATCCCGCATCATGCATTCCATATCCTTTTATAATGCTTGCGCCTTTTTATTGGATTCATCATTGTTACTACTATCCTCCTCTGATGATTCATCATTCTCAAATGATGACTTACTTTTCTTCTTTAATGTTTTTCTTTCACTTTCCAAATTCATAGCTCTGTCATACGCATCATTGTACGACATCAACGATACTATCCTCATTTTTCTTCTCAGAGATGTGTTCAATCCGTCAATGAACAATCTCTTCTTCAATTTGTTCGCCGGTTGGGTTTCCATCTTCCTCAACAATTCCTTCAACTTTCTATTTGTAGGCTCGGACAATTTCCTCCTTCCCTTGTTTGGCACTATAGATCTCTGTGACAATCTCATTATCATCTCGAAGCAGTTTAAATTTTGCGTGGAATTCTTTTCTGAGATCGTCCCATGAACCTATTTTCGTTTTGTCCATGTCTGAATACCAATCGATGGCAACACCCCATAGGATTGTAGGAAACTATTGAACCCATTCATCTTTATTGGTAACCCAATTTGTCGTCCAGATAGTTTCACACGTATAGCAATGTCTAACAGGATCTTCCTTCTCGTCACTAGTAAACTTGAGTAGTTTTTGTTTCTACGACATGATTCATCTTGTTTGTCCTGGACCAACTTGTGTTCCCAAACTGCTAAGATTGGATCATGGAAGGTTTCCCTGACCACCGTGCAATGTCCTCCCAACACTTCTTGTTGCCTCAGTGTCTTCGGCTTCCTTCGCTTCCTCTTCCCCTTCACTTCAAGCGCTTCTGCCTCGGTTTCCCTCCACTCGACATGTGATGGATAGGTTTAAAAATTGTTCACATATCTCTCTGCTCAAATCCAATCTATGTCGTGTCTCCTCCACAAATTCTTCACTACTTCTCGCTCATTGATGTTGTGGTGAACCGAACCATTCCCCTTCAGTCACTGCACCTGGTTCCCTTCGGCGAGCTAGTTTAACCTTCATCTTCGTTTGGTTTGTTATGCAAGAATTAGGGATTGGCATTTGGCTTGTATAGTATCGATTTTTTTCCTTATATTTCTATCCTTATTTCATATATTTGGCATATATACTTCTCATTCGTGAATTTGAAACATATATAGATAGTAAACATAAATTTATATATATTCTCCGTACTTATCAGGGGTAATGAATGGGACGTCACTCACATTCCCATGGCCTAGGGCTCATGAGTTAGAGACGGTTTTCATGACGGTCCTCAGATTCCTGATGATTGCGTTCCAAGAAGTTTCAGAGGCGGTTTGTGTTGTTCCCGCTCGATTTCCTCTCGTTGCCTTGTCTACGCTAGAAACACTTGTGCAAACAATCGAGAAAACTAATGCAACAATTAGTTTGCATTGAGGCTCACGTACAGTGAGTCCCAAATAGTGTCCTCTAGATCCCCTTCACATATGGCTTCTCTCCGTACTAAGGTTTCAAAACTTGCGCGGAATAAAATATGAAATTTTGTGGTCAGTTGATGCTTGCCTTCGTATAGCTTGGTTATTTTGTTTTTGTTAGTTCTCACATTCTCCTCGAGAGTTATTCACATTTATTATGTTCTTTGTATGTCATTTTTCATGTTGCTCTCCCTAGATTTCAAATCAGCTATGGCACCAAATGCTTACCGTCACGGGTAAACAGGTTTAGTGCATAATACAAAAGTAAAGAATGTAACACTGAGTTTCATAAAACTGTACTATTGCTTCCATTAATGTTCATGTCAATACAATATAAGACAATGTAATTTTGATTGATATCTAATGCCACTCAGGTGGATGTACATATAGTAACCAAAGGGTTGCGACTCAACCGTCGAGTTCCAACTACCTTCGGTACTAGACAACTTACACACTTAACTAATAACTATTCCCAAAGGTTTACAATTATTCCCGACAACATTAGACTTCCCTAAACCCTGGCATACAATTATGTGAAAACAACATACTCTGACTAAAAGAGGGATAAAAATTTATTAAGCCAAAAAGAGATACAAAAACGAAAGCTCAACAAGAAGCTCTATCTTGATCAACAAGGTCATCAAAATCACGAGACAGGTCCAGGAGTAGTTGCCCCCTTCTACAATATTCCAATCCTGAGCATGGTCAAAAGCCCATTTGGCCAAACAATCAACAGCTTTGTTCAACTCCCAACGAATGTAAGTAAAACTAACAAACTCCAAAGATGTACAAAAGAGAAGAGTTTCATTAACAATTGAGCCCAATTGCCAACTAACATCTTCAAGTGCCTGTGAAACATGCAAGTTCACAACCACTTGAGAGTCAGACTCACAGATAATCTTGCACCATCCCCTCAAACAACATTGTTCCACAGGATATAAAATGGCCAAAGCCTCCATGAGATTGTTAGTATGACAACCCTTATGCACTGAAAAAGGAAATTAAACTTCTCCAAAGCTACAACGTGCCACACCCCCAATGCCAACAAGACCTGGATTCGTCCGAGAAGAACCATCAATGTTGACTTTAAGAATTCCAAATGGAGGATACCAATGCCCCTCATGATTCACTCAATACTTCCCTGTTTACTAGGATGTTTGGGCACACTATGATACCATTGACCCATCACCCTAGAGATCCCATCTTGATGATGAAAATTGAGGCAATTGTATATAGAAAGATCACCAAGATCCATACCCCCATCTAACTCACACTTAGCCTGAATAGTTTCCTGAAGAGAGTGGGAAATCTTCCACCAAAAATGCATGGCACCAATCCGAACATCTTGAAAGATTCGTTGATTCCTCTCCAACCGGTTATACCAAAGAATAAAAGAAGGGCTAGCAATCCACACAATCTGAAGAGGAGAAGCATTGGTGGGGGCACTCCCCAAGTGATCCCAAAACTAAGCGAGGAAGCATGCGGACAAGAGCAACCTCAAGCACTCCACCAAAGGTTCCATAACTGGGTAGAAAATAAACAATGGAAGAAAAAATGGGAGATAGACTCCTCCCCATTACCACATAACACACAAAATGAGGGGCCTTGAAATCCATGTTTACAATAAATATCCCACCTAAGACACCGGTTATGAATCACCAGGCACATGAAGAAATTACATTTGGACCAAGAAAGTTTATTCCAAACTTATTTCCACCAAGGTACTTGAGCATCTCCTAACAATTGTCAAGTAATCTCCTGGTACCCAACAAAAATAGAATATTTACCACACAGTGTACCACCCCAACCAAAACATTTGGCCCTGGTAGAGCAGGACTCCCTAGAGGCCAAAATCCTAGAAAACTCTTGGTGGTCCTCCTCTGAGCCACTTGGAGGCCAATCTGAAGAGTGTTTCCATCTATAGCCAACAACAGGGCCCAAGTGATAAAGAGTCTTATAATGAACCACTTTATCCCAGCCCATAGCAAGAAAAGAATCATATAGAGTCTAAAGATGAGGGTACATGGATAGATGGGAGGGTTGATAAGGAGTCTTATAATGAACCACTTTATCCCATCCAGTAGCAAGAAAAGAATCACAGAGTCTAAAGATGAGGGTACATGGATAGATGGGAGGGTTTCCATCCCAAGCATCAAACCAAAACAAAGCCTCAGAGCCTCTCTTACATATCCAGAAAAGGCCCCCCTTAACTAAATGAGCACCAGTCTTGAGACTATGCCACATCATAGAGCCACAACCTTCAAGAGGAACCGCAGAAATAGAACAAGGATCAGCACCTCTGAAATACTTATGAGTAATTATATAGGCCCAAAGTTGGTTTTTCCCAGAGCACCATCGCCAATAAAGCGTGGCTACTCAAGATGGCAGATTGAAGACAAAATTGCCCCCCTTCTTAGGCCTCCAAACAGTCTCCCATTTAGAGTTACGCAAATTACCACTCCAAAGGAATTGTCAAGAAAGAGCATCAAACTACTTGAGAAAGTAGCCAGGAGCAGCCTGAACCATAACCATGCTTCAATAAATAGGGAGAGCCAGAATAAAAGATTGAAGAAGGGTAACACAAGCAGCATTAGAGAGTCGTCTATGAGCGTAATCAAATTTTGCTAGAAGAGTCATGGCTGCCTAGAAACAATGATAGGGATGCTGAGATATGTCAAAGGGAGCGACCCAATTTGAAACCGTAGGATATTAGCAATCCTACGCTGAATAGGTTCAAGAGTGTTAAAGAAATATATAGAAGATTTGTGTTCATTAATTTTCTAGCTTGACGCCACCAAATAAATATACAAATTATGTCGAAAGGCTTTAGCTTCCTTGACCTGAGCAACTCCCGCAAGAGCAAAGCCATCAATAAATTGAAGCTGAGAAAGACAAGGTAATCCATTGTCCCAATGCCACCCCTAAATTGAGTCATGGGACACCTGATACTTAATGAATCTACCCAAGCCCTCAACCATAATAATGAAAAGATAGGGGAAAAGAGGATCACCCTAGCAAAGACACCTAGAAGCACCAAATAACTAGGATGGTTGGTCATTAAGATGAACAAAGAATGAGGTAGAAGTCTGTGTCACAGGATTCGCCAAATTTTCGGCTTGAGGTTTGAAATTTGGCGAACCCAAAAAAAATCATTAAATTCGAGGATGTTCAGCTAATATTCGGATAAAGCACAAAAAAAAAATTATAGCCAGCCTCCATTCCTTACGCCGTTGACTATATCAGTTGTTAGCACAACGCAAAAATTATTCAAGGCTTAGCGAAGAATTTTTGTTTTGGAACTGTGATTGTTTGTCCTGCATTTGTGAGTTGGGTCTACTGGTGAGGGAAAATTACACGACACCATCTGTGAGCAATCGCCAAATATAATATGCATTTGTGGGCAATCATTGAATACCATCTACTACAATGCTACTCAAACTCCCATGATTTTTTATTTGCTTGATTGACATTTAAAATTGAAAGTTAATGTTTAATGTTTAATTTTATAGTCTTTCATTTCGTATTATTTTGTACATTATGGTTTTTTTTTTTTGAATTTAGTAATAAGAAAGAAAGTTTATTATTATTTTAAGTATATTAAATATTAATAAAAAAATTTTGCTCGGTAAACGGCCTAAACCTTGATTGATTTTATTAATACAAAATCATTACAAAGAGTTCCCCCGTTCTGACAGGCACAGGTAGGAAAGAACGGGGAAAGAAAACCTCCTGTCTTGCCTGGGACCTTAGTCCTATATTATACATTAATAAAAGGGGCATACCCCAATGTTAATTTAAAATGAATATGCCGATCAATACATAATTCATCCAAATAATCTCCAGATTGGATGGGGAGATCATTATCTGTCTAAATTCACCAACAACAACAAAAGTTAAAGGTTAATGAGAAAATTAAAACTAACTATAATGTGCTGCCAAGGGAATTATTATCAACAGATACATTCTATGTTAAAATAGTTTATTAAGCTTAATATTTTGATTCAGTTGTTTTAATTTTTTATTATTATTCTTTAATATGTCTTAGCTTAACTATTTTGATATATACTTGAATGTATTTTACTGATGTTTAAGTTATAATGATGGGAGTGTATTTGAAAATGTGCAGCATTATTCGTTCAAAGAGTGGCTTTCTGCATATTAAAGGAATAATATTAAAAAAAATTAAAGAGCTAGAAGGATTCTAGATGAATCGCAAACCGAAAACCCATAGATATTGTCAGAGACATCATTTCGTATCTCTCATAAGGATTTCAGATATGATTATTGGGGTGAAATCCGAATTACTTCGTGCCCTGGTTAAGGGGTTATATCAATCATAAATTTCTATATAGTTGACAACTGAACAACATATTACAAACAGGAAGCAGTTTTAAAACTAAACACACTTTCCATTATATATATTAATAATATGTACAGTAAGCATCATCTTCCGTCTCATCAAAAAAGAAACTAATAAAAGGTAGTAAACAACAGATTTGCCATTTTTAGTCATATGGACAAAGCATCTACAGAGGCACTCAAGCTTAAAACAGAGTGCTACTAGTCAAAATGTGGCTCATGTTAATATGCTAGATTACCTATGTCACGATTTAGTCGGATTTTTTGAATACCATTATAATTTCCGAAGCTTCATGCATAGAACTCGCCTTTGATCCTAGGGGAAATTCATAAGAAGACCTTCCCTTGCTAGTTTTGCCATAATTTGGAAGACAGAACTCCACATTTTTCATTTCATTGAAATCCACTTCCGGCTGGATATATGCGTCATATGCCTTCAGATAATCAATTAGCCAATCCCTTCCCGGGTCTTCAATGATGCCTCTCCATCTTAGCAGAAATTTGATGCTCATCTCCATTCTCGGGCATTCCTTGTAGAACTGGATATTATCCCTAATGGTCATGTAGGGACGTTTCGCGCTCCTTGCCATTTCCTGGCTATTGACTTCGAGTTCCATGTATGCCTCTGGAAGAGGGATGCGGAGCCGAGCGTCAATGTTGGCAACAGCTAGTTCCAAACCCACCAACCAGCAAGGGTCAAAAATGTTATGGGTAATCCAGATAATGTCCCATTTCTCAATCCCCACTCTTACCAAACATCCTACCCAAAGCCCAACTATGTCACTGTTAGTTCTCCATGAGTAGTCGTAACTAAAAATTCCTTCCCCTAAAGCCCTACTGACAACTATTCGACTCATGTCATCTATGGGCTTCAGAATCCTATTCCATTGTTCTTGCATAACAGGCCCACAGAATGCCATGGTACAATTTTCATAAGCATGAAACAGACTGATGTTGGAATCCATTTTTCAGCCTATATCCCTAACAGATTTGCTGCTGAAAACGAAAACTAAATATCGAGAAAGCCCCAAACTACCTGATAAATAGGATGATTCGAAAGATCTAGATGTCTAATAATAATGAGGCATGCGCATGATTAAAAGGCTCCTTTCATCAAAGGTGATTACTAGGCAGAGTTGAGGGATTTCCTTACCATGATTGATTTGGTACGTGTGATATCCCACTATCGTATCATAGAGTTTTATAAGGGAATGATAAATCCAACTTGATTTTAGGGATCTATTAATTATTGAAAGTTAATGAACTAATACCATCGGTACCAAGATTGGCCAGTGCATCGGCCTCTTTATTTCCTTCTTTGTAAATATGAGCAAATCTAATGTCTTCGAATACTAAGAGTGAATTCATAATTACTTCTAGTTTAGAGTTTAATACCGAATTTGGAGTAGCTCCTTTCCTGAGAGCATTAATAACAATTTGTGAATCCCCTTCTATTATAATTTTTTTGATTTTTAATTTAATGCATAGATTAATACCTTCTTCTACAGCTTATAATTTTGCTATATTATTAGTGGTCATATCTAGTGATTTTGATCTTTTAGCAATCCACTTACCTTCTTCATCTTCAATGATACATCCTATTCCTGCTTTCCCAGGATTTCCTCTTGATGCCCCGTCAAAAATTAACTTCTTCCATCCAAGAGGAGGAGGCTCCCATTTACATGTTAATCTAGCTAGATCATTTTTCTTTTTATAAGTTAAGAGAGGATTAATTAATAGTGGCCAAAGTTTTTTCATTTCTGCATCCCAATCAGAGAAGGATCCTTCTTCTCTGGGTCTCTTTCTGAGGTCACTATTCATCACTTCCGAGATTGCTACTTCTATTTTGGCTAATAAGGCTTTTACTGGTAGACATTGGTCTGAGAAGATTTAGCGATTGTGTTCTTTCCAGATTTCCCACATGAATATTGCCAGTGATATATTCCAAAGTTTGCCATATACTTTCTTAGTGTTTTCTTTCGGCCATCCCATTAAGTGATCTTCCCATTGACCTGCTAAAGGGGATGCCCAGTTAAGTTTCCTTATTAGCCATCTCCAACATTCTTGAGAGAATTTACATGAGTATAATAGATGTTCTACATTTTCTTCTTCCTCTCTGCATAGGGAGCATCTAGATGGTCCTTCAAATCCCATTTTTCGGATCCTATCTTCTGTTAATATTTTCTTTTGCATAGCTGCCCAGAGAAACATTCCTGCTTTCGGAAGATTTGTTGGATCCCAACATAGATTCAGAGGAAGGGTGCTGATATCCCATTGTTGAGAATTTGTTATCATTTTATATCCTTTTCTAACTTTGTAGGTTCCATCCTTTGCTGCATCCCAGATAAGTTTATCCTCTCTTTCTTTATATGCAATAGTCCGAGATTTTAATAACAATTCAAGTTTGCTTCTTTCTTTCGTGTCAATGTTATACTCAGCGATAGATTTCCATCTCCATTCCTTTCCCTGCTCTGATTCATATTCCTCTAGATAATCTTTAACCTTGGTGCCCCATGTGGATTTTAGTAGATTTATAGTTTCAGGAGAGAAATTTGAACTTGTCAATGACGAGTTACCATTCCAGGAATCTTCCCAAAACAGTGCTTCCTCTCCATTTCCTAAGTCCCATGTTAGGTATTTAGAGATCAAATTGCGGTTTGTCAGTAGAAAGTTCCAACCAGCAGATCCTTTCGGGGGGGAAGTGATTCTAAATAGTGAGGTTTTATCTAAAGGATTTAGATATTTATTATATATGATTTTTGCCCATTTTCTGTCTCTTTCTTGATAGTCTCCAGACTTGTTTCGCTCCTACAGCTTTATTCTGCCATTCGAGGTTCTTGATGCCTAATCCTCCATAGTCTTTGGGTTTACAAATCTTATTCCAGCTAATTAATGCCGCTTTTTTCTTGTCATCCAATCCTTTCCAAAAACAATCCCTCAATTTGCTTTCCAATTTAGAGTTGATACGTTTTGGAAGATAAGAACATGACATTTGGTATGAGGGGATAGCTGCTAATACTGCTTTAATTTTAGTAGCTCTGCCTACCTTAGTTAACCATTTACCCTTCCAAGAGTCAGTGTGATTGTCAATTTTCCTGAGGATGTGCTCCCAACCCGAATTGGTTTGTTTGTTCTTATCGACATATATCCCCAAATATCTGAATGGGAATTTACCTTTATTGAATCCTAGTTTTTGACAAATTTGGCTTTCAACTTCAGTATCAATATTCAGGAAGAAAATTTCAGATTTTTCGGCATTAATCATCTGTCCAGATGCATTTGAATAAGTATTTAGCATATATTGTATATGATTTGCCTCTTCCATGGAGCTTATTCCAGCTAGAATTGTGTCATCCGCAAATTGTTGATGGGTAGTGTTTTCCTCTCCCTCAGTGACTTTAACCCCAGTGATCTTCACTTCTTGTTGCGCTGCTTTGACAGCCCTTCCAAAGGTTTCCGCCATGATAATAAATAAGAAAGGTGATAGCGGGTCTCCTTGTCTGATGCCCCTTGATATGTTAAAGAAACCTTCCGGGGTAACATTAAGAAGAATAGAAATTTTGGGGGTAGAAATGCATTGATATATAATGTTAATCCATCTTTTGGAGAAGCCAAACGCCTCTAAAGTTTTACATAGAAATCTCCAATCTACGTTGTCATATGCTTTCTAAATATCAAGTTTGAGTAGCATACAAGCTTCTTTATTTTTTACTGCTGAATGGATAGTTTCTTGAATAATAAATATCCCGTCTAAAATAGATCTGCCCAAGACAAAACTAGTTTGTTCTTCTGAGATAAGTTTTGGTAAAAAACTTTTGATACGATTAGCTAGAATTTTTGAGAATACTTTATAGATAGTGTTGCATAATGCAATAGGTCTGAAATCTCCCAGGGCTATACTTTCTTGCTTTTTAGGAATAAGGGTTAAGTAGGTGTGATTGATTTCAGTTAAGATAGATCCACCTTTACGGGTTGCTTCTAAAGCTTTCCACAAATCCTCTCCTATGATGTCCCAACATTTTTGAAAGAAGAAGGCTTGGAAGCCATCGGGTCCAGGTGATTTATCTGGATTCATACTAAAAAGTGCACTTTTCACCTCAGTTATGGAGAAAGATTCATTTAGAAAGTTGTTGTCCTCTTCTGAGATTAGCTTGGGGATATGCTTAATCATTTCCTCTTGAGCACATTTGTTAGATGAGTCAAAATTGCTAAGTGTTTTGTAGAAATGTTCGGAAAGGATTCCTGCGATTTCTATTGGGTTTTCGGTTTGCTCCCCTTCTAGGTTTCTAATTTTACCTATATTGATATAATTTCTATTATTAATCGTGATGTTGTGGAAAAATTTTGTATTACGGTCTCCTTCCAGGAGCCATTTTTCTCTGGATTTCTACCTCCAAAATATTTCCTCTTTTGCTAGAATTTCTTCATGTTTGAGGGTGTAAAGACCCCTTTTTAGCATTCATAGCATGATGTTGTCGTTAGCCTATTTCCCCATAGTCCCGTAGGCTAAACAGGACATTAAAGGGGCTTAGAGGCCATTTGGCCTAGATAGTTTCAGTTGCAGGTCTTTCTGAGGGGTTTTGAGGCAACTTTCGGCATACTTACTATTTATAGTAAGTCATCTTGGGCATGGGTGGACATCCAGTGGCAGCGGTATGTCGATGGTAATTGTTTAAAATCGGCAAGAAGACTTGTTTATCATTGATAAGATTTGTTTTGCATTGATAAAGACATTTTATAAAGTTAAATTTAAATATTTAACTTTATTAATGCATAGACTATAGTTTGTGGGAAATATTTAAATTAAAAGAGTCCCCTTTATTTTATAACACATTGAAGACATAAATTACATGAAAGGAGTTATGTTCTATCCCACATTGAGAAAACGAAGGATGGAGCTCTTGTGAGAACACTATAAAAGAAATGGAAGAGCTTCTTTTAGGCATGCTTCGAAATATCAAAGAAATTAGAAAAAATTTTGAAGATTATGTCTCAATAGTTTGGAGGACGAAATCCCTTCAAGCTGGAAATCTTGACGTCATTGAAAGATGTGGTCTTGAGATTCAACATAGTAGCAGTCCAAAAAAGCGGAACCAAAAAAAGCAGGCTGAAAAAGCGGGTACGAAAAAGCAGTCCGAAAAAAGCGAAACCGAAAAAGCAGGCTGAAAAAGTGGGTACGAAAAAACAGTCCGAAAAAGCAGAACGAAAAAAGCAAGCCGAAAAACCAGTTCGAAAAAAGCAAAGCAGAAGGGGCAGCATAGAAGGAAATTATTACAGCCATCTACAACCAGGTTCTTCTGTTAGTATTGCTTTTTAGGGTGTTATAAGCTTTCAGCTGTAAGTGTGCATTATACCAGCATTATCATTTTGTAATCCATGTAAATGCCAAAGTCTTGGCCATATTTCATGAGCATTGTATTTTTCATTGCAATTAAGAAGATAATAGTTGCTGGTGTCATTTAAGCAATTTAATATCATTATTTATCAGCTAGTTAGTTTGCATACCAACTGTTTGTAAAAATGTCAGTTGGTTGTAGGTGTTCATTTCTCATGCTTAGATTATATATATGCACTGAATATTGTCAAAATTAGTAGCACACTCATATTAGGTCATTGTGTAGTCCATTGTAGTCTTCTAGCACAAGGTTCTCATTGATGCAAATTGAAGAAAAAGTCATTTGAAGCTAATTGAAATACTATATCAGTCATACGTCCCTTGCATGTGAATTGTTTGATGAAATTCCTTGAGCTTTCATCAGCATTTTTGAGGGCAGATTTGGGGAGGGTTATTATAGTGGTATTAGAGCTTGCTTGCAAAGTGTTTGACGAAATGTCAAACAACTAAAGTATAAAGATTTTTAGTGTTTGAAGAACTTATATCCTGTTGGGGTCATTACAGTGGTATCAGAGCTATAAGTCTTGCCATCCTGTGGAGGTCTTATAGGGAATTTGGAATAGCCAGATAAAGAGAAAAATGTTTGACAAAATGAATGCCGGTCCAGATCAGGGAAAGGAAAGATTCTTACAATTATTAGACACCTTAGCACAGGGACAGCGATCAGCAGAGCAAAGAGCACAGGAACAGAGTCAGAGATTTGAGCTTATGATGCAGATGATGGCTTGTCGAATGGGGTTGAATGCTAATGTGGGTGGAGGAAATAATCAGAATGGTAATAATCAGGATGGGGTACATAATGGAGGCGAACAAGTTGGGAACAATTTCGGTCATGCACCCCAGCAAACTAGGACAGTGAGTTTGTGGCCCATGATTCCCATATTTCCTCCTAGAGCTCCAGAGCAGCCCGTACCAGAGCCCCAGATCACTGATATACAGGACCAGCTGAGGAGAGATTGGGAAGCCGGAGGTCCAAATTTTATTGCTGCAATTACCTTTAGGGAGTATATAGATGTGCGGATGAAGCATATGCCACGTGGACACAATAGGAACCAGAGCTATGAGCTACAGAAGAAAGTAGGGAAACTTCAGTTACCATATTATGATGGCTCGAGGAAGTCTACAGCAAGAGCTTGGGTTCAAAAGCTTGACACATACTTTCAAATGAACCCTATCCCTGAGAAAGAAGCTATTAAGTATACAGCAATTCGCCTAGATGGGTTAGCACACAAGTGGTGGTATCATGGTATGGTCACTATTGGTCATGCACACATTACCTCATATGTGGAGTTTTCAGAGAGACTGATTGAACGCTTTGATAGGCCTAAGGATCATACCTTCCCTATGACAGGCAGAAACTTGTATGAGGAGTTTAACAGACATGCAGATTCGATACAGGGAGACTTCAGCACATCTTCAGGTAATGGTTTATCTGCATCATCTTCACAGGCAGAAGGGGTTTCAGATGTTGTGCAGGTTGAGCCAGTTGCATCAGAAGGTGATATCATAGGCACATCGGATTGCCTGATTGACACAGATGGTGATTCCAATACAGTTGGGCTGGATGAAGTTATAGGAGTTGAGGATATTGTCATGTTTGAGGATAGTACAGTTGATCAGAAAGTGAGCATTCAGGACTTTGCAGAAAATGAGTATCAAGCACAGTTGGATGCTTCTTCACATGAGATAGAGGCTAGTAGCTCTTCACTTGGTTTGGCAAGCCAGCTGAAGACAGGGGACAAGGATATTGTCGCGGCTTTATCTCATCATGACAGGATGCATGGATTGATTGAGAATCACATTTGGATGATTCAACTGCAGGAGAGACAGAAAGGAGTCACAGCAGGTTCTTCTTGTGACGACTTACAGCAGGTTCTTCTTGTGACGACTTACAGCAGATCAAGGAAGGCATGGAGGCAATGAAGGTAAGTTACATACACTGACTTTTAGATCGCGATCATCTCCTTAATCTTGCAGGGATCTATTTAGATGCATTGAAGAAGAAGGAGGAGGTTGACCAGCTTTCTCATGAGCTAGAGGATACTCAGAATTCCTTGGTGTGTATTCAGTTGGCTCTCCAGGATTCTGAGAGACATGTGGACAAGCTTTGTCTTGAGGTGAGCTCAGTTCGGGAGTTAGCGCTTATAGCAGGGACTCAGTTTTCTTTTACAGTCAGGTCACATGTTGATGATTTCTCAAAGATGACAGAGTTTACAGGAGAGTCCCAAGATCTAATTATTACAGACGACACCCAGGGGGATGTTGTGGATAGTTTTGAGGACTTAGTTTCCTCAGCAGTTTTTTATGGTACACAGGGGTTGGACAGCGATGCTACAGTTTTTGATACTACGTATGTTGATATGAGCTTTGGAGTTGATTCGCAAGATATGGATGTTAATAGTCTAGAGACCAGTAACTTTGAGGATGCTCCTTTAGACAGTGTGTCAGAGGAGGTTTGTAGGAGACGGTCTAGCCAGTGCCATCATGTGTCTAGTTAGTTGAGAGTTAGTGAGCGAGACATTTCTATCACTTGCCAGCATTTCGACGCTGCTCGTCAATTGTTAGCAGTTTATGGATGGGGTTGTCCTACTAGTGATGAGCGGGGAGGTAGTTATCTTTCCTTGACAGAGATCCACTCTTTATGGGAGGCTATTCGGATTCTGAGACAGGATTATATGCAGTTGGTAGCCGACAGAGATTATCTTATCGAGTGGGGCAGTACAGCATACGATGCATTATTGGCCAAGGAAGATGAGGTGAGTGAGCTTACTCAGCAGCTCGAGGTGACTTCTGAGATTCTTGAGAGTACACAGTTGGCTTTCGAGGAGTCACAGTTTCATTTGGCTAAGGTGACCATGGAGTTAGAGCGACTGCAGTCTTTACCAGATTCTGTACAGTCACAAGCTGTGGTGTCTAGTGATCCGAGGATGTCCATGGTCGAGATTGTCAGAGACAGTGGAGATGGGGATGCATCCACCCTTGATACTAATATTGGCATATCGGTTTCGTTCCTACTAGAGTCAGGTTCAATTGAGTTGGGTGCTATAGCAGATTGTTGTGGTATGCCTAACATGGTGATGGCCTCTAGTGCTGATGGCACGGAGACTAGAGATGTTGTATCAAAGATCATGTGTGATGTTGGTGAGCCGGCAGTTGGCATGGTTCCTGCTAGTGATACTACTCCCTTGGCGATGTCTTCGAAGGTAGTAGTCAGTTCCTGCTTGGTTAGTGATCGATTGCAATTAGTTTCATCTGGGTTGCAGTCTAAGCCACTGACTAAGATTGGCGCATTCTATCGGCATTACACTGTGAGGTATGCTCATCAATTTACCTTTGATGACCATGTTGATGAGATGATGATATGGAGATATACTTTGATTCCTAGTGCTTGTCATCAGTTATGGGATGGTTTGACGCCACAGGATGAGAGTTGTGATGGGCATGACATGGCAATAGGTTCTGCAATTGATAGCTTGATAATACATGACTTAGAGCAGGAGTTTGGGAGTGATGCTTCAGCGGTTGTTGTTATTGATTCTACTCCTTTGGTTATGACATCTACTGACTTAGCTGGTGATCAGTCACAGCGGGTTGTATCACTTGTTCATGGTGAGCTGTTGACTGGGGTTGGTTCTTTTTATCAGCATTATACTGCAGGGTATGTACATCTGTTAGCATTTGATCCTTGTGTTGAGGAGTTGGTGGCAGGCAGATTTGGTTTGGGTTCCATTTCTTGTTGTTTATCTTGTGATGTCTTTTCACCATCAGCGGTGCATGGGAGTTATGGTTATGAGACAGTGGTCCGTAATCTACAGAGTTGTGTTAACTGCAGTAGATGTACAGTGTGTGGATTCTTTGTATTTGGTGCAATTTCATGTGGGAGTGGTCACCATTGTTGCAGAGTTGGATTGTACATTCCATATAGACCAGTGGGATGCGTTGATGGTATTTACTGTGTTGGCAGTTTGGGTTATCTACTCTACTTGGGTTCTGATATTTCGAGAGCTTGTTTCTCATGGGTTCCTGACTTTGGAGTTTGGGTGAGTTGTATTCGCCAATTTGATTATGGATTTCTCTTGGTTAATTTTCAGAGGTTGTTGCAGGAGCCTATGTTGACTAACAGCAATATAGTTCATGACTACATTTGGGACCCAGGTGGATTGATTGGGTTGTTGTTCGGCCATTGCTTGGGGACAAGCAATTTTGGGAAGGGCGGACTGTAATGTCCCCTTTTTAGCATTCATAGCATGATGTTGTCGTTAGCCTATTTCCCCACGGTCCCGTAGGCTAACCAGGACATTAAAGGGGCTTAGAGGCCATTTGGCCTAGATAGTTTCAGTTGTAGGTATTTCTGAGGGGTTTTGAGGCAACTTTCGGCATACTTACTATTTATAGTAAGTCATCTTGGGCATGGGTGGACATCCAGTGGCAGTGGTATGTCGATGTTAATTGTTTAAAATCGGCAAGAAGACTTGTTTATCATTGATAAGATTTGTTTTGCATTGATAAAGACATTTTATAAAGTTAAATTTAAATATTTAACTTTATTAATGCATAGACTATAGTTTGTGGGAAATATTTAAATTAAAAGAGTCCCCTTTATTTTATAACACATTGGAGACATAAGTTACATAAAGGGAGTTATGTTTTATCCCACATTGAGAAAACGAAGGATGGAGCTCTTGTGAGAACACTATAAAAGAAATGGAAGAGCTTCTTTTAGGCATGCTTGGAAATATCAAAGAAATTGGAAAATTTTCTGAGGATTATGTCTCAATAGTTTGGAGGACGAAATCCCTTCAAGCTGGAAATCTTGACGCCATTGAAAGATATGGTCTTGAGATTCAACATAGTAGCAATCCGAAAAAGCGGAACCAAAAAAGCAGGCTGAAAAACCGGGTACGAAAAAGCAGTCCGAAAAAAGCGGAATCGAAAAAGCAGGCTGAAAAAGCAGGTATGAAAAAGCAGTCCGAAAAAAGCGGAACCGAAAAAGCAGGCTGAAAAAGCGGGTACGAAAAAAAAGTCCGAAAAAGCAGAACGAAAAAAGCAGGCCGAAAAACCAGTTCGAAAAAAGCAAAGCAGAAGGGGCAGCATAGAAGGAAATTATTACAGCCATCTACAACCAAGTTCTTCTGTTAGTATTGCTTTTTAGGGTGTTATAAGCTTTCAGCTGTAAGTGTGCATTATACCAGCATTATCATTTTGTAATCCATGTAAATGCCAAAGTCTTGGCCATATTTCATGAGCATTGTATTTTTCATTGCAATTAAGAAGATAATAGTTGCTGGTGTCATTTAAGCAATTTAATATCATTATTTATCAACTAGTTAGTTTGCATAGCAACTGTTTGTAAAAATGTCAGTTGGCTGTAAGTGTTCATTTCTCATGCTTAGATTATATATATGCACTGAATATTGTCAAAATTAGTAGCACACTCATATTAGGTCATTGTGTAGTCCATTGTAGTCTTCTAGCACAAGGTTCTCATTGATGCAAATTGAAGAAAAAGTCATTTGAAGCTAATTGAAATACTATATCAGTCATATGTCCCTTGCATGTGAATTGTTTGATGAAATTCCTTGAGCTTTCATCAGCATTTTTGAGGGCAGATTTGGGGAGGGTTATTACAGTGGTATCAGAGCTTGCTTGCAAAGTGTTTGACGAAATGTCAAACAACTGAAGTATAAAGATTTTTGGTGTTTGAAGAAGTTATATCCTGTTGGGGTCATTACAGAGGGTGTATTCTTTTCCTAATTGATATGATTCGTTATTCATTCCTTTTGCAATAATTTCCTTATTTAAGCTACTCATTTTTTCTTCAATGTCTAATTTTTCTTGGAATATATTTTTGAAATGTAACTTGTTCCAACTTTTTATCTTTGGCTTTAAGATTTTTAGTTTGGAGACCAGGCAAAACATTCTTGATCCTTCAAACTGATCCTCCTTCCACCAATCTCTAATCAGGTCCATGAAGCTTCTGTCCATAAACCACATCTTCTCGCACTTGAAAGGATTTCTATTGGGTTTATTCTATTCTTTGATTTCCAATTTCACTGGAAAGTGGTCGGATCCTGCCATAGGTAAAATTTCTGCTATAATCAAATTGTCCATGTTTAGTTAGTTCACCTTTAAGAAGGAATCTGTCTAATCTTTCAGCAATGTAACATTCTCCTTTTCTACGATTATTCCAAGTATAAACTCCATTCATGGTTTTAATGTCCAAAAGGGAGTCCTTGTGAATCCAGTTTTTAAATCCTTCTAAGGCTTTATTGCTGTGGTTAATTCCACCCAGTTTTTCATCCAGATTTGCAACCGCATTGAAGTCTCCACCAATAATGGTTGTTTCCTGTGTTATTGATTTAAGGAAATGGCTAATCTCATTCCAAACTAACAATTTATCTTCTGTGGAAGTCGGTCCATAAACATTGATAAGTATTAATTGTAGGTTTGTTTTTGAACTAGTGGCTCTCATTCCCATCCAGTTTACTTGAAGGGTGAGTAATTCCATGTTGGTAAATCGGGGATTCCAAAGTATCCCTAATCCTCCTAAAGCTCCTTGGGACTGCTGAAAAACTGATGTCCATTTCCGCAATTTTTTATTCATTTTCAATCCTTCTTCTTTGTTAAGTTTTGTTTCTTGTAGTAATATGATATCTAAGTCAAATAGGGCGAGGTTACGCTTTAACAAGCGTTTTTTGCTAGGGGCGTTGAGACCCCTGGCATTCCAAGTTGTTATCTTCATTGCTCCTTGGGAAGGCACTTCCCCTTCCTATTGTTTAGTATATTTGCGATCTTTATCTGATCCTTCACTTGCCTAGCTGCTTCTCTAAGTTCTTTAAGTGATTTCCTTCCTCGTTTTTGCTTAGTTTTTCCACAAATTGGTGTTGTCAATCCTTCTTGGTTCATGGCAATACCTAATTTGTCTAGAGTCTGCTCATCAAGTATCTTCTCCACTATAGAAGAGACTTCCCCCTCCTGCTAATCCTCTGCAATTATTTCTGCTATTAATAATTTACTTATCTGCTGGTTTTCCTGAGTTCCTATGCATTTTTCATTTCCTTTGTTGCCTTCTGTGTTGGTGGGAGTATTCTGTTTTTCATAACCCAGCATCAAATTTATATCTTCTGAGCTTGGATCTATTTTACAAACTGATCCATTATCCTCTTTATCCGAAGCAAACATGTCTTTCCCATTGCTAGGAGTTTTCCAAAATTTGTATCTCTTTTTCTTTCCTTTATTTCTTATAGTTATATTGCTCCACTGAGTTGAGTCTGCTGGTGGAATGGCGACCTCATGTCCAATATCATTGTTTGGTTTGATCGATTCTTGTATGGTTCCTAAGATTTGTTCCTCTCTGTTTTCTGACTCCTGGTTTTTTAGATTAAGTTCAATCGATCCAATGTGAATCAATTCTTCCTCCAGATTTTTTACTTGCACCTGCTTTGCACTTGTTCCCGATTTGTCTTCTGATTCAGAAATTAGTATCTCCTTCCCTTTATGTGCCTTATGTGATTGTTCTGCTAATAGACTCTGATCTATTAGATCATTCTGAGTTAGCAAAATTTTATGTTGCAACTGATTTAATTTGATTATATTTAGTTCCATTTCTTCAATGACCTCTTTTTCTTTCTGACATTCCATGCAATTCTTGAATTTGTTCAATGAGTGCTGATAGCTAATTTGCTCTTCTATTTCTGTCTCCTTATATTTATCCCCTTTTCTTCATTTGTAATACAAAATATCCCTTCTTCATGAGATATCGGCTTGATTGCAAGATCCATTTCCTTTCTTTTTGATGTTTTGCCTGCATCTCTTTTTGTTTTAATGAGATCTTTGATGTTATTGGTAATTTGTAGTTTAATCAAATTAGCGTCTACTAATTTTTGTACTTCTCCTGTATATTCTTCAAATTTAATTTTATATACGGATCGATTCGTTATTATCTTTTTGTTAATAACTTGATTTTGTTCAGATTTAATCAAAAGCCTTATTCTACTAACTTTATCTGGGTTATCTTCAAATCCAATTACATTCCCTAATGAGTTACAAATTTTATTAAGGGTTACTTCTTCCATTAATTCGGAGGGGATTTCTTTACATTCCATCCATTTAATCGTTTCTAGATTTCCTATGAGATTTTTGTGGAAATTAGGTTGCCATTTAAAAAGTTTAATATGATGTCCTTTATAGAATAGCATATCGAACTTCATAATTTCCTCCTTGTCTTGTTTAGTTCTACATAAGATAAAACATAAATTATCTGCAAATGAGTTTAGGGTACTTACCTTGTCACCCCAAATCATGGAAATTTTGCGTACCAACCTGGATCTCTTCCTTGGCGGACCGTTCCAATACACATATATACCTTTATCCTCACATTCCTTCCATCTTCTTTCATTATAGGGATTACTTATAATTATTTCTTCTCCATATGTGTTTTGATCAGTGACATTTTGTTTATGGTCAGCTTTATTCCTTCCTCTGTTTGTATGCTGTTCCATTTTTCGATGCGGAGGTATGTATATTGATTTTCTGTTTTCATTGATGATGGGTCACTTCTTTTCCTCCGTGGGCTGCTTCATTGGAACCTTCAGATTTGTGGGGGGATTTCCCGACCCTTTTCCCAACGGGATGGCATTGATTGCTAATATCCATCGAGGTTGTTTGGGGAGCTCTATCTGGAAGGAATTCTCCTTAGGTCTAGATCTAGGGTTTGGCTCCACAATTTTAGATTGATAATTGAAAGACTGGTGCATTGAAGTTTTTCCTTTTCTTGCTTCTGATTTTTGTCGTGTGCGAGTTCGGCTTTTCCGATTCCTCACTGTTTGCCATCCATCTTTTTTGCTATGTGATTGATTTCCACAGATTTCCTTGTTTCGATTTGTGTGTAACTGTACAAATGTTTCGAAGCTATTGTTGATAGCTTTTCCATTTCCTTCTTCCTTTAATTTCGACTGCGTGAGGATTTCAAATTTGTTTCTGGTTACCAAGGGGGATTGTAGAGTAATCTTCCACTGATACGCTGCTAATTTCGAAAAGGGGCGACTGAGATTGGTGTTTGATTTCGCTTTTTTCATCATGATTTCATTAAATATTAATATTTACTATTGTTTATTTATTGTTATTTTAATTTATGTGTAATTTTAAATGCAATAAATTCAAGCATTTTTATTATTTTTATTTTATTGTGTAAAGTTAAAATAAAATATTAATACATTTTGATTTTATGTTTTAAAATGATAAAGTTAAATTAGTATATTTTGTTTTAAAATGTCATGTTATTAAAATAAAATATTAGGTTTATTTGTCTTTATTTTCAAAATGTAATATCATTTTATAAAGATTTCAAATTTATGTTGTAATGTTAAACTATTTTGATAATTTATTGGATACACTTATACTTTTTAAAATATTATAAAAAATTATATAAAGTGAAATTTAATGTCAATTTTTTTTGAGTTATTTGACCTTGTCAAACTTCATCCGAACTTCTTAGTCATCGAACTCGAATTTGAATTCAAACCTTGTGACTTAGGCAGAAGTAACATAGCTCGTAATCCAACTCACCCACTCTGGTCTAAAGCCAGAGGTAAGAAGAATATTTCTTAAGAAGCTCCATTTAACTCTATCATAGGCCTTAGCCATATCCAGCTTAATAAACATAGATCGCTCCCTTGAGCTAGCCATAGAGTAGATAGCTTCTGTAGCTATAACCACACCATCTAAAATTTGTCTTCCTACAACATAACCTCCTTGTTCTTTTGAGATAATAATGGGGAGCCACTTTTTAAGTCTCTCAGCAATCAACTTAGTAATAACTTTCTAAACCACATTACATAGAGCAATAGGTTTTAAAAAGTCCAATTGATTAGCCCCATCTTTTTTTGGAATAAGAGCCAAGAAAGTAGAATTCAATGTCCGAAGCATCTGCTTGCTAGAATATGATTCCTTAACCACCTCCAACAAATCCTGATTAATAAAAACAACATATTATACTACTCAGTATTTTGTATGTTTTTGCAAGTGTGCTTCAAAAATTTGGAAATTCAAAAATACAGCACAAGTTTGGCAAGAGTCCTATCAAAGGCAAACAATATGCAAAAAAAGAAGCACCTCAATTGTTGATTGTAAGAGATACAGTCAATTATTTCCAAATTTAAAATTCTTACATTAACCAGATAAAGTGGCTCATAGAATAGTTTGTCCAGGAAATGTCAGTCAAATCAAGTGTTTTATGTGAAGGCATCAAAAAGGATTATCCATATGCAGTGTTGGAGCCCGATTATGTGAATTTCTAATGAAAATTGAAGCAACTGCTTGCTAGGCAACAAAAATTTCATGCACCCTTTTCAGTTTGTTCCAACATTCTTTGAAGTTTCAAATTGTCCAGCCAATGCTTGGTGAATTCATTCTGATTTCGCAGGTATGCAGATTGATGCAGATTTGAAATATATTGTGGGAGAAGGGTATATTATTTTCCTCCAGTTTGAGTCAGCTCCTCAGATTGATGATTAACTACCACTGATATGCACTTCCTGCATATATTGCCACGCAGGTTTTGTTTGGATAAAGACTTGGAAGCCTTCACTGAAGTAAGCTGCAGCCCTTCTAATCTCAGTTGCAGCCTCTTTTCTTATAGCAGCAGCTCCTTGGAATTACTTCCATCACTTTGAAAATCACAGCTATAGAGATGGGGGCAATCTTAGCATCTGCATTGAGTTCTTGGGATTTAGTGTGGATCCTAGGGTTCTGGAGGAGGGTTTGAAGCATTTACTATCATATTGAAGCAAGCCTCCCAGCTACACGTCTAAAAGCATAGTTATATAGTTTATTGCTGATTGAAGGGGTATTTTTGGTGTTGCATTGAGGGGTTTCTATTGCTGTTCACATTCCCATAATCTTCGCACTTATTATGTTTCCAGTGTATTGCGTGATTAGAAATAAAAGCTCTCTTTGATCATTTAATTCTGATTTCTGATAAGCAATGCCGAAGTTCATTGTATTAGTGTACAATGTCAAGATCAAATAAAGGAGGCCAAATATTTGATATTATGTCCCTATGATATCACTGATTATTGTGATGTTTAAATGGTTAGTTTATGATTTAAATCCATAGTTGTGGCTGTTCTAATTCATTGAAAGTTGCATACAAAGAGATTGATAAAATGTCTGCAAGCTAGTTATGAGAAACATTGCAAGTTCCAGTTCAAAGTTTGTGTTAGGGACATTAAAAAAATGATACAAAAAAAAGGGATTATAGAAGATTCAAATAAATAGTTGGCTAGAAATCAAACAAACTAATTTAAAAAAATTATCTGGACAACAATTCATCAATATGAATATACACTCAACAGCTATACAGAATACAGATAGACTGTAAAAATTTGGAATTGCACAAGGAGTTTTATTATAAATAGACATAACCTCTCTATGAAAACAGAATATGCACCTACAGTAGCTTGGTTCCTTTCATTTCAGTAAAGAAGAATGCAGCGGAACTCACCAGCTATATTCAGCCTGCTTTTGACACCTTCTTTACTTGCCCATTCCAACAATTCTCTCTCTGCCTCTCCAGTAGATATAACACCTGCTATATTTTCTGCATCTACATTTGCAAAGAATTTTATCTTATTAACCGTTGCACTTAGCAATGAATGCAATATCTCTATGTTTTCACCACTACTAGCATGGAGGAGGTCATTTGTAATAGAGTAGATTAAATATAGGGCTTCCATCTCATTCCGTGGACTAAATGGACCAAAATCATCATCTTCCAAAAAGTACCACTCTGCCTGCATGAAACATCACAAACCATTACAAAATCCTAACAATTCAAACAGAATATTATATACAATGAGCATGCCTTTATACAGGCAAGCAACATCCAGCAATTTTGCTTAATACATTGCAACCTTACTCCTACATCCCATATTCCATACCTCATTCAATTGCAATATACGGGCTGCCCTAATTATTTGCTCTAAAAGTGTGTCTTCTCCTGGTTCTGAAGATGCAAGATCTTTATCATGTAGATGAAATACAAGATTAATACTCCTCTCTGAAAAAATCACCTGCTTGAGTACATTGATAATATCATCAATTGCAATATCAAATAATCACAACACAAACAGAATTGGTAGATTGCAAAAATGGGCTAGTAATAGTCATCTATAATCTACTCCCAGGTATATTTCCCAATAGAATTTAGTTTAAAGAAGTTGACTATGGAGGATGAGAAGAATTAATTCTATATGTTTATCCAAGAAGTGTTTTAATAGTTAGACTCCCGGGCAAAGGTTTTAATTAAATATCTCTCTATAAACAAGAACTAATTAGAACCAGATTCGTCAGATAATCTATATAATGGTAATAAAACTTGGCGTGTACTCGCCACACTCATAAATACAAGTTTTCAGCTGATCAGTAACTTACCCACAACATTTCAGCCAAGTCTGCTGTAAAACCTACAAGTTATGGTGAGACTCGTCTAGACATGTCAAGTTAAATAGAGGGACTATGCAGATGCAAATTCCAGAAGCAAAAAATAAGTTTAAACCATATATCTGACTTTTGCTATCATTTTTGCCTTAAAAAATTTGGATTTCAGCTGCATGAAATGATTGTTAGGCGATTAGAAGGATTTTTTTACAGTTCAAGTGCAATTTGATAGATATTGCTTGTTTATTTTTCTTCCTGTTTCCCATTTCAAAACCCTTCTGTTTAGTAATGTTTGTTTTCAATCTAAGTTGCTGATTTGGGTATGGCTGCTGCTACAGCGCATGGGTTTGGGTACGTGGGCTAAGACCCCCAACAGGTTCTAACTTCAACACTGTAATATCCCTTGCTGAAACTAACTGTATGTTGCAGAATTTAACCCCGAGGAATACTATCAAACAGTTGTCATGAAACTTTTGTGCTTGCTATTCCAGATTTCAGTCAGATTGTTCTTGCTTAAAAGATACCAAATGTGCTTTGGAATGATTACTAGAATTGTTTACTCAAAAATTGACTATGCAGATGCAACTCATTTTGGATTTCCAGTGCAAATATAAGACCACCACATGAGGAATGGATACTTACAGCTCATAGACATTAATGCAAACATTTGGCATGCAACATGGATATGAACATTTCATCAGACACTTGCCATGCCATTTATCATCGCTATTAATAACCAATTACAGTGCTAATATAAACATGGATTCCCAAACATATATGCAACTATTAACTGTGATTTCCTTATTTCCATGTAAACAATTTCACAATGAAAGCTACTGTAAATATCAACTCTGAAACTATAGAAGAACCTGGTTTATTTCAACACATCAGTTTATTTACATTAGCAATCAGCGATAACTCTCCATTTATTCCCTTGATATGACCAAACACTTGAGCTTCATGAATTTTCCCAAATGATGGATGATTTCCTCCTTTACCCTAATCACTACTTCCTTAAACCCACAAGTGAACAGCTATAACCCATGGCAGGTATATATTTAGTATGGGAGCTAGCAATGGTGAATATTACTGCCTCTTGAGCCACGCCTCCTACTATAGGCCACTTTTAAGTTTTCATCATTGTCTGCTGCTAACCCTCTCAGAATTTGAACTCACATTCAACCAAATTCTTCGAAGTAAAGCTCAGTAAGGACTCCAGGATGAAGCCATCTCTCCATTTGCACAATTCATTGGATCTCTCACCAATTCAAAGTGTTATACAGTGAAGGCTGATGAACTGAAACCGTTGTTTCAATTTCTTCTTCTCCGCACCAATAAAGCAAATACACAAGTCAAGAATGAATTTGATCTCTCCAAGGCCTTTTAATAATATTTCCACCATGGATCTTCATTAACAAGACTCTTTGAGATTTTCATATTTGCTTTTGTTAACCTTATAATATATCATCTACATTACTGGCTTCACACCCTGGACCCTCAAACTGAGTTTGGGTGCAAACTCAGGTCTGGATTTGTCGAATGCTCTGTATTGGGTCTTCACATTGTCTGCATCTGGACCTGTGGGTTCATCCGGGTGTAAACCATTGCAGACCCACAAATCCAAATGCGGACCTTGTGTGGACCCTGCACCAACCTAGGGGTACCTAGCATGGACCCAAGCAAGCCCCATGCGAACTGTTGGGGATCCATGACTATAAAGTAAAAATGTGGGCCCAAAATCAATTTAAAATGACATTTTTTTAATTTATTTTTTTCCTCCTAACCCTAAAACAGCCCTAATAGGGAGCTTACAAACACATTTCATTTCACATTTGCTCACTCATTTTCTCTATCCATCTTGCATGTTTGAAGTGAGGTTATTGTATTCGAAGGAGATTAATTGTGGAGTTGCAAATACCTTCCAAAGAGCAGATTTAAGTGTTTAAGGTATACATTCCAACCATATCCCTTAGTTATTTGATAGATTGTTTCAAGTTTTTTTTAAGGTTTTAAGATTTTTTCAAGTTTCTGTAGAAGTTTTGAAGTTTGTTTGTTTTCCCATTTTTTTTAAAGATGGCAACAATGAGTAGTCAAAGCTCAATGGGTGGGTCTCAAAAAAATTTAATTGATAAAAAGATTTGGAAATACACTAGCTCAGTGGGTGGGTCTCATTTTAAAAATACACTACAAGAATTTCTCAATGTCCTAGAGGTGGGGGGTTTGTATGGATATGTAATTTTTGCAACTTAGAATATAGAAGCACCTACTATGGAGTAGAACATCAATTTATGGGCCCTGGGAGTAAAGGGATTAATGTGTGAGGTCCAACAAGGGGAGATAAAAAGGGGCTACCACCTAGACAAATAGAAGCATAAGATGCAAATAAATTAGTTGCAAAACAAAAACAAAGTGGTTATAGTTCCAAGGGAAAAAAACCAACACCACCACCCACTCAACCAGCCTCCAGACATCCCTTCTCACCTCGAGGAGGGGGGCGAGGGGGAGGGTTAAAGATGTAGATGAGCCACAAGTCACCGCCCACAAGAGAGGCCCACTAGATCAAGCATTTCAAATTGGTTGGCTAGTGTATTTTGAAAAATTACATATCCATACAAACCCCCCACCTCTAGGACAAGAGAGGCCCACTAGATCAAGAATTTCAAAATGAGGCAAGAGAAATTGTTGATGAAAAATTTGTTGGAAATTTGTTCAACGCTCCCCTCGAGATTCTTGACAAGGGCTTAACCGCCTCCGGTGTACTATTAGTTGAGTGGTATCAGGCATTGACAAATCGGTCTTTTGGTGCAATGGCAACCGCACTCTAACAAGTGGTATCAGAGTTTGGTCAAAGGTTCGAATCCTTAGACCCTCAGGTAATGCTGAGGGGAGATTGTTGAAAATTTGTTCAACGCTCCCCTCAGGATTGTCGAGTAACATGGATTGTTTTCTGCAAATGTACTAACATTGCCAATGTGATTGATATCTTCCAAATGCAAATTTGAAGACTCATAAATATGAGAGGAGACATGTCTCTGTAGTTAATATATTAATAATATAAATAACCATATGTATAACTCATCTTTAAGCATATATGTAATATGTTATTATATTATTATATAATAATATATAATGTATAATATATAATATATATTATATTACATATATAATATATATTATATATATAAGATATTTATCTTAAAAACGATTTACCATCAACAAGGTATCTCATGATAAAATCAATTCGATAGAAGCTACAACCTTAACACTCCCTCTTAGCTAGAGAGGATTTATAGAACACATTATGCTCTCAAGAATAAGAAGAGATATCATTTCAGTATGATATTGATCAGGTTGGCAGTGAAAAAATACAAAAATAATAAAATTCTTCGGTATTTTTCTATGTCTTAGTAAACTGCATTTTTGAAGGCCTTCGGAGCATTTCTGAGACAATCTTCCTCGGGAACATCTAACCTTGGTTTGATGTCTCATTTTTGGTTCTAGAGTTTTTGACCAGCTTTCCAACGAAGTAAACGATTTACAAATCGGAGCTAGGACTAGAAAGTTATGCCTTATCCAAGTGGACCTATTTTTTTTATATAGTTTTTTGATAATCTTGGTAGTTTGAATAAGTTTATTTGTATTAAACATTCAATGACTCTTCATTTTCATTTCCGAGGGGATTCTAGTGACCCTTGAGATCCTCCATATTTGTATAAACTCATATTTCGAACAGAATGGAGTGGAAGTTTTTGGTTGGCAATCTTATTGTTCATTATTATTGTTTTTTTCAATACCGCAGGTTTCATACCAGGTATTATAATCTGAATCTTTAATTCAGATCAGATATTCAATTCACTATGAGGCTAAATTTTTCACCTTTCATAACACACAATAGAAGCAATTTCCATAACTTTAAAAACACCATCTTAAGTGTGGTCTATATGGTGTCCGGCAAGATCCAGCCCAAAGAACCATAACAAGTTGGTTATCATGGTGTCCGATAAAATCCGGCCCAAAGAACCATGATAACAGGTCTGCCATTTATAAGATCGCCACCTTACAATGGTTACCTTTTGTTTGTTCATTCTCATGATTTCCAGCACTCTGGGACAACAATTTAAAGAAGTCTGTCATGATAACATGTCTACCATTTATAAGATCATCATCTTATAATGGTTACCTTCTTTTTATATATGTCAATGAAAGATTGTCACCTTTCATTACATATCATAACAATATCAAGTAGTAACTTACATGATATCCACCATGAACCACCATGAACCACCATAGCTGCTACTAAAGTGTGGAACAAGGATTTTCACCTCAGACTTCTCTCTTATAGAGGAGAGCAAATTAGAAGGAATTTCACTTAGAACTTCTCCTCACAGAGAAGATATCATCCACAAGGGATTGCATCTCAAAATTTCTCCTTTTGAAGAATGATCCTAGAAATTCAGGTCCTATAGTTACTTTGTCAGAAACTCTCTTCACCCAAGGATGCTTATCGAACTCACTCTAAATCTTATATTAATTTTTTGATTTTCTAGTGATAAGTCAATAGTTCCTCATGATGCACTCAAGAGTAGGCCCATCAAAATCATGCAATTACACATGTATTTTTAGACTCCGTATTTTGATATTCTAAGCTCTTGCATTGCCTTTGAAGAAGTGTCATACTCTCTCTTAATGTAGAAGGATACTCATAATCTCAATCATTAAAGATATTCAGTTCAAGATCCTCACTTTATCCTGATCATCAAATGACTAATGAATTCTCGTCTACACAATATTTGATAGCATGTGTAAAATACCAACCTTATTTTCCAGCAAGAACATCCTCAGACGAGTACTTATCTGTCCATGAGGGTCATGGAAATCTCCTTACTAAATATGGTTTAAGTGGGAATGAAACATTGGTTATTATTCCCCCCACAATGTAAAATTCTCACTCTTATATCTTTCAACATTTTTGCATCACATCAAATTTGACGACTTCTTTCTAAGTTCTAACTTGCTCTTTTCATCCATTGAAGCTCCAAACATTCATTAAGCTTAATAGTAGAAGCAAAACATGTCCTTCCATTTTCTTAAACTCATCCACGATTCTTAATCTCCCTCTTTTTCCTGCAAGAATATTCTTGGAAGAAAGATAAAGGAAAAATAGCTCCAACATAATTATACATATATTCCATTGAAATAGATTATAAAAATCATCTTTTCAATAATAATATAGGAAAGAGAGACAAATATAATTCTCAAAAATAATAATTTTCATCAATCCAATATAAGATTGATGAATATCTAATTTAAATATATATTCTCCTTAAGATTATAAATTACTAATATTTATTTTTCTTTTACAAAAATCTCACACACCCACATATATATATAGTCATCATATACTACTATATACAAATGTGAAGAATAGAACTTAACATAATATATCTTATTAGTTTTACCTCAATGGAATTAGAGGGATTGGTACCTTAACCATCTTAAAACACTTATACCAATAAAATAACAATAATATATGTAAATTACTTTATAATATTTGGAATGAACCTTACCGCCCCTTACCTAGAAGGCGGGTCCCCCTTGTATTTCTTATATGTCTTCAGTCTATTTGTATTCCCACATAAGAAAGACTGCCTCACGGGTGGTAGAATTTGGATTACGTGTCTTAGTTATTTTCATGCCTTTCACCATTGGGAAAAGCCCAATGCGCCCAGAGTGAAGATAATCTTTTACGTAGTCAATTTGCACCCGTGATCACTAACTACTTATTGATGTATTTCTGTTTTACTGATTATTGTTGTCAATGATCTTTGTCTATTATGACTATTGAGCAAATTTTATTATACTCCTTATACAAACCACTGCATGTGCTATTGGTGGAATTAGACTATATACTGGTCATCACCTGGTTGATACTAAACATTGAGACGATCCTTCTCTTGGCTCATTGTCCTTCTGTTTTTGGTGTCTATATGTTATTGATGCCAGGATGATTCTCAAACTGCACTTCCACCTATCTGCATTGCTATATAATGGTTCATGTTGGTTCTATCTCTCGATATGAAACAAGGATATATTCTGATACATATCACGCTGGAATCCATGCTGAAGTTGATCGACGTCTTTCCCCATTTTCTAGTTGAGTGTATCCAATCAATAAGTGCTCGAATTTTAATGCTATCTATCTACGTCCACGATGGTTTGAATATCTACTTCGAACCAATTATGCTTTATACTCTTATCACTTAGCAGAATACATATCCTAATTTTCTGATTCCCTTAGTTTTCGAAATGCTCCTTAATTCTCCTATACTCTATTTGTCCTTAAAATCCTTCCTACCAATTGAATAATATTCGCCTACCACTTTTGATAAGCATTTTTTATATCTTTTTTTTATGTTTTTCTATCAGTAGAACCCACTCAATACTACATATCGATGGAATAATAGATGTCATTAATCTCTACAATGTTCAAATCCGATTCCCCCAGTGATGTAAGGAGATTTCCTTCGCTTTGATATCCCCCTATTTCCATTGAGTATATTGCAGACATCGATCTTTCAATATTGAATTTTCAGAGTATATATATTATATTCATTTGCAACCTAACTTGGCTATGATACCATGTTGAGTAACATGAATTGTTTTTTGCAAATGTACTAACATTCCCAATGTGATTGATATCTTCCAAATGCAGAATTGAAGACTCATAAATATGAGAGGAGACATGTCTCTATAGTTAATCATCATTAGTTAATATATTAATAATATAAATAACCATATGTCTAACTCATCTTTAAGCATATATGTAATATGTTATTATATTATTATATAATAATATATGATGTATAATATATATTATATATATTAGATTACATATATAGTATATATTATATATATAAGATATTTAACTTAAAGATGATTTAACATCAACAAAGTATCCCACGATAAAATCAATCTGACAGAAGCTACAACCTTAACAGGGATTCGTGACAAGGGCTTAACTGCCTCCTATGTACTATAAGTTGAGTGGTTGTTTCGGGCATTGACAGATCGGTCTTTTGGTGCAATGGCAACGCCACTCTAACAAAAATTGCACATGCCCTCTATGCAAATGATCTTCTATTCAACCTAGTGAGGTCATCCTGCTGGACAGAGAAAGTAATTGCAATAAATAATGCACATCTTACCCCTCTTTCGACCTTGATCAATTTGATACATTACTAATTAGGTATTTTTAATTATTTATTTGGTTAGAATTTAAGGTTAATTACTTATTTATTTATTTATCTGATTTTATTTTTAAATTAAATATTGATTATTTAATTGATTTTATTTCAATTAATTCTTTATTTATTTGTTAATTATTCACTAGTACCGATATCCCCAAATGAAAGAGTAAATCAATGTACTTAATTAATTTAGAATTAATATGACAAGTCACAAAGGGGCATAAAATTTAAAGTCTAAAATTGCTAACCTTCATAATTTATTTATCCATTTAATTAAAAACTCATGCCCCCACTTACCCACCTTACCTTAGTCTAACTAACAACCACTCCCCACAAAACTCGCTAATTACAGACATAATTGTTAATCCATATATAAATGAAAGACACTAAATATACATAACACGCGTAACTAATCTATCTTATTTATCCTCTAATCTTTTTCCTTAATCCTACTTGCTACATGCTCCCACTTTATACTAATTTTAATTACACCAAGTGCCCACCACTTTACTAACACTTGACCCAAAAGATACTAATTTCCTACCACTCTATAATATCTACTAATCCCACCTTCTCCTCATTATTAAATAAACCCCAAACAACACTCTCACATGAGGCCCCCAATACAAGAAAAAGGTACTTATTACAAAGTTTTCCTATGTTCTAACATTGTCCCTAACATAAGCTACACATGTTCCAATCCAACTTAAAACATTATTTTAAGCATTTACATCTCCCCAAATGTACTCCCCTCCTAGCCTAGGGTCACGTACCCCTTTCTTCTCTCTCAACAAAAAAAAATCTAGGCAATACTGATTTTGTCCTTCCCCCCAAAAACACTCATTAACAAAGACAAGACAAGTGACATGGTAATGTTGCCTAAAAAAATTTATTTCCTCCCCACTTTTCCAATAGCTAACTCTCCCTTTTATAGGCATGTGGTGGTGAAAGAAGTCAATTTATACTTTTTGCACAATTTCAAATGTGTTAAGTGCCTAGGGAAGCATGCTAGTCCTTGCCACATCATTGTCCCCTTTTACATGTAGCAAGGTAAGTCTCCCTTATTTAAATATGATGGACTTGCTGCAAAAGATAATGTATAGGATTTTTTTTCAATGTTTTAAATTTGGTGTATGAATATGTTTGCATTTTATATTTTATTTATTTACTTTTTCTTTAATTTGTTTGTAATTAGTATATTATTTGATGGGGACTTCTCTTTAGTACTTCCAAGTTTAATCATTAGGTGTCTAGTCTTAGCATAATTTTTAAATTGACATAATCTTAAGTTAGATATATATATATATATATTTTTGTGTTGTTTTCAAGAAGGGATGACCTAAGGGTCGCATGATTTATATAGGTCTAAGTATGTTGGTTTTAGCTTAAGTGCATTATTATTATTCCTTCTTCATTAGGGGGATTAACCTTCATGAAACTTTTTGGAAGAATCCAAGGGATATTCCCTGGATTAAAATATTAGACAGCATTAGGGAGGGGACTTATTTATCTCTCCCATACAAAATCGAGCGAGTCTTTTATGCACATACAGGCCTATTCATTTTATGAAGTCCTATACTATGGTTCTACTCCTTCCTTCTTCTAGCTAAAATGAGGTTATTTTTAGGTATTAATTTTAACATCAACCTTAACATACTAATTATCTCATCTCCTTGTGGGTTTCATTGAAGTCTCTTTACTTATTGAGTTGTATACAGTATGAGACATATTCTACAAATCTACATGCAGAAATAATTATAAAATTGGTAACACAAAATGAACTATCAACATTTGTCATTTTTCTCCATTTCATTTATTGAGTGCATAGCCTATACATTTACACCACAACCAATTATGTATTAAATTAAATCAACCATTTCCAAGAAGAATTGTAACCTCTATGAAATATCTACACTAATTGAATTGAAAGGAGAAGTATTTCATTTACATGATTTCCCATATTGCATCAATCACATAATGTAAAAACTTACAATGAATATTTCCTTACAAGAGAACTATGTACAATTTTTGAACCTTCCCTTACACAATTTCAACATTATCTAATGATGAACAATCTCTTTTACATCAAAATGCAATAACAATGAAGACTTGAAACCACAATACATTTGAAATGACATAGAACATTGGTCTCTCTTTACACATTTGATTTTCCAACTTGTCAAGGGTGAAACCTAACATCTTCAAGGAATCCATCTTCACAAGACCTGCATGCACACACAAACTAGGAACCATGGAGGCTCACCGCCCATCCTCCACCCACCTAGCAGAGGAAACAAGATCCAAACGGGTTACACACATGGATCACTTACCATTGCATGAGCACAACAAATAACACAAAAAAAATCCCTCCTATGGCTTACACATTGATTCGCCATTGGAATCATTTCACATTGGGTGAAGGTGGGCTCTTCAAAGAGGAGATGCCATAACCAAACATAAACATCATATTGCAATTGCATTTGCCCCTCAAGGCCATCATAAAAAACTCTCCTTACACACAAAACCCCATGTATCTACCAAAATAACAAAGGTATATGGCTTCAATAGAGCCCATACTCCATGAAAGAAAACAACTCCTCATTATGAGGTAAATCTTCTCAACTGCAATGTTGAGCCCAAGTAATCCCTTCACCCAAGGCTCCTCTTCCCTTCCAAGGGTGAGTGAAGCCTTCACACCCATGATCACATTCAACATTCATATCCAAACAAGAAAATCAAGAAGGAAAAAAAACCAAGAAATCTTAAAGAACACAATACACATTCACATTGCCACAACTCCAACACCAAAACCCACAATGCAAAGATTCACAATACAATGCATGCTCCATTGACAAATTCTCCCTACTTGCAGATTTATTTTGCAATACTAAAAGAAAGAAAATGAAGCATGGTTTGAACCACCAACCTTGGTCCAAGCTAAAGGCAATGATCGTTGTAGTAGAGCTCCCTTAGTCTTCCTCCAACACCTAACTCTCTCTAAACTTAGAGAGTGGATGAACAACTCACTAATTTGACCAAGACTCTCTAATAAGGCCTTCCCACTAACTATTTTAGCAAAGACACCTAGCCACTTCCTCTTACAAACTTGTCTCTGTTTACCGTGCACGTAAAGAAAATGAATGCATACAGACAATGACCATGAATAGCAGAATAATATTCGCAATAGTAAGTGAATGATGATTTACAATGATCCCAGACGGGATATAAATACTACCGCCGAACCTTTCCGAAGGAGTCCGTCAGCCGCAATTATTCTATCCGCTACAAACTATTTACCGATGACATCGGCTACAGAATACAGAAACACCGCCGGACCGTCGGCTACAGAATACCGAAACACCGCCGGACCGTCGGCTACAGAATACAAAATACCGCTGGGACCATCCACTCGGCTAACACCATCCCCCCCAAAAAAAACAGTCCTCTCCTGACGACTAACAAAATTAGGGGACAACTTACAAACCACAGAAGAAATACTAGAGAGGAGGTGTCCCAGAATGTCATGTCCCCTTTCTAATGACATAATTTTAACAAAGAATTTGCCTATCATCGACTCTCGTAGGCAAATGATTGTGGAAAGAGGGTCATTTTATTTCCAGATGATTACATTTTTGCTCTCGGAGAGTAATAATTCAGTAAGTGGGGCCTACTTAAATTAAGGTTGTACTTTAACTTTATAAAGTTATTTATTTAATTTTATAAAGTTTAATAATAAAAGTACATCATAAAGGATAATTCCGGAAAACTTCCAGTAACTTCTCAGCGAGTGAATAAATAGAGGACATAAGGCACTCATTTGGACAAGCGGTTTTATGAATTCGATTCCTATACCATTTAGAGCGATTTGTAGCCATTTGGTCTGCAAATTCTCAGACTATCTTTGGGAACGGTAACTCCCATTGATATGCAATTTTGAGGGTGTGGAATATCACCCGAATTATTGCACTTTGGAGGTAGCATTCAGCTATTTCGAGTTGGGCGAAATTTGTGGCCAAGGGCCAGCATCCATACTGCAGTACTGGAAGGATCTTTAATCATTTATCTGGATACTGTCGAGCTGAGTAAGACCATTTTAAGAATTCGCCATTAACAGGAAGTGTGTTAATTGCAGTCGAAATTCAAAGTAAAGACAGCGATTTTTTGTTTAGGGTTTTTGAGCGCTGTCAGATCAGGCGCTTCATCTGTGGGCAATTTCGAGCAGAGCCGCACATGGTCATTCCAGGCATGAGACACCACAAATCATCTCCATACCGCAAGTCCGCGGGTCAATTTGAGGGAACAATAAAAAACGGCGAAAATCGTTCCTTGCAAACGATTTAGTTAAGGTCGAGCCAGGTGGGATATATTCCCACGCGATTCAAGATTCAAGGTGATATTAAAGCGGCGACCACGACCACAGTCGGGTTTAGAACGGCAGATGATCGAGGGGTTTCCTGTGGGTCTGAACCTTATTACAGCGGGTTACACGCCAGTCGAAATTACCAGACATCGTTTGGCTTCATTCCTACCGATTCAATTGGCACTCAACACTGTCCAGGTTCCAAAAGGTTTATTACATGTTTTTTGTAACGACAGGAATATATATTGATGAATGAATAAAATGTGCAAACTGTTCATTACATCATTTGCCGTGATTATTGAATGGTCTTTCCATAGCAGAGTTAGACTTTAATAGCAATATCACCGATTTGCTTATTTAGTCACAACAAAAAAATTCCTAGTTTTAGATTTCATTCGGGTCATATCAGTGATTCAAAGCTTGTTTGCTAATTATTTGACGAAATGTCTAACCCATGATGTAGTAAGATTTTGGTATTGGGTAGGGGTTATAACTTGCAGGGATCATTTCACAGAAGTGTGCTGCTGGCGACGTAACTCGTACACCTGCTCAGTCCGGATGCGGAGATCTGTCTGAACCTGAGAATTAACTTCGACGGCCTCCTTTAAAAGAAGCACCGCATCCATGGCCTGCGTCCTAGCTGACTGTATCTCGTGCTCAGCCGCATCCTTATCTCGAACCGCTGCCTCCATACCTTGCTTAGCCGCGTCTCTCTCCTACACCGTTGCTGCCAAATCTGCCAGTAGTGCTACCTGCTCTGTGGCCCATGCTGCCTGCTGCTCGGCCAAGTCGGCGGCTAGCTTCTGTCTAGCCTCAGTCTCAGCTGCCAATGATTGCTCTGCTGCAACCCTGTTCCCCTCCGCACGCTGACGACCGTAGTAAACATCTTTGTACAGTCCCACAATCTCATGTGCCAGCTTCATCATAGGGGTGTCACTGGGTCCCAACTCCGGCTCAGTGGCCCAATCTGCCAACATCTCAGTTGTTTCCATTGCCGGCCAGCCCCTGTCTATAAAGCAAGTCTGAAATCGCCGAGGACAAATCCCACGGATATACGCTCTGATCAAGTGCCACTCCCTCGGCCGAGTTAGGGCCTGAATTGCCACATCATGGCCCTTCCTCAATGCAGACTTCATAGTCCTGAGGTAATCCCAGCACCTGTCCTCATCTGACCCATAGTCCTCCTTGGCGAAGGCCTCCAATGACCATTCTGCATCACTGTTTTCCTCCTCATCAGTGGGAGCCATGTCCACATTTGGTGTCGCCTTCTCTGCTGTTGGCGCAACCATGGCATGTGGCATTCCCTCCTCCTGAAGCTGAAGCTCTGGTACCGCTGGCCATGTTCCTGAACGCCTAGGAGATTGAATGGACGGACCCCGCTTCGCCGGAGTGAGTCAGAACTGCTGCCTCAGAAACTCACTAGCTCTACCCATCACCTCCGGTCGGTCAAATTGCGCAAGCTCCATGTTCGTCTCCGTACTGGCTGGGCTGACTCAGCCTCTGCTAAAAAGGATGATGAAATGGTGACCACTGCATCACAATCAATGACCTCCAACCGAATCTGCGGCTCAGACTGTGGCGGTGGCAACTGTGCTCTTGGTGTGACTGCGACGGTGACATCTGCTGGTACAACTGGAATAACCTCCGCTACAGTCGTCGACAATGACTCGGTGACTATCCATGGGACGGCATCCGTCACTGTCTGTGGAACCACCTCTGTCATTGTCCGTGGGACATCATCCGCCAGTGCCTGTGGAACCACCTCCGTCACTGTCCGTGGGACATCTGCCTCCGCTGGAGGAGTCATAAGAACCAGGGCGCGGCACTGACCAAATGCCGGAATGACTGCGAAAAGGTAGTCAAGTGCGCTGAAGTTGACAGCTGAGGAGGGGTAAAGAATGTGGGCCCACTACCCGCTGTCTCACCGTCAACTTCAGCCGATGTGCTCTCCTCTTCTTCCACGGACTCAGCCCCGTCACTCATCAAAGTGCCCTCCCGTCCGCTATCTGTCTCTCCGGAAGGAGCCAATTCGCGGAGTACTTTCTTGTGACCTACTGCTGATCCTCCTGTATCTAAGTGTCGCCAATAGAATATGGGAGGCTCCCCGTCTGCCAACTTACCCCTTGGAGGAGCCTCAAAGCCATCCATTGGAATCTGGCTAGCTGCAGCCTCTAGAAACAACCCGATGGCATGGTGCGGCATAAAAAATGTTCGGTGCTAAAACATCATGAATTCCTCCATCCTATCAGCAAGTACTGAGGCCCAATCATATACCACTCCCTGCATGATACCATTCATAAACACAATCTGTGACAATGCGATATCTGAGGCCCGGGTGGCACCTGTCAACCTGCTCTTGATGACGTCCATGATACAACTCCAATGACCCTCCCGAATAAAGTCTTTGCGGAGTCCTCTGCACTTTGTCCCCTGAACTGCTGTCTCCCTCTCCACAGGTGTAAGGTCCCTGCACACTAGAGCTATCCAATGCTCCTTCCATTCCCATGACAGTTTATGATTCCTGATTTCCACTTTCCTCCCATCGGGGCCAGAGATGCCGAAAACCCTAGTGAAATCCCTAGGTTTAAAAGACACTGTCATCTGATGTTGCTTGTACAGGAATGTACTTGTTCTGTTTGGAGCGCTATATGTCTTTATCATGGTGCGCAATACTGATTCAAACAACCGGATGGAAAAATGGGAAGCTGAATAGCCCAATGTACCTGTGCCTGCACAAAAATTTATTTAATTTGGTCTGCCTCAAGGGTCTCTTGCCACCACTTTCGGCATTCGCTTCCACTAAGACTCTCAAACTGGACGGTGAGATAAGTGAGTTCCTCCTTAGTCTTCTGTTTCTTGCTACTGGAACCGGAAGAGCCTGCAACTCGAATCCCCGATGCCAAAACTCTTGAATTCTTCTCCATGCTAGCTGCCAACTGACTCTTCCACGACTTCCGCTTACCTGCTGACTCCATGCAAAATGGTATCGTCTTCCCTATATAGTCCCTCCTTACTCTCCATGGCAGGCAATGGAAACGGTCGGTAAATCCGCAGAAAGAAATTGTCCGCACAATCCCCCCGTGGGAGAGAAAAATATCGGTGCAACCCGTCTAAATAGAGAGGAACAACTTAACCAAGAAACTATGTGTATCAACTGCAAAATGCGGTATTGTTGTCGCTGTGATTCATACTGCAATTACCGGCTTACACAATATCCGTGCGGCCTCACTGTATGAGAATAATAGGCAACGTCTCCCTGTTCTACAGTCTCCTTAGAATCTTGCTCTCCTCCACAGACTCTGGCCATGCGTTTTGTGTTCCCGCAGAAAACAGCTTAACGGCGGAGGTCTTTTTGTGTTGTGCCCACAGTCTTTTCCCTTGCAACGTGGAGAGTACCCGCGGAGTTCTTCTAGCGGAGGAGATTTTTTGTTTCTTAGAGCAGAACGTTGTTTAAGCCCGCGGGCTAGTTTTTGGCGAAGGAGAAACTCTGACTGGCGGAGCTGAATCTTTTAATTACACCCGCGTCCTTTCCGCGGCCTTACTTTTCTTACCCACGGCCTATCTTTCCTTACCCGTGGCCTTTCTTCTCCTCCCCGCGGCCTTTCTTCTCCTACCCGCAGCCTGGTGGAGGAAGTTTTTTTCATTGCCATCCAAGGTTGCCAGTTTGATTGCCCCAATGTCGCCAATTTCTCGGATCTGATATGGTCCAACCCATCGCACTTTGAATTGGCCCGGCTTGATTTCATTATGGCCATCATACTTCAGTGCTAACTGTCCCGGCTGGAATCTGCTACGTTTCAGATGCCTATCATGCCAGAGCTTGCGTCTGTTCTGCACCACTTCCGTCGCCCATTATGCCAAGAACCGTTTCTCCTCCAGTTTATTCAAATTATTCAATCGCTCTTGTAAGCTTCCATCATCATCTAATTTGTTTTCCAACGCTATTCGAAGACTCGGAATCATGAATTCTGCTGGGACCACTGCTTCCTGTCCAAACATTAACTGGAATGGTGTGTGTCCTGTCGTCACCTTGTACGTCGTGCGGTAAGCCCACAGGGCAGCGGGTAAGTTCTCTTCCCAATCGGCACCTTCCACCGTGTAGGATTTGTAGATGATTGATACTAGAATTTTATTGGTGGCCTCTGCCTGCCCGTTTGCTCTTGGATAGTACGAGCTCGACAGTGAATGATAAATCTTGAACTGAGTGGTGAGCAGTCGGATAACATGATTAACAAAATGACCTCCCCTATCACTTGTTAATTGTAACGGGATTCCATACCTTGTGATGATCTGTTCATAAATAAATTTCGCGGTGCTGATGGCCGAGTTATCTGGTAACGCCCGGGCCTACACCCACTTGGTCAGGTACTCCATTGCAACAATGATGTATCGGCACCGTCGAGTCTTGCTCACCCTCAGTGGTCCAATGAAATCTAGTCCCCATCTCTCAAAAAGTTCCTGCGCATGAGAAGGTTGAAGTGGCATGAAATCTCTCTTCAGCGGCTTCCCGGCCCGTTGGCAAGTGTCACATCCGACGACCCATTCCCGTGCATCATTGTACACCGTTGGCCACCAGAGTCCGGCGAGTAATATCTTCCGTGCAGTGGTGTCGGGTCCCATGTGTCCTCCCGCGGGACCCTCATGTGCTTCTTTTAACAGCTGCGGGATCTCTTCTTCCAATACACACCGCCGAAGAATATGATCCGGCCCCATTTTATAGAGCAACCCATTGATCAATTGAAACGTACGACTCCTGATTATCAACTTGCGCCTATCATTTGGTGACATCCCCGTGGCAAACTGTCCTGTTGACAAGTACTCGCCAATACTCCTGTACCATTCTGGCAATACGCCAATCTGAAACAGCTGTGCATCAGGGAAGTCATCATTCACACCCTCCGCTGGTTCCCTTATTCTGATCCGCGACAGGTGGTCGGCACTGACATGTTTCTTTCCCGGCCGGACAATGATTTTGAAAGTGAATTCTTGCAACAGTAGTAGCCATCTACTAATCCTCCCTTGGATGACGGGTTTATTAATCATGTACAACAGGGCCAGATGATCAACATAAAACACAAACGGTGTAGCAAGCATATAATGACGGAATTTTTGCACAGCATAAACCATTCCCAAGGCTTCTCTTTCAGTCGTGTTGTAGTTCTGTTCGGCCTTTGAGAGTAACTGGCTGGCAAAGTATATTGGATGATCCAGTCCGTGAATACCAGTCTGTGCCAAGGTTGCGCCGATCGCATAGTTGGAGGCATCCACATGAACATGAAATTCTTTATTCCAGTCCAGATATGCTAGGATGGGTGCCGTAGCCAGTCGTACCTTCAGCCCTTCAAATGCCTCATCCTACTCTTTCTCCCATCTAAATGATTCTTCCTTGCAGGTTAACTTATCTAACGGTTGGGACACCTTGGCAAAATTTTTAATAAATCTCCGATAATAACCTATATGCCCGAGAAAAGATTTTACCTCTGTCACATTAGTAGATGGCTGCATTTCAAGAATGACTCACCTTGTCGGGATCCATTTTTAATCTTTCCTTACAGACAATGTGTCCGAGCAATCGGCCGTGCGGAACCATGAATCTGCACTTCTTAGGATTCAATGCTAGCCGGGCCCTGCGACATCTCTCCATACACTCACCAAGTGCTTCCAGGTGTCCGTCCTCCGTGCTAAATATTGACCAATCATCCAAGAAGGCTTTGAAATTTCCCACAGACATCTTGTCGAAGATATGCAGTATAATCCGTTGGAATGTGGTCGGTGCATTACACAACCCAAAAGGCATCCGGTTATACGTGTAGACCCCATCTTCGACAACAAACGTTGTCTTCAACTTATCCTCCTCCACTATAAAAATCTGATTGTTGCTGGAGAACCCATCCATAAAAGAGTAGATTTCATGTCCTGCCACCCCCTCCAGAATGCTATCTGTGAACGGAATCGAAAAAGGATCTTTGATCGTCACTGCATTCAAGCATCTAAAATCAACGCATATCCGGATCTGAATAGTATCCTTCTTCAATGAAATAACTATCGGTGACACCCATTCGCTGGTCTGTACCTTGAAGATAATGCCAACTTCCAGCATCCGGTTGATTTCCTCCGTAACCTGTGCGGCATATTCTTATTCATCCTGTAGGGTCGCTTCCGTACAGGTATAGCTCCGTCCACCAACGGGATGCAGTGCACACACAATTCCGGCGGTACTCCTTTGAGGTCCTTGTATGTCCATGCAAACACATCCTTGTAGTCCATAAATATCTTGAATGCAGCAGCCTTGAGTACTGGATCCCAATTATCTCCGACTAGTATGTTCTTCGGCTCTACCTCGTCCCCCAAATTCATTGTTTGTAGCGAAGCTTCGTTGTACTTGATTACCTCTCCTTTACTTAATGCATGGGCAGGTGTAACATCCAACGGTGCCTCCCCCTCCTTTACTTCAGTAAACTCCTTCAAATATTCGTTCTCAATTGACAGAACATTACAACGGTGAAATAATTCATAGTCCCCCATTTGCCAGTGGTAGAGACCGTTGACAGAATCCAAGTCGTCATCCGTTGTTCCCCCATCCAATCGGAGGACGCCCTCCTGATCCGGTTCCATCCGTCGTGTACCTTCGTCCTCCTCTCCTTCAGAATTTGATGATAAGGCCTCTTCCCCTACCATTTGGGTATGCAGATCAATAACGAATCGGCGGCCTTTACTTTCTAGGGATAAAGTGGTGTTCTTCCAGTCGTGTTGAGCTCTTGCTTCGATAAGCCACCCGCGGCCCAGGATGGCGTCATAGCCTTTCCTTTTCAATGGAATCACCACGAAATCCATCAGGAATGGCCGGGTGCCAGTGGTTACCGGCTGTGCCATGAGAATGCCCAGTGGTTTAATACCATGTTGATCGGCGGTCAGTAGCTGAAACCTTGGAGGCCACAATGTTGGCTGTCCAAGTTTCCTCCAAGTTTCTTCTGGCAATACATTTACGTCGGACCCTCCGTCCACTATGGTGTCTGTGAGAACATGTCCAAGTATCCCCATCTCGACAACTGCAGGGTGCCGTCCGGATGTCAACGCCAGCAACATCTGATCTTCTCCTCCCGTAACAATTTCCTTTTCTTTTCGTCGACTTGGTTCTCCCGGTGACTTTTCCTTCTCGAGGCTTGATTCTCCTGCCATATTTGAAAGAGCAGATCGAAGTTGGGGCATGGTGAGCAGCAAATCACTTACCTTTACTTGCACCTCCATTTGCAAAATTTGTCGTACTATGTTTTGTTCTGCGGAATTCCTTGCTGAAGTGCCGGCAGTGTCCGGAGGTGTTACTGCTTGAGATACTTTTCCAACCTCCGCCCGTGCTACCGCAAATTTCTTCTTTTCTTTGGCGAGGTCCGGGTATTCTTTTGCTTGTTGCTGCGTAATCGCCAGAACTTCTTCCTCATCCACTCCAACAGTGATCAAGTTCACTCCGGATTTTGGACATTGAGTCGTCATGATCGCCGGGTCCGCACCATCGGCACAATAGCTGAGGTGTATTTGCTGTTGGAGATTCCCGCGCAAAATGCCCCCACAAGTTACATGCTCGGCACTGAATAATCAGTCGTCCGTTTGCATCATACTGAATCCGGCTTTTGCTCGTATTGGTATTGTTATTGTTGTTGTGATTTTGTCCACGTCGATTATTCCTGTATCCTCTAGATGTAGCGCTGGCGGCATTCGTGTTTCCGTTACCACCTGACGGGGAAGCCTCCTGTGTGAGAAGCACCTGCGAAGATCCTCTTGTTTTCATGTTAAAGGGGCAATCCTTTGTCGAATGTCCCATGATCTGACAGATGTCACAGAATTGGTTCTTCGGACACGATCCTTTAGTATGACCGTCAGTCTTACATTCCGTGCACCACAATTCACTACCTTTTGGCTCTTTCTGCATATTTTTTAACTCCTTCATCATTCGAACCATATTCTTCTGTAAGGCATGAACTTTTTTGCTACTTCCTTCGTCGTCGCTGCTATCATCTCCAGCAGATTCGTCGTCATCAAAGTCAAAGGAGCTAGTTTTCTTCTTTTTTGTCTTCTGTGCACTTTCAAGGTCCAGTGCTCTGTTATAAGCATCCACATATGACGACGGTGGTACAATTTTCATTTTCCTCCGCAACTATGAGCGTAGGCCGTCCACAAACCACCTTTTCTGCAATCCGTCCGCTGGCTTGCTTTCCATTTTGTTTATTAAGTCTTTTAATCTCCTGGCGTAGACACGGACAGTTTCGTGCTTCCCTTGCTTGGTATTGAAAATTTTTGCTACGATTTCATTATCATCCTGCAAGAGTTTAAATTCCGCCAAGAACTCCTTTTTAATGTTATCCCATGTATCCAGCTTTTGCGGATCCATATCCGAAAACCAATCAATCGCGACACCCCGTAGAGTTGCCGGAAATTGCCTGACCCATTCGTCGGCATTTGTGATTCCATTTACCCGCCAGATCGTCTCGCATGTCTTACAATATCGGAGGGGGTCGGCTGTACCATCGCCTTCAAATTTCGGCAGCTTTTCTTTGGGTCCCGCCATAACACTGGAGGTCTGCACTCCTACACTGGTCGGCACTCCCACACCGGCGGTCGACACTCCCACACCGGTAATCTGAACTCCCACACTAGAGGTGTCGACAGCTGTGAACCTTGGCGAAGACAAAAGATCCTCCGAAATTGTTTCCCGTGGAAGTCTATCCTGGACGAAGAGGTCACTCCATGCTCGTGCTCCGTCGGCACTGCGAGCCGTGCGAGTTGATGCTCTTCCGTCTGAATTTTCTTCCCTCGGCGAACACAAATTCAAGAACTCCTCTCATGCTTCTTCCACCAATTTCACCCACTGCCGAGTCTCCTCCAACAATTCCTCCGCACTTCAGTTTCCCTCGGCAATCTTTTGGAATCTCCGTCGGCGTTCGGCTTGCTGTGCCAGAATTAAATTCTCTTGCGCAATATGGATTCCATCTTTTCCCTTCGCCTTATTCCGATCCTTGTTAAGCTGATTTGGCATTAATCTTCATTCCTCCCACCTTCCAGATTCATAAGGCAACGGCGCCAAATGTTTACCGTACAGGTAAAGAAAATGAACGCATACAGACAATGACCATGAATAGCAGAATAATATTCGCAATAGTAAGTGAATAATGATTTACAATGATCCCAGACGGGAGATAAATACTACCGCCGAACCTTCCCGAAGGAGTCCGTCGGCCGCAATTATTTTATCCGCTACAAACTATTTACCGATGATGTCGGCTACAGAATACAGAAACACCGTAGGACCGTCGGCTACAGAATACCGACCTGGGAGACTACCAGGGTGGTATTGACCTCGAGTATAGTCGTAGGATTACCTCGGGTTGAAAACACCGCCGGACCGTCAGCTACAGAATACAAAATACCGCCGGGACCATCCAGTCGGCTAACAGTCTCCTCTAAATTTTCTATATTTGACTTAGTGGGAACATGGGAGAAAACACGTGACAGCGCCAAATTCGATTTGATGGAAGAATACATGGGTAAAGGGGCCCCCTAGGCTCTCTAGGCACTCACATGGTCAAAATTAGGTCCCTAACTTGATATACTATCATATGGGTAGTAGCTTATTTTAACATAAAAGACACCTTGGGACCACCTAATGACCCCTTAAAACCCTAGCCAAGTCCAAAATCGAATTTCTTTTGATTGTGGCCCATCCTACCCTTTGCTATGTGGGTTTACTTACTCATTAGCAGGGTAATCAGTTTTAGGGTAAATTGCCACCATGATCAAAACCCTAAAGGCCTGTTTGGCAACGGGAATACAAGTGGAATAGACATATGTATATTCTTAAAATTTTGAATTCTTTGTTGTATTCCAATTTTGGCCCAAAATGAGCATTTTCTATTCCACCTAAATAGGTGGAATTGGAATATGAATTCCTATTCCAATTTTATTTATTTTAGAAAACATAAATTTTGGAGTCTGTAAATTCTGATTGAACCAAACAAGAATAGGAATACATAAGCCCATTTTCTATTCTAGAATATGTATTCCAGAATAGGTATTCCTATTCCCATTTTTATATTCCCCCAACCAAACGGACCCTAAATGACATGTCAATTTGCACACAAAATTCACAAGTGTCAAGTGACACATAAAAACACATTCCACATCACCATGACATGTCCCTAATGCATCTTTATGATTAAACATTTCCATATTCAAGCAATCTCACTTTACGAAGAAAAATACTTTCACAACAAGGCTTTTGAATCTTCCAAAGATTTGCCTTGGTTAAACTATTTTCACAAAGGTTTGGAACCTATTTCCCCTAAGAATTTCCATGGTTCCACTTCCTGCACATTAAACTCAAGCATCAATAGTCCAACGAGGTCATATAAAATACATATAATTTCATAATTCAAATTCAATTTCCTTCCCTAGTCATTTCAAATAGTTTATTCGAAATGTTAGAATATCAAAATCTACATATCATAAGTCATCATATTCAAATTAACATTTATCTGCATATCATAATCATTCATCTGCATATCATAAATCATCATAATCAAATTAACATTTTGCATTGCATCAAAACCTAATAGTATCATGTCTTAAAACTTCATCCATATGTGTTTTATCATTTCATACACAATATCAGGCTCTTAGTGCATATCATAATGTAAAACACTACTGCAGTATCAAAATCAATAGATAAAACAATCCACTGTCTATCTAAGTCTCAAATACCTGTCAAACTATCAAAGCCTCAAATATCAAAACGTAAATAAAATATCTTTGCTATGACGGGTCAAGGTGAGGCCTCACAGAGTGGAATTGGAGTACTTACACCTTTATCCACTTAGTCAAGCGTAACTGGTTGGCAGCCAAAAACGTTGAGGACTTGATTTTTATACACACCAATTTGCATCTCATGGCAAACAACAGTCCGAAATACAAAAAAGGAGGCAAAGAAGTTGTGAAACATAGCACTCGAGTTCATTGACTTGGATATGACCATTCAGGATCTTGCTAGAGCCACTTTGGTTGATGTGGATGATGATGACATGGCACTTGGTAGATCTAGTGCTAGCAGAAATGATTTGGATGATAATGAGGATCTACTAGCAGCTGTGGAAAATGAAGATCCTATAGGCAATGATTTTTTTGATAATCCGATTGATGATTGATCAAAACTTTTGTTAATGATGAACATTAAACTTCAAATCAAGTTTCAACTTTTAAACTTCCATGCCACTATATTTTAATTCAGTAGTTCAATGCAATGATTTTTCATTGCAATGATAGGATCATGTTTATCTTTGGCATTTGGCATTGATCAACAACCATGCATCATACTATGAAATGATTTAGGTTTACACTTTTGTATGTTTCTCTTTTTTTTGTATATAGAATGCATATGTATGTATATATGTATATATACACACACACAAGAACCCCTATGAATTGGGTTCTCGTACTCGAACCAAAACAAGTAACTTAGTATATCATTAATATCATTCTTTTCAATAAGTATTAATTACTCATCACCCTTAACATGACACCCACTTTATTATCAAGTCAATTTATAACTTTATAATATAACTTAAATAGTTTATCATCCTTAAAGGCTATCAAAATATTGATATCTCATTTGATACTCATTATTTTGACAAGTTGTCTATACCAAAGATTCAACTAGTGCATCCACTACACATCCAACTGCCTTACTACAAATAGTAAGGGTCCCTCTCTAACAACTCAAGACTTACAATAAATAGTAAGTATGAAGAACAAAGCCATGAAACCCATATAAATGCCAAATTTACAACATCTCAACTCTGGAGAAGGCAAATATCTCACCTATAAACTAGGTTTCAGCAACAAATTGGAACCTTTGAACAACTCCACTAGCCTGTAACAGTCGGGAAATAGACTAATCCCTTGAACTTTGATGTTCAAAAAAGGGAACATTATAGTGGGTACAGCAAATTGTTTTGTTTGGGTATGGGTAATGATACATACGTACGTACATACATATTTCATATATAATATATATAAAAAAATATTGATAAAACTATATAACTAAGAGGAATGATACTCACAAATCCATAATTGCCAACAAATAAAAAAATTGTATGTTATGTGCAAGATATGGAAGTGTTCATATGCCAAATATGGAAGTGTTTATATGCCAGATATGGAAGTATGTACATTATCATTGTAACTATGTACTAATGTCATGCATCAAGTTTTATTACTAACAGAGGAATGGTATGAAGAACAATACCATAGCAAACACACGTCACATTCAAATGGCAAAATGTTACTTCATTAATTATACCAAAGTCTTACATTAACATCCATACCAACATTCACCACACCTTCAATTGTTCTAGACTCAATACAAATAGACTCGACATAGTTGGTTAAGTCTCCAACTGTCACCAACTAATGGCACAACTAGCACCCCTTCAGAACGATGTTTTATTACATTAACTAGCAAAAGTTATCTTTATCTATTTATGGCACAATTGTCACCTGCATTATATACCTCTTAATATCATTTTCATAATTTGAAAAAATGGTATTATTCAAGTCTCGAAATATAATTACACAATGAAAACTCAAATTACAATCCATATTTAGTATCCATATACATTTAAATATTTTTTCTCTTATTTATGGGACCCTCTTTTGATGCCCACAACATCGAAAATTCATGGGGTCACCCAAAGTTTGGCCCGAGCACCTAGGTTCTATAATATCTCCAACCAGTTATAACTTCGACAAACACCAAATTCCTTTATAATTCAATTGTTTGACATTTTGTCAAACACTTTGCAAGCAAGCTCTTATACCACTGTAATATCCTGTGCAATTTTGATTTTTATTTCATGATTGCTAACCTGAGAATTTTGTCAAACACTTCGCACACAAGGGATATGTATATTGCAGATCTAAATCCTGATTTCTTTCTAAATGCCAAACTAAAAAACATATGCTTGCAAACTCCAAATGACTAACAAATGTTTTTGTATTTTTTTTAAAACATAGAGCATTGACAATAAATGAGAAAATATGCATCTACATCAATAAGACATTAGGGCAACAGATTTTGATGTAAAACTCTGATATAAATGATGTAAAACTCTTATATAAATCAAATTAAAAATGACTTCTAAATTGTTACACATGCCCTAAAATATTCAAATCTATCCTCCATGCACTACAAATGAAATAGATAGGATTATGGAAAACTGGTTAGGGAAATTTGGATTTTTACTGTAGCAAGTTACTATAGCGACGACACTATAGCAGCGTCACTATAGCAATGTTACTGTAGCAAATCAGTACTGTAGCAAATCTGTACTATAGCAATATCTGGCTTATTTCTTCAATCTTACTCCACAAATCTGGCCCTAGGCCACAAATTTGGCACAATGAAAAGACTGATTTGTCTTCTCCAACAATCACAACCCTTCAGAAGATATTTCAACACCTCAGTTATGCAAATCAACGGGAGTGTTCGTTCCCAATGATCAATGTAGCAACTGCAGAAACCCTTGACTCCACAAGTTATCCAGTAGAGTAGATGGCAACACATTAGATGCTCAACAAAGAAGCTGCCCTCCCTATTTATTCTTTTCCTCCAGTAGATAGACCTCCTTCTAGAAGAAATAAAATTATATTTAATTCCTCCTTCTAGAAGATTCTTTTAATTGATTTATTTAACTTTAGTCACTTTTAATTAAATTAATTAAATATAAAGTCACCTTTTAATTTTAATTTATTTAATGACTTTATAAAAAATTAATTTAATCAATTTCTCCTTATTTCTCCACTTAGCCTTCGGAGAATGTAAAGGCTAAGAACTCCACTAAGATGCTAAAAAATGGAGACATTACAATCCGCCCTCCTTGAAATTGCTTGTCCTCAAGCAATGTCAACTCCAGATGCTGCAAAATTTCCTCACCTTCACTAGTAGTATCCTCAACCAGCAAGTCCTTCCATTTGATCAAGTATTCTTTGATAACTTGTCTCCACAATTGTTTCTCCCTAACATCCAATATAGCCTCAGGTACAAAAATCAACTTACCCTCATCATCTAAGGGTGGTAGAATTGTGAAAAGAACCACAAGATGTCCTAACGCCTTCTTGAGGCATGACACATTATAAACATTATGGACCTTATTATCAGTTGGTAACTTCAACTCATAAGCTACCTCACCCACACACCTAATGATTTTGAAGGGTCCATAGTATCGTGGCTCTAGCTTCCTTGCACCATTCTTCTTTAGTGTAGACTGTCTATAAGGCTGTAGCAGCAAGTACACCATGTCTCCTACCTCAAATGAAAGTTCAACTCTTTTCTAATCTGCATATTGCTTCTACTGGTTTTGTGCTCTCTGAATATTCTCCTTAAGAGCCTTCATGATATCTTGATTTTCTTGCAGCAAAGCTCCAACACTAGGCATTCTACTATCACTTGTCGACAAATCAAGAAAGTTGGGTGCTCATAACTATACATGACCATAAATGGTGTCATCTGAATAGAAAGTTGGTAGGTGGTATTATAGTAGTACTCACAAAGACATATCCACTTAACCCATCCCTTTTGCTGCCTTGCAATGTAGTTCCTAAGATATCTCTTCTTGGTTAGATCAGAAAGTGGTGTTGCATGTCATGAATATCCATTAACTAATATGCAGTAAAAATGACATGAGCCCAAAATTCCTCTTAGTCGTGTGAGACTCTCAAGTATAGGCCACTCAATTATTGTCCTGACCTTGTCTAGATCCATGTGTACTCCCTGTGTGCTAATGATGTGTCCTAAGTACAAGAGCTTTCTAGAGCCTAACTCACACTTGAATTCCTTGACATGCAAGGTCTCTTTGCCAAGAATACCCAAACTTGTTTCAAGATGTAGAATATAATCCCTCCACAATTTGTTGTACACAAAAACTAACACAAACTGCCTCAATTGTTGTATGTCGAGATGGTAAACAAGTTTTTGCTGCTCTTCATGTATTGGCATCAAAACACAATCTATGTCATGGAGCCATGTCATCCACAATACCATATCAGCATTTCCCATGTTTAAAACATAAAAATCTACATTAAACTCAAAGTTATTCAAATGCATGGGCAGATTTGGAATCTTCCTATCACACCTAAGAGTGTTGCCATTTGTAACCTTTACTCTTATACCCTCAAAGACCTGCGTCTGTATGTTGCATTTTTCAACCAACCAAGCATCAATGAAGTTATGTGTGGCTCTTGTATAAAGCAAGGTAATGATCTTCTGCCCAACTAAAACTCCACGCATCCTAAAGGATCCCTCACGCTATATGTTGGTGAGACGTGCTTCCTACAGCTGAACTGACTCTTCCCTTTCAGCCCTTTCTTCCTCATGTTCTGATCCTGCTAGCTCAAACCCTTCTTGATCAAATTTCTGATCTAAATTTTCTGATTTAGAATTCTCATTATATGCCCACATAACACAGTCAATCTTCCCCTTACACCTTAATGGACAATCATGGTATGCATCATGCGCCCCTTTGCAATAAAAACTAAACTTCTTTCTACTCAAATCATTAAGCGTTTCTCTATCTAGGGGTGTTGTTGATTCCCCCTTTGGATCTAACTTTTTATGAACTTCCCAAATATGATCCTCAATTTGTTTGTGCATCATGTCATGATGAGATAATGCTGCAATAATCTCATCCTTCTTCACCTTCAACTGAGTCTCCAAGCTATGAGCAACTTCAACCGCACATGAAGAACCCTCAAACTATTCTTGTTCCTTCATGTTTCAAATATTTACCAAATCCTTTAATTGACTAGACACGTCAACTTCATTGTTGTCATCGGATTCAGGTACATTTTTAGATTCATTCTCTGTTTGAAATAAGAGTCTTCTAATGTTATCCATCCTCTTTTTCCTTGCTATGTTGAGGAAATTGACCTTTCCTTTCACTTCTTGAAGATGTTGTCTTGCATTGGCAACCAACGATTTAGCATTTTTAGCTTTTTGCAACCATTCATCATTCATTTCTTTAAACTTCTTCACCTCTTTAATGCCAAAGTATGTTAAACTAGCTCTTTTATAATTGATATCTTTCAGTGTACCAATAGGTGTAAGGCTGCCTTCAATGAATGTTATCATAGTGTCGACGTTTTCATTATATGAAGAATGGTGGTGCAGAAAACAATTGTCCTCAAACAAATCAATAATGATATCATGCTATTGTAAAGATTTACCTTCAACATGTGTAATCAAAATACTAGAGGGTGATCCACTATGTAGAGGATCAACTTTCATATCCACTTTAAGTGGCTCAATCAAATGATGAGGTCTTTGTAACCGCCCATTCCAAAGCAAGCTCCCTGACTGAAATGAATCTAAATTAGAATCATTATGTTGTGTGCTATCGTCCATGCGCACATCAACATCCAAGGTACTGCTGCTATGTCCTTCAACAGATAATTCAACTGCATGTTCCTCTAGCTCGCAATCCTGGGGCTCCATGCCAACAACTGAATCTTCAAACTCATTTGCTAAGGTCTGATTTGAAGAATCACACTCATCGGTGCATGAATCTGCATCATACATTGTGTCATTATTTTAATACCCCTTTCTTGAGTACTAACAAGTGACATCTCAAGGATAGCATTTGGCCCTTGTGGATGCAAGGTTTCATAACTGATGTCATAAAAATCTCCATTCATGGTACCGGTATCTTGAGTGTCAACACCCACGGTCACTTCTGTAACCTCTTGTGAAACCTCTTGTAAGGATGATGTAGACAAATAATTGCCCAAGGCTGTCATACTATTTTCCTGATTCAAATTTGCATGTCTATCAAATTCATCATACAAATTTTGACATACCTTATTGGAACTAGCAGACATAAAGTCATTCTCCTTTATCATGGATCGAAAGTTCTTATGAATCCAAGACTAAGCTCTAACTTTCCCACTTCCAGCAAGCATAGGTAATGTGATACTGTTGGCTGCATGCTTCAGATCTTTGTTTTGGTCTTTTGGCCTTCGATCTTGCCTTGTCTTGTAATGCTCTCTCCTTTGACTTAGAAATCTGTCAAAGCTCAAGGGTTCCCTAACCTCTACTGTCAACAATTCTCATTCAACATTCCCTGCCATAAGATGATCTGCAAATGTTGCCTCTCCTTCAGCATTATCATCTTCGTGTTTATTTTTGAGAAAGGTAGGGCATGTAGGCCTATGAATTGTCCGAGAGGAAGCTCTTTGTACTATACTCCTATCAGCATCTAGGACTTGGTTTTGTTTGATCTGTGGATTCATCTTTTGTATTGTTATAGTAAGTTTTCATAAAGCTTCAGCTATCCGTTGCTGCTCAGCTGCCAAATTTCTAAAGAACTCTTGTGCTTCTCTTTCTTCATTGGCTCCACCATCTTTTCCTTTGTTTCTTGACATCTCTTCTCCCTTATCACCCATTTCTTCTACAGGTATATTCTCAAACTGATTTTGCTCTTGTTCTGATCTCCTGCGAGTGACAACCCTAAGGTGACCTTGCTGTTGTGGTTGCATATGAAACTTCAACCCTCCAAGATGGCAGGATCAAAGCTCTAGTACCAATGTAATAACCCCAACCGGTTATAACTTCGACAAACACCAAATTCTTTTATAATTCAGTTCTTTGATATTTTGTCACACACTTTGCAAGCAAGCTCTTATACCACTGTAATATCCTCTGCAATTCTGATTTTTATTTCGTGATTGCTAACATGGGAATTTCGTCAAACACTTTGCACACAATGGATATATATTGCAGATCTAAATTCTGATTTCTTTCCCAATGCCAAACTAAAAAAGATATGCTTGCAAACTCCAAATGACTAACAAAAAATGTTTTTGTATTTTTTTTGAAACATAGAGCATTGACCATAAATGAGAAAATATGCATCTACATCAATAAGACATTAGGGCAACAAATTCTGATCTAAAACTTTGATATAAATAAGACTACAAATGACTTCTAAATTGTTACACATGCCCTAAAATATTCAAATCTATCCTCCATGCAATACAAATGAAATAGATAGGAACTTGGAAAACTGCTTAAGGAAATCTGGATTTTTAGTTTTTACTGTAGCAAGTTACTATAGCGAAGACACTATAGCAGCGTCACTGTAGCAGTGTTACTGTAGCAAATCGGTACTATAGCAAATCGGTATTGTAGCAATATCTGGCTTATTCCTTCAATCTTACTCCACAAATTTGGCCCTAGGCCACAAATTTGGCACAATGAAAAGACTGATTTGTCTTCTCCAACAATCGCAACCCTTCAAAAGATATTTCACCACCTCAATTATGCAAATCAATGGGAGTGTTCATTCCCAACGATCAATGTAGCAACTACAAAAACCCTTGGCTCCACAAGTTATTCGGTAGAGTAGATAGCAACACATTCGATGCTCAACAATGAGGTTACCCTCCCTATTATTTTTTTCCTCCAATAGATGGACCTTCTTCTAGAAGAAATAAAATTATATTTAATTCCTCCTTCTAGAAGATTCATTTAATTTATTTATTTAACTTTAGTCACTTTTAATTAAATTAATTAAATATAAAGTCACCTTTTAATTTTAATTTATTTAATGACTTTATAAGAAATTAATTTAATCAATTTCTCCTTATTTCTCCACTTAGACTTCGGAGAATGTAAAGGCTAAGAACTCCACTAAGATGCTAAAAAGATGGGGACATTACAAGTTCAACCTCAAACCCAAGATGAACTTGAACCAATACCCAAACCCAAATTCATGAGTCCAGTAACTTCGTTTGTAATATCTACATCGTCTAAAATGTGAAAGGCATTAAGCAAGGTGCAAAGAACCCCGAATGGAAGTATTGAACACCAGGTGCAATCAAGGGTACAATGACCCACAATTATCGTGGATTTATTATGAGAAGAGGTATCAATCACCTCAAATATCAAATTTTTCAAATCATTGGTCAAGATGTCAAGTCGTGTGACCAAGTGCAGAAAGAAATGCAATCAGGAATGAATGCCCCACTTTCCAACTATGGGTAGTAGAAACAGAAAGGAAGAGGATGACCTTTACTTAAAATTACTTCTTGGAACAAAGAAAAGCACCATGAGGCCATGATAGCTGCAAAAAAACTTTTGATACCATAATAATATGACATTCAATGTGGCAAGAAGCCAATATTAGGATGCACTAACAAATGCATTGAGCATTTTGGGCATAGGGTTAGGATGCCAACTTTGATGGGCCACTATAGAGAACTGTCAAAAATACACATCTAGTAGTATAAGAGAAAATAAGAATATGCCTGTTACAACAGCATTTTATCTATAGATGGAAGAAGTATGAATGGTTAATTTTCTAGTGGACTACAAGTGTTTGTAGAATCCATTGATGTCATACACTAAATCATGAATGGAAAGACTTTGTACTGTAAAGTTTCTGCAAATTCTGAACAAACAAACTTTACAATGCCTTTAATCTACTTTCTAAAGGTGATCTTTTATATATCTGACTTGTATGAAGTTTTACCAATAGTATAATAACTATTCTAGAAATGTTCTCATCCCTGCAATAAATTGCATAAGGCAGTAATGTAGAGGAGCAGACTGGATTGTGTATTGTGTGTTCTCTAACCTCATTCTTACCTCATACTTATATTGCACCCAAGAGGCATGCCCTTTCAAAGGACACGTCTCTTTCTAGGTCAGCCCTTATGAATCAACTATTGATTATATTCCATGATCAGCATCTCCCAAAAAATATAATTAGTTAGTAAATATACTAACAACAATCATGCAAAAGAACATTATTAAATGCTCCTAAGGAGGCCACTGATAAGGTTAATTGTCTAAGGTTATTAAAGAGGAAAATCCAACTAAGGATATTCATGCATTACAGGATCTATACAATCTGTAGTTAAGATCAGTCATGATTACCAGAGTTACAGAATTAGCAGTCCCTCTTAACTTGATAATCATACTGAGAGATAACATATCTAGAATCATCAACTAAGATGAATAAGCATAGATTAATACTCTATATCCATCTGAATCTTCTAAGCATGTGGTATCATTTAACACATGATACTATGTCATATTACTATACTTGTGATATGACTCATCACTTATACTAGTGATAACAATATTGCATGGAATGCAACATATAGGATAAAATTTGGAGAATGATTAAATTCTTCCTTTATCCAACTTGTGACTCAAAAGTACTAGCAGACCTATATCACAATATGATCCTAAGTTAAGATCTACCAGTTCACAGGATAAAATCTGGAGAATGATTAAATTCTTCTTTTATCCAAGTTGTGACTCATAGCGATAGAAATGTCTATATCACAATGTGATCTTGAACTCATCCAGATCTGAGAGTAGTTCTCTATTGTCCAATACATTATCTAAGAGACTGTCATCTCTCATAATGTCTTTTATAAAAGTGTTCATTATCTCAGAGATCGTCACGTCTTAAATAATGAATACAAATGGTGGAGCCCATAAGTCAATAGCCTGACAAAAATAATTTTAACTCAAAATTATTTCATTAATAATTAAAGAATACAAATGTATTATATTTCAACCATACCAAGTCTTTTCCTACAGTGATCTATCTTCACTCGAGATAAAGGTTTGATAAAAATATCTGTTGTTTGATCTATAGTGCAAATGTATTCTAATTTTACAATATTCCTGTCTACCATATCTCTTACATAATGGTAAGGAATTTCAATATGCTTGGACCTATCATGAAAACCTAGATTCACAGAAAACTTGATGGAACTCTGATTATCACACTGAATAATAATAGGATTCATGGGTTGACCAAATAATCCCACAAGTAACTTTCTAAGCCAAAATGCATTCCGAGAGGCCATTGTTGAGGCAATGTATTCAGCTTCTGTGAAACTCTGTGCTATTGCTTGCTTTCTACAAATCCAAGATATCATCGCTGAGCCTAAACTAAAACAGCATCTTGAAGTGCTTTTCCTATCAATAACACTTCCAGCCCAATCTGAGTCTATATACCCATGTAAGTCCAAGTCAACTTTCTCATACTTGAGCCTAAGATTAAAAGTGTCTTGTAAGTATCTCATGATGTGTTTGACTGCAACTAGGTGAATCTCCTTTGGCTTACACATAAACTAACTTAAAGCAATAATAGCATAGCAAATATCAGGTCTTGTATTTACCAAGTACATAAGAGACTCAATCATTTGTCTGTAAAGAGTAAAATCTATGGAGGGTGATTCTGTTGTCGCTTCCTTAAGTTTATGTAGATTAGTCTCCATAGGATAAGACATAGGTTTGCAGTTCCACATTCCAAATCTCTTCAAGATGTCTAATGTATACTTTCCTTGATTAAGTATGATGTTGTCAGAGTTCTACCATACTTCCAGTCCTAAGAAGTAATGAAGGAGTCATAAATCTTTCATTTCAAATTCTCTAAGTAGATCTTTCTTGCATTGATCTATAAGAAAATCATCGCCTATTATTTAGTAAATCATCAACATATAGTATCAAAATTATCATATCATCTTTATCCTTTTTATAATAGAGATTTGGATTAGCTTCATTCTTGGAGAATCCTAAACTGGAGAGATACTTATCAATTCTTTCATACCATGCCCTTGGAGTCTGTTTAAGCCCATAAAGAGCTTTCTTGAGCCTGCAAACAAAGACTTTATGGTTATGAGTTTCAAATCCTTCAGGTTGTTCCATATAACCTATTATGTAATCTTTCCATTCAGAAATGTTGTTTTCACATCCATCTGATGTACTTTCCATCCCTTTGATGTTGCAATAGCTAGGACTACCCTTACAGAAGTGTATCTGGCAATTGGAGCAAAGGTTTCTTCATAATCAATTTCCTCCTTCTGAGAGAATCCCCTGGCTACAAATCTGGCTTTATATTATTCAATGCTACCATCAACTGCATGCTTGATTTTAAATATCCACTTAGAAGAAACAACAGATTTTCCTCCAGGCCTTGGAACAATTTCTCAAACATCATTCTTAATAATGGATTGGTATTCTTCCATCACAGCATCCTTCCAAGTTGTATGTTTAATAGCATCTGAAACATTGGTTGGTTCTAATTTAGATAAATCACTCATGCTTGTTGTATAACTAGAAAATCTTTTGGGTTTTTTGCTTTCTCTGAAGGTTCCAGATGGTGCAGCGAAGTCTTGTGCTTCCTCTACAGTCTTAATAGCCCAAAGTGGTCTTTTCTTAGGATTTTGAGTTTCCTCAAGATTAAGATTTTGAATTTCATCTTCAATTTCTTCAATGTTCTCCCTCTAAAACTCAGATTCATGATTTTCTTCAGAACTAGGTATATATGTAGGATCTTCAGGACTAAGGGATCTTTTGAATGCTAAATCTTCTTCAAATATTACATCCCTACTACATTCAATGTTTTTCTAACCATATATGAAAATTCTATATGTCTTAGATGTTTCACTATACTCGACAAAAATATCTTTCCTCCCAAAGGGCTCTAACTTAGTTCTCTTTTCTTTTGGAACATGTATCTATACTGGGCACCCAAATATCCTAAGATAGCTTATATTTGGTTTAACCTTAGAAAAGGCTTCTTCAGGAGTTTTATCTCTAAAGTGGGAGTGAGGACTTTTGTTTTGGATATAAAAAGCTGACAAGAGGCTTCTGCCCAAAGATAATATTCTAAATTTTAATCAAATATAATAGCTCTTGCTACTTCTATAATTGTTCTATTCTTCCTTTCCACTACCTCGTTTTGTTGTGAGTTCTAAGGAACAGTATACTCTCTCTTAATTCCTGCTTCTTTACAAAAATCTTTAAACAAATCTGAAGTATAGTCCCCTCCATTATCAATCCTAAGAGTTTTAATTTTGTGTCTTGATAAGTTTTCACTTAAGGTTTTGAATTCTTTAAATCTCTTAAAGATTTCTTCTGATTCTTTACATTTTAAGAAGTAAATTCATGTTTCCTACAGAAATCATCTATAAAAAGTATATAGTACCATAATCCTCCAAGAGAAGGAACAAACATAGGTCCGCATAAATCTGAGTGGAATAATTCCAAAACATTGTTAGTTTTTCTAGTGCTATCATAAAATGGACTTTTGGTGTTCTTACCCAGAGCGCATCCTTTGCATATGCTTGAATTATCTTTATTCAACTTAGGTAAACTAGTAACCATCTTCTCCATAGTTGATAAGGCTTTGAAGTTTAGATGTCCTAACCTTCTATCCCACATTTCATTTATATCAGCAGCTTCATGAATTAAGGCTTGAATAGGTTCTATGTTTAATTCATACAAGTATCCCTTTCTTTGACCAATCAACTTTGATTTCTTAAATGAAGAGTTCTTAGAACAGGTCATCACTTTACCATCTATGAGTGCAACATTATGTCCATCATCTTCAAGTGTTGTAACAGAGATTAGATTCCTCTTTATTCTTGGTACATAGAGTACTCTTTTGAGATGGAGAGAAATACCTAACTTCAGTTTCAACATGCAATTCCCAATTCCTTTGACTAAATGATTGGACTTATCACCTATAGTAACTTCGTCATTAACTTCCTCTAATATTGAATCTAGTACTTCTTTGTATCCCGTAATGTGTCGAGATGATCCACTATCAATTACCCATGTTATGCTTGATACTTCATTTCATAGTGCAGAATACAATACACGTTTCTCAGGATCATAGTTTTCTTCTTTCCTAGTGATGTTTGTACAGTTTACTTGCTGTTTTGAATTCCCAGGGCAATTAGATCTATACTATCCAATTTTTTCACATTTGAAGCATTTTATTTTGGATAAATATTTCTTAGGTTTGTCATTTCTTTGATTACCCTTCTTCTTGAAGTGCTTCTTCTTACCTTTATAGGAATTTGTGTTGAGAACATAAAGTTCTTCATCTTCAGTTTTCAATTTTCCTCCTTTCTTAAGTTTCCTAGATTCTTCTTGAAGGCAATCTCCTTTAAGGCTATTGAAGTCTGGAAGATTGTCTCTAGCACTTACTCCTTGTGAGAATGTTTCCCATGAATTCGGTAACCCATCTATAGCCATAAGTGTTAGCTCTTTGTCTTCAATTATGGTCCCTATACTTGCAAGTTCATCTCTTAGACTACCCACCCTTAGGAATAATGAATTCATAGATTCTCCCTTCTTTATCTGTATATGATTTAGTTGCCTTTTTAGTGCAAGGGTTCTAGTCGCATTGTTAACCTCATATGCATTTAATAATACACTCATCATATTAAATGTTGTCTGATGTTTCATTAGCATAGGTACTATTTCATTTTTAACCTCATCTAATATGATTAGCATGGCTTTCCTATTTCCTTTAATCCAGATAGTTTTATGAGGATCAGCATCAGGTCGCTTGGATTCTTTATCAACAAACTATATTACATCATTGTCTTCAAGAATCATCATAATTCTAAATTTCCAAGCAACGAAGTGTTCTTTTCCACCAAACCTATCTTTGGGTCTGATTGTGCTAGCCATTGAAGGTAGAAGGAGTTGCTAGATATTTTAAATCCGATTGTCAATTTGCAGAGCCTAGGTTTGACTACCAAAGCTCTGATATTATGTAAAGTTTCTCCAAATTCTAAACAACCAAACTTTACAATGCCTTTGATCTACTTGGTGAAGATGATCTTTTATATATCTGACTTGTATCAAGTTTTACCAATAGTATAATAACTATTCTAGAAATGTTCTTATCCCTGCAATAAATCGCATAAGGCAGTAATAATGTAGAGGAGCAAACTTGATTGTGTATTGTATGTTCTCTAACCTCATTTTTACCTCATACTTATATTGCACCCAAGAGGCATGCCCTTTCAAAGGACATGTCTCTTTCTAGGTCAGCCCTTATGAATAAACTATTGATTATATTCCATGATCGGTGTCTCCTAGAAAACATAATTAGTTAGTAAATATACTAACAACAATCATGCACAAGAACATTATTAAATGCTCCTAAGGAGGCCGCTGATAAGGTTATTAAAGAGGCAAATCCGACTAAGGATATTCATACATTATAGGATCTGTACAATCTGTAGTTCAGATCAGTCATGATTACCAAAGTTATAGAATTAACATGTACAAATTGTTGGAGATGATGGTCCAAGAGGTATAGGTGGAGAATGTTATTCAAATTGTCACCAACAATGCATGGTCACAGGAAGACTTTTTTGGGAAAGGCATCCCACCAATTTCTACAGTCCTTCTGTTGCCTGTTACCTGATTTAATGCTTGCCAATATCAGAGAGATTGGATGGATTATAACAGTGTTCAAAAATATGAGAAACATCACAAAACTTAGCTACAATCATAAATGAGTGCTTTGTCAACAAAGAAAGGAGCTTGAACAATCAAGTGCACATGGCTTGCCACAAGATTCATTACATTGCAATCCATTGTAAGAACACCACCTTCTCTCAAGAAAATGTTTTAAACCAATTTAAGGTTCATGTCTCGATATTGTAAGAGGGCAGTAGAAAAGGTCATGAGGATAGTCTTTGATAGTGTGCTGCCAAGCAAATGGAAGCACCATTCAAAGTAACCTACAAACTTATGATTTATGATACTTGTAGTTTGCTTTTCCTTTTATCCTTTATTTTGGTTTTTTTATTTTTTTATTAATTACGAAAAAATCCAAACTTTTAGGCAAAGCAAAGCCTTGGTCAAGGTAATGCATTCAGTTGGCGAGGATAAAATATTGACAAATTATGTCAATGAGGTAGTACATATAGCCAAGAAGACTAGTGCATTATTATGGTGAAATAGGAGAAAATATTGAATCATTTGGTAAATGATTGTGGATGGACTGACTAACTCCACCAGCCAATACACTCCATGTGGTACTACTTAAAGCTCAAAAATTTATTAGCCAATCTTATAAAGCAGATAAGAAGGTTATGGTAGTCATCACCGCATCCATTGAGAGGATGACACTTAAAGAAATCCTTAGATGCAGATTAAGATGAGTTAAAAGCCCAAAAGGCTAGTGGGTGTTGTTGGTAAAATCTATATTGTAGCCGACGGGTAGAATTTCATCTGAAAGGGCACATGGCGGTTGAGTCACCCCTTCGAGAAAGTATATGTACACCGTCCGGAAGAGACTTTGGATAATCATTGTAATCATCATAATCATAATTGTAAGCATTGGAGTGCAAATTGCGTATATGAATAAAGTATCTATTATGCGTTATATCTTACTGTACTACATGTGATAAGTATCCTTTTACCCTGTACGATAAACATTTGGCACCATTGCCAATCGAACCTGGAACGAAGGAAATGTTATGAAGATTAATGCTTAATTTGCTCAGTAAGGATAGGAATAGGATAAAGGATAAGGATGAAATATGCAAAACCCAGGAAGCTTTAATTTTAACACAAGAAGCAGAGCATAGACAGAAACTTTAGTAGATTACCTACGAACAGTGAGGGGGTGAAGGGGCACAAACAGAGGGAGTGCATTCACCTAGCAGACCGAGGAATGCCAAAGAATTGCTATAAGAGACTCGACAGCGATTGAATTTGGTGAAGGAGACAAGGAAGGAGTTCCTTAACTTGTATATGCCAAGGGTAGAGAATCCAAATGGAAGGGAAGCAACTCGCACGGCTCGAAGTGCCGAAGGAGCACAAGCGTGGAGTGAACTCTTCAATCTCGATACACCCGACGAACAAATACAGGTAGAGAATGGAACAACTGCGCTTGAGGAAGATCTTTTCTCACCAAGTAACACAATTGTTGGAAGTAGGGCGGTTGTCAGAAGCAATGCGGTTGTGCAGAACAATGCAAGTGCTCAAAACATTGCGGGTACACAGCAAGTACCACAAAATCAGAGGAAAGTAACAATGGCAGGACCAAAGGAGAAATTGCCAAAGTTTAATGGCAAAGGGACAATAGATCCGACCAGAGAATGCAAGACATGTGAAACAATATGGACAGCAAATGGTGTAACGGACGAGGATAATTGGGTCTGGCAGTTTCCAGCAACCCTACGGGGTGTAGCAATTGATTGGTTTGCAGATACCGATCCTCATAAATTAACTACATGGGCAAACATTAGGAAGGAGTTCCTAGCAAAGTTCCAACTGCTAAGAGACAATAATGAAATTGTAGCAAAAATATACATTACCAAGTAGGGAAAGAACAAAACGATCCGTGTCTATGCAAGAAGGCTAAAAGAGTTGTGGGGAAGATGGAGAACCCACCAGCTGACGGATTAAAGAAACAATGGTTTGTTGAAGGGTTATGACTGGCTCTGAAGAAGAAAATGAAGATTGTACCTCCAACATCGTACGCAGATACGTATAATCGAGTGACGGACCTAGAAAGTGAACAAAAAACAAGCAAGAAGCACAAATCCTCGGACTCAAACGATTCATCATCTGAAAGTAGCAGCAACGACGAAGAATCAAGCAAGAAAGTTCGAGCGTTGTAGAAAGATATGCTACAAATGATGAAACAATTTTAAAATCTAAAAAAGAATGCTGACTCAGTGAAGGGAGAATTGTGGTGTACAGACTATAAGGAGGAGGGCCACACAAAGGGCTCCTACCCGAATAAATAATTTTGTGATATCTATCAAATTGCGGGACATTCCATAAAGGAATGCCCGTTCAACATGAAGTCAAAGGGACACCAGCGAGTGTTACTGATACAGGAAGTGTCCATCGGAACAAACACGAACAATGATGCAACCTCAGAAGGATATCGCAACAATAACCGGTGCGAGAGGGGTGGTAATAATAATAACAATAGAGGCTGGAGTTGAATACAGTACGACACAAGTGGACGGCCAATGATATAGTGTCGTGCGTGCAACCTCTGGGGGCACTTCGCCAGAGATTGTACCACGAAGGAGACGCTGCAGCTATTATGCAGATGGTGTGGTCCGGAAGACCACAAAGATTCAAAATGCCAAAAGCAGAGGGTAAATTTGTTAAGCATTGAAGCATGTGATGAGAAGATACTAGCCATTACTCATGACCAAGCTAAGAAAGCGAAGTACCCTAATGCAGAGGAAGAAAAGAGGAGGTTGCAGCAAGCATGAACGGAGTTAGAAAAACAAATGAAAATGGGAAAGTTACAAGTAAAAAACACTGTTGACACCTCGAAGAGGCACCTGGCTGAACAAAACATGATAAGACAGGTAATGCAAATAGAAGTCCCTGTATAATTAAATGACCTTACAATGCCTCAGTTACGGACAATAATTCTAAATATGACATCACTTCCGAAAGCAACAGAGGAAACAAGAAAGGACGGTAGTGGAACAACTATAGCAAACCTAATGCTACTGGCACTCACGACAGGAAGACATCTGGCAGTAGTTGAGATGGGTATCCTGGGAACAGTACTTACAGACATAATTGTGGATGAAGGGTTAGGCGTAAACGTTTTATTAGAGGATATATGGAAAAAGTTGGAACAACCTACGTTGTGGCCACCTACGTTTCAATTATTGCGGATTAGCACGAAATCAAGCCGTTGGGAACCCTGATGGCGTAGCCGGTAACTATCGGAACACAACCATTTCTATTAGATTTCATGGTCATTCCGCTAAAAAGAAAAGGGTATGATGCTATCCTTAGACAGGGCTAGTTGGTGCAAGCAAAAGTGAAACATGATTGGAAACAAAATACCTTATCCATGAAACGCGAAGGCCAAAGATTCTTAATTGACTTACACACGCAAATGATAGGTGAGGAAGCAGCGTCGTTGGATTCTGGGGGCGTAGGTGAAGGGGGCGACGAAAGGAAGAAGAGAATGGAACCTGATGAGGGAGTATCGAGACTAGAAGGACAGTCAATCGATGACGACCTGGACTCAGTAAATGGCCTACTCCATTGGCAAATGGAGAACTATGAGCTCTTTCCGAGCTATAATATATTAAGAGTTGACAAAGGTAAGAAAGGAGAGGAAAATGAATGTCCGAAGGAATTCAAAGAAGCGAAAGAAGGCAAGGCAGTTATGGCTAAAGCTAAAGGAAAGAACATACCGTATGGCTAGTAAAAGAGGAAGAATATACTGTATGAACCCAAAAAAATGAAAGATTCCACTGTACGGTACATGGTGAACAGACCGCGCGGAAAGAAGAGGTTACACCACACCATGGATTTAGTAGAAAGGTGTCAGTAGCAAGGAAAACACATCGTACGGTCTGCACAGGAAACAAAGAGGAAAGGCTTAATAAAAACTTCAGCAGTACAGAGTGAAGGCTCTAAAATCAAGAATACAGTTATTGACAACAAGGAGTGGCAGTTGATGGAATTCATGGTACCAAGTTCGAGGATTGTGATCGAAAACAAGCTTGGAGATATGGAAAGTTTGAGGGAGAGATTGTATAATTTAAATAAACTTGATGAGTGACGATTGCAAGCACACTGGGCCACGAAGGTTACACAGAACAGGCATAAGGCATGGCATGACAAGCACTTGAAGTTGAACAGATTTCAATCAGGACAACTAGTGTTGAACTATAATGGGCGCAACGAGATTAGACTAGGCAAATTTAAAATAAAGTGGGTCGGGCCATATAAAATCTGCGAAGTGGATGATAACAAAGCAATAAAATTATGGACGCTCAACAGGAAGGAAGTAGTTGATGCAGTGAATGGGTTGAAGCTAAAAGTCTATCATGAAAGAAATAATGCACCTCCGTGGATGAACAATTGAGAGACAGTATCAAAATAGTAATTATTAATGTATATATGTAAATGTAAATAATAATAAAGAATGTAAAATTGTATAGAGCAGGGATAAAAGAGTAGACTGAAGACCATATAATACACCATACGGTTGAAAAGACTTGTCTACGACTTCAATAAATCACATGTATTAAGTGTGGGAGAAGAAGATCACACCGTACAGCTATGAGTTGGAAGGAATAGATCACTGTACAACCGTACAAACAGGAAATGGAGCAAACTCGTACGGCTAGAGATACGGTACTGTCGTACCACCAACTAGGAAGCATAAAACAAAAGTATATGTACCATACGGACATACGGACTTCGAGAGTCACCATACCACCGGTTTAGTAGACCGTACGGCCTTGGAAGGAACAGTTAGTAGGCTATATAAGATCTATTGTACGGCCAATTGAGGTGACCGTATGGTCTCAAGAAAGTACGGCCAATAGAGAACAAAAGATAGAGAAAAGCGTCGTACAATAAAGAGGAAGCATACAAGAGATAGAGACATCACCGTACGGCCCTTTGAGAGAGGAGGCGACAAAAAGCAAACCATATGGCAAGGGAGTCAAAGAGAGGAGACGATAGGAAGCAGACTGTACAGCCATACAACACAAGTAACACAATTACCGTATGGTAGTCTGTACGGCTCTGGAAGAGCACCGTACGGTCAGCTATAAAAGACACATTATTGTATGACCATTGTTAAATGAGGTAGAGGCGACCATATGAAATACACTATGGAGGCAATACATTGTGTAGCCATACATTGTACAATATTAACAGCAAAGAACCACTATACGGAGCAACAAAATATCTTACACCAGTTCAGATACAAAAGAAGACCACTGTACGAAAATAGAAGAAGGGTGATAAGATGTTCTAAAAAAATTAAAATAAAAAACGACAACAAATCAAAATAGTTCGTAATGAATAACATATGGTGCCGAAAGGAAAGACATAAACAAGTAGTGAAGAAAACATAAGCGGTTGGCAGAAAGAGTATGGGATCAAAAGAAAATATCAAAAATGGTGTGTTCCATGGACTTTTGTGTGGGTTTGAGGGTGCTAATTTGGTCTTGGCAACCGGGCGCTCCCTCTCAACCCCACCCTGTATCGTGACAAGGAGTGCATCTGGGGTAGAGCCCCAGGACCCCACGGGGGCACTGCCCCTCGACCACGCTGGGGGCATTGCCCCCTAGTCCCCCGGTCAGTTCAATTATCAATCGTGGGAAGTGTGACCAGTTAATGAGACATAGAGATGCTACAGGCATAGAGTGTCTGTGTGCTAGAGCTGCAGAGAGCACTGGAGCAAGCTTTTCGAGAGAGATGCTACGCTTTGAGGCACTCAGAGTAGGTGTTGGACGTGAGGCTATCTTGGTGGATGCATAGAGAGCTCAGGAGGAGTTGACCGTCCAGTTGGAGGTAGTAGAGCGACACTTAGCTCAGCATACCTAAGCATTGGAATTAGAGAAGGCAGCATAGGTAGCTATCAAGGTCAGATTGGCTAAGGAGACAGTAGTGTGTTAGCAAAGGCTACAGATGCAACGTGTTTTGGAGACCAGTTTGGTGCAGGCACAGGAGGAATGTGAAAGTGATGTGACGGAAAAAAATCTATCCTATTATAGTTAGTTACAGTTAATGTATTCCATTTTGTTAATATGTTTCGGTAATTTTGTAATTGTCGTCCAGAGATGACTTTTCTTTTTGGGGGGATGATGTTGTTGGTAAAATCTATATTGTAGCCGACGGGTAGAATTGTATCCGAAAGGGCGCGTGACGGTTGAGTCACCCCTTCGGGAAAGTATATGTAAATCGTCCGAAAGGGACTTTAGATAATCACTGTAATCATCATAATCATATTGTAAGCATTGGAGTGCATATTGCGTATAAGAATAAAGTATTTGTTCTGTGTTATATCTTACTGTACTACATGCAATAAGTATCCTTTTACCCTATATGGTAAACTGTGGGGGCTCTTGTCTTCATCTCTGTGCATTGAAAGGAGAGCAATAGATCAATTAAAAAGAGAAAAAACAAGTCCTTATCGTATGTTTATTTGATAAATGCAACTTTAGCTTTAATATTACAAATGCAAAACTTTACTTGATACATAATTGTTGAAAAAATATTTATCTTATTTGTAAATTTATGGTGGAGAGATTATGGTACTCAAAGGCCAAATATTGGAAGGCTAAAAACTACTGTTTTTTGCAATCCCAAATGCACTGTAATGTCCCCTTTTGTACTATGGTAGGAAATAAGGACAATTACCTGGACTCCCCTTTTTACAATGTGATTTGAACGCAATTTAAAGCAAGTAATACAGTGATCAATTGCTATTTCTGATATAACTAATATATGCAAATTGAAATGATAGCAAAATCTGATATACAATATATTATATGCCAGGAATATTATTTTATCACTTACAGTGCTAAAAATGTGATGCTGAATCTGAAATAGTCAATAAATTTGTGCAATCAATTATATTGCTTTCAGCAATGGCTGTGATATCTGATAGGACAGATTGAATATGCAAATTAGATATTATTGATAGAAGAGATATGTGAAATTCCGATTATCAATGAGATGCTTGCACTCAATAATGGATGCTGTGTCTGATGTATATTCCTTTGTCTCTGCAATCCTCAGGTGTCGTCTCTGATCTGCACTAGACAGCTGTGCCAAAAATGCCAATGGCAATTTGCTCTAAACAGAGCAGATCAGATATGGATAAATAAATAAAGAGAACACTATTCAATAATACTCGAATCAATCATCCTCAACCAATCTATATATCCTCCTCAACTGATGGTTGTGTCTCTTAGACTTCAAATGACATGTCTTCTTCCTTTCAAGAGATCTCACCTTCTCAATTACTCAAAATCAGTTCTTCATTATTGTGACTCTTCTGCTCTTATTGATCTATCATCAAACTTAATCACATGTCTTTAAGGCATATCCCTTAGTCATGATCAAATGTCTTCATTAGATCGATAACTATTGTATGGGAATCACAGGCATTATTATGTCCTGTTACCCAATCGCTGATAATGTTTGTGCCTCTTCGTAACCAATATTAATTAGCTTATGATCAGTAGTTTAGCATGCTTGTCTTAACCAATATTAATTAGTTTATGATCTGTAGTTTAGTGTGCTTGTCTTAACTGAAACCTTAGTTATTCATTGATCTCTTTATCGACTTATTATACATCAAGTCAATCTTCACTATTAACGTCCACCCAATATTTATCAATCAACATTTGATTATTATCCTTGATGCATATTAAAATGTTATAAATCTATATCATATACTGCCATCAATTCTGTAACTTATTAGATTATCATATGAATCACTTTACTCTTGGTATTGCCGTCCATGTTTATTATCCACATATAGAATTGTCTAGTTAATGAGCATGCTCTGCACAATCGGTACAATCCATGCTTGGGATCTTATCCTATGAAACCATGTTATTTATACGACTTCACAGCTTCCTCAACTTTTATTCTCTAAGTATACTGGCTTCTACTAATTCTACTAACTGCTACTGATAATGGGGCTCAAGGACTGTCACTCCTTGTCCATGCTTGCATTGTATTACTCTTGATGAGAAGGGTTCAAGAATGGGGATATTACATGCGATTTTCAGTGTGAGCTCAATTGGAGCATGTTTGAGCCTTTATGATAATTCACAGTCACACCAAGATAAGGAATAGATTGACCTAGACGCACCTCAATGACCTTGTCTCTGTTCAATATAACAATTTCCTCCATGCTTAAAGTGGAAGGGAAGGAGTCTCATAATGCAATTCACTTGGATGACAGTGATCCATACTTGGATTGGATTGCCAAGGTTATGGATGTCATGTTCATCAATGAATGTCTAATTGAAATGGAGAGAGGGAGCAAAAACAATGGAAGCAGAAGCATTGGGTGACAGTGTACTTGATTATTCATTTCACTCTTAACAAGGATGACTCAGATTTACCTTCTAGTTTGAAGCTGAATACTACTAGGGTGAGGAGGAAGTTGTAGTCTATATTTCTAAAATATTTAAAATTTTGTATCTTAAGTCTTTGACAGATATGATATGTAAGACTTGTGACAAACTGACAATCAAAACAGACTAACACATTCTCTAAATCTATTCATTTTGTTTCTCATATGTCACTTATTTATGTAAATTATTTTTATATTCTTTTATTTAGCAAGCTACTTTCCAAATCCAATCTGAGTCAAATTTCTGGGTGAGTTTTGAAATGTAGTCTATAAATTCCCATGAGGTAGACAAAAGAACTTATAACATATTCTCTAGATAGTAGCCTAGCCTGATAGCTAACAATTGGTATTAGTCGATAGTTCTATAGTATCTTTTCTTGGTGTGACAATTAGAGGGCATATTATTGGATCCCTAATTTTGTAGACCATCTTCACCAACCTTAAGTTATCTGTATCTAGTTTTCTTCTCATTTCATCCTCAAAAAGTCAGAGGTGAGGCCACTTTTCTAGAACACAGAAAGGGATTTTATTGTGGCAGGGAATTTCATAGGTTTCTACACGATATCCAGGTTTATGTTTGCGTTAAACTCTGACTTTTCTTGGAAATAAATTGTAAATGTTGATTCTTGAGAAAATTTCCATGTCTTCCCTTCTTGCTTGCATACAAAGAGTAGCATCATGCTCCAATCATCTTGATGCAACGTTTTTGACATACTAAAAGTATAAATTTTCATTCCAAAAAGGAAACTAATTTTCAAACACAACGAAATGATATCTAGCTATACATCATTCCAATGTTCATGAGTAGGAATGAGATTACAATCACAGCTAATCAGATACACAGGAGCTTAAAGTTTTTCTCACTCCATACAAGAAAGTAACAATTTAGAGCTATAAATGCTCAAAATGAACATAAATTTCTTCTAAGAGCATATTTCTTAACGGAATGGAAGTATAGAAGAATGCTTTGATAGATATTCATGGAAAAATGATATTTAAAAGTTTAGGAAAAAAATAGCTTGTATGTCTGAATCAAAATTTGTTTCACGTAGATTTGGAATCCAGCCTGCAAACTAAAAATTAATCTGCCTTCTCAACAACAACAAAAAAGGTGAATTCAACAAAGCAAAATGATCAAAAACGGCATGACATGTGGGCATGACTGATGTGTACCTTTTTCTTTCCAACCAATGGATCATCCTGATTGGGTTCAGGAAGCATCAATACAACTCCATTTTCTCTTTTCTCTTGTACCAATATCTGATTAACAAATAAACTTTAAAAGTTAATGCAATTAATTCTGATCCCATTGTAGGTCTCCCAGTCAGTTACAAAACATGGATATTCAACATAATGGAAATAGGCTTTATTAAAGAGACTGTATAGCTCACTTATATGAAGTCTTTCCTATTATCAATCAGGTCTTAAAGTCAAGAAGTCAATGCATCAAGTGCAAGATATCTAACAGTAATACATGAATGAAAAATTTACTGTGCATGTAATATAAGAGAGGAACAAATACTTGCAATTCTACAGTAAACATTGTAACTGTGAATCTCATCACTCACTTGGTATATATAAAATAAACGCAAGGAAGAGGCATGGTGATACCGCATACAAGCAAAGAACCCTCTTCTAGAATAAGTCAAAATAGCACTACCATTTTGGCCAAAAAGCCCTAGTTGAATTAAAGGCCCCAGAAAAGTTAATTCCCAGGTATTGAGGACTGTAATGCAGTAATGATACATGATACACATGGCAATTGTCAATGTCCAACAATGCCCCTGTCTCAGGAATCCCTGTTTAAAAAGATCCTCGTCTTATTTGAAAAAAATGCCCAGGTAATGGAGGACTCTAATGCGGTAATAATACATTATACACATAACAGTTGTCAATGTTCAACAATGCCACTGCCCAGGAATCCCTGTTTCGAAAAATTCCGGTCTTATTTTAAGAAAGATAGATCACCCTCCATATGCATGATGTCAGCCCATCCACCAATAAATATGTACACCTATTATTTGTTCTAAGAGAGGGAATGCCCAACTGAAGTAAAAAGGTTGGAAAAGAAGTTCAGGCTATGGTAGAGTGCAAAAGCCCGTTTTAGTTGTCATAGATGATAAAAGGTTGAAGGGTAAGACACCCTTCTACTCCAAGAAAGGTAAATCTCTCTTAAAATATTTGAACACTCGCAAGCAAAAAGAGGGTGCTGAAAAGGCCAATCAAGTTAGTGCAAACAGTGTACCATTCCTTCAATAAACCAAGTCAGTATCTGGAGAAGACTATCAAGAAAGTTTGGGCCTCAAGTAAATTGCACTGTAATCCAAAGTTCTAGCCTTTGTTTTCTGATAAGAGATATTGAGATCCGGTCACCAATGTTTAGGCCCTATTTTCCTCTGGGTCAGTGGATCTAAAAATTATGTTCTATGCCCTTGGACTTAAAAATAATTGACCATATGTATATATTTATAATTGATACATATAGCCATATTTGTAGAGGGATCTTGAAAATCTGTAGTATCCATATCCAATATTGTCTCGGTTTCCATGTAACTCCGGGGTTGATTGATAAGTAGTTCATATCAAAAGGGGACAACTCTTCTTATTCATTTCAGCTCTTCTCAACTTGTCTCACTTCATCATGATGTAAACATACTGATGGAGCAAGAAGCACAGAAAGCTCCAAAGAACAAGCCTATCAACATAAAGCGCAAACACATAAACACTCACATTTAGAATCTTGAGAGACCAGACATGTTTCAAAATCACTTCCTTATTGAATATAAGCTCGAAGTGCATCCTTTTGTGAGGTTGGAATTCCATTAGGAAGCTGCGAATGAACAAAAGACTTAGTTAGAATTCCAGCTAGGAGCTGAAAATGTTATTGAAGGGGGTCAGACTCTTTTTTTTGAAGCTTATCCCTTAACCAATTGCAGCTCACGGTGTATGAATTACTCTGGTTTCAAAATGACATCCAACTTTTGATATATCTCTTAAGAAACATTTCTTTGAAGTGACGTGTCTTTCTTTTTACTAAACACCACCTTTGATTTGTTTCCTTGCTGATAGAACAAATCCCACCGTGCTTCTTCCTAATCCAAATGCACCTTATTATAATGAGCCACTGTTTTAGTTTTGTTAACAGCATCATTGGATCGCACCCCCTTGAATACATGGCACTGACTTTTCTTATAAAATCATACTTTAATTTGCTGAAGTTTTCCTCACTAAGCCTCATCTTTTGGTTACTGTTCTTAATTAGTGTTATCCTTAATCCTTGGTAATCATCATCTTGCTAATATTAATTACTTCATTGATCCTTGTCATACTTTAGAAAGATCATTGCCTTTGTTGTGTATATTCTCAAAGTCTCAAACAAAATCACAGCCTTAATACCAATAACATCTTATTTATCACTGCATTGTTTTTAAATCACTGTCTGTGCAGAATGTTTTATACATTGAATTGCTGAATGCTTACTTTCATCATTGCTCCTTTAATGTACTGATTTGTATGGATTGAATGGAAATATCACACATTGTGTGGGAAGTAATACAGATTCCTCTTCAATATACATATTTGTAAGGGCTTTCATGAGATGGAGGCATTCTCCCAAGTTTCAACACATACCATTGGGATTGAGAGCATAGGCTGCCATAGGAAGTGGTGTCGTATGCATTCCACCATCACATCACAATGGACCTAAGATGCTCCAAATAAAATCCCAAAGTAGGGGTCCCTGCTATGAATTGCTTGTCTAATATGTCCAAGCATGCTATCAAAGGTCTCATAAATCTCTCCAAGGTTAGGAGAGTCAGTTTCAGCATATCTGATCACTTGCACAGTAGACTCAATGGAAGAGCATACATAGCTGGAAGTGCAAATAAGTTACAAAAATCAAAATCATCAAAAAGAGTGGATATGTTTCACAAGTTAGATGTTATGGTAAATCGATGTTGCTATAGTTGTATTAAACAAAGGAGATGAAAGCTCCTTATATAGATGTACAAAGACGATGTTTCTAAAAGAAACAATCGTGAACTAACATGCAAGTACATACTAAAAAAAGTGTTTTCCAAACCACTGACCTAGTGGATCTCTAAATATATGTTCTACACCCAGTGTATCTTAGTTAGTACATGCAAGTAAATACTCAAAAATTAGACTTTTGATGCAACCAAGAAATCGCGGGATAAAAACCCTTAACCAGGCTTCCGATTTCAAAGAAAAATCCTCGAAGACGAACCACATAAGCTTCATAAAATACCTCTAATGATTTTTATTTCTAAAAATCAAAAAGAAAATTTCAGGAAAAAAAATTCCAAATCAAAAGAGGCTCAAATTTTTCTTTAAAAATCTGTCAAATTTTATGAAATCCCATTTACCTGCTTTGATACCATGTTATGGTAAATCGATGTTGTTTTAGTTGTATTAAACAAAGCCGATGAAAGCTCTTTATATAGATTTACGAAGACAATGTTTCTAAAAGAAACGATTGTGAACTAACATGCAAGTACATACTAAAAAAAAAGAATTTTCCAGACCACTAACCCAATGGATCTTGAAATATATGTTCTACAACCAGCGGATCTATGCAACAAACATGCAAGTACATACTCAAAAATTAGACTTTTGCTCCAACCAAGAAATTGCGAGATCAAAACCCTTAACCAGGCTTGCAATTTCGAACAAAAATCCTCGAAGACGAACCACAAAAGCTTCATAAAATACCTCTAATGATTTTTATTTCTAAAAATCGAAAAGGAAATTTCAGGGAAAAAAGTTCCAAATCAAAAAAGGCTCGAATTTTTCTTAAAAAATCCACCAAATTTTACGAAATCCCATTGACCTGCTCTGATACCATGTTATGGTAAATCGATGTTGTTGTAGTTGTATTAAACAAAGGAGATGAAAGCTCTTTATATAGATTTACAAAGACGATGTTTCTGAAACAAACAATCATGAACTAAAGACAAAAATAAAAACTACCTAATAAACTAAAGACTAACTAAGATGACCATTACAGAAACCTTATAATTTCCTAATATTAGAAACGAACATTAAATTAGCATTTTGAGAATTAAATGATAAAACCAACAATGCCAATTTTCTTAACTCATTGTGGACCACCAATCATCTTCAAGAATTTTTTAATTCACACTTCTTCCCTTCGGTGTGCCTACCTCATGCCATTTAATCCACTCTACACTAACCACCATTGATTGTCTTGACCTTGTATAATAGTTTCACTACAACAAAGGGCCAAGCTCAATTGAAGATCAAGGGTCAAGATTCAACCCTACAAACCCTAACTAGGGTTGCCAAATTTACAACCAATCACATAAGGACACCACATCATGGGACAATGAGAAAACTACAATGATATTTCCAGCCAATGAGAAAATAGGACACTTGGCATGTTGTGGTTGACTATGCTTGAAATAAGAGTTTTGGGCAGTATAGCTCAATGCCACCTCACCATCTTTATCTTGAATATCTATATAGTCCTTTGATGAAGAGAAAACACCTTTTCATAGTTAACATTTCTAAATTTGATTAACTCTTCCGAAACTATCAACTTCTTGAGGATGAAGGTGGTGGCCTCTATGACTTCATCTTTCGAGTTTTCTCCATACTTTGAAATCCTCCCTCATGGTCCTACCTGAAATTAATTGTACTTGATTGCATTTTTGGAATTGATAAGATTGTCTTCATGTCCATCTCGATCTCAATCTACACTTGCATTTTAATTGTTCTTAATGTTGAACTTTCCTTCTCACTTGCAACCACGAGTCTAATCATCTCCTTGTAGTATCCACTTTAAGTTTTGATCTTGAAATTTGCTTTATTTCTCCTCTTCCAATGATCATCTTGCAAATAAGAGAGAAGACAGAGAGGAAATTGGAACTGATATTGAAATTGAATCTTCACTAAGGCATTTAATGAGACATTTCAAAAAAAAATTGGCAGGTGATCATGTGGTTAAGAAATTTCATCTTGACTCTTTGATGTTGATTAAAAATGACTTTCAGATTTCTCTTGCTTGTCAATTTTACAACTTAATTCTCACAATATATTGAATGTTTTCTAATGACAAAGATCTAAAATTAATTATTATCAAACTACATTTAATAAGATAGCTCAAAATCATGAAATTATAAGTGATTTCGCTCCATTACATATCCAAATGTGAGCTCTTACCACCTCTAGACTAATTATGAGGATGATTTTGCCCAAAATTATTGCTAGCCAAGGGATGCTGAGTTTGTCCTTAAACTCCTTATGCTAGTCTATTGCTTGCAATAATATTCAATCCCCCCCACCGAAAGTGACAATTTGTTGCCTCCTCCAAAAGGAATCTCACAGGTAATCAGGGAGAAGACCGCTGCCCTGTACAACAGAGGCTTTTTTTTTTTTAACTTGTATGAAATTAAATGGCAAGCCACCCCTATAAATGCATCTGAATGATGAAATGGCATGTCTATTTAGAAAGGCTGACTTGGCCAAATAAAATTTGTTATTTTCCATTTAATTTTCCGGCCCCAAGGGCTGCCCTTGACTGAGAGCAAAGGTTTTATTTAAAGTTTCATTATTTCTAGGTCGGAAATCTTCTAGGTGGGAGGACAAAATCCTCTAGCATGGTTAGAATTTGACCCTATCAAAGGGCGATTTTAGTTGTCCATAAAACTTGTTAAACTTGCCTTCCTCAACTTCAAATCCTTATTCGCATCAACTCTATTACGATAATAGATAGTTTTGATTATCTTTGTTTAGTATCAAATGGTTATCTATTGTAATCTTTTGTAATATTAGAATGTTTCTAATAATTAGTTTTTGGTTTCTAGAATAGAATGTTTCTATTCTTTATGATTGTTTCTTAAGGACACATCATTTAGTCTCTTGTATAAATTGATATCTTGATCACTGTTAATAACAAGCAAATATTCTCCAATTACTTTGTAATATGGTATTAGAGCCAATACTCTAATTTTTTTTTAAATAATTATAATTTCTTGGTTGAAATTATCTGCCTTTTATTTTCGAAATCATTTACATGCATATTTGCTTCCAACTCTCTCTATAATCCGACTAGGGTTTCCATTCTAAGAGATCTAAATCCGCCAATTTATGGTTCAGTTCTGCAACCCATTTCTGTCCAGATCCGTCTATTTTTTCTGCATATTTCAGCCATTTTTTGTGGTTGCATCCTTCCTCTTCTACAACATCTTTCAAAAACTAAAATTGGAAGGTTGCATCCTTCCTCTTCCCCAAACAATCTATTGCTCTAATAAAATATAAGCATGTTGAACTAGAGATAAATAAGATTGATGAGCGGTCAATGTTTAATATTGGTCCACCCATCCATGATTATGGACCATCCATTCCTTATCCATGCATGTCTCATATCTACCACCAAAACACTCACCTTGAGTACTCTATAAAAAAGGATGGTGTAAAGGTTAGTTTTTCCAAGTGGAACATATGAGGAGCTAGCAACTTAACCATCTTTGAAAATTCATTCAAAATAAGGTGAGCACGAGACACGAAATGATATGGCATGAGCATTAAAAAACTTAGCAACAGATTCAACCACATCTCATGATTGTATGCTAAACAAATCTGCAACAATATCACTTCTCTTCTTGCACTTGGTAGAAGTACAAGCCTCTTCCCCATGGGAACAAACATCCATGAATCCCTTAGGCCTTGAAAAATTAGACTGCATACTCTCCATCAAAATCCCTTTACTGATTGCCTCCTCCAAATGCAATCTAGTTGCCTCAATTTTCTCAGCTTGAGTTATTTGTTTTGCAACCTTTCACCCATTGATCACCTATCCATGAAATATGGCAATAAAATCCAATATAGAAACCCATGTATTGTTTTTGGCACAAATGGCACTCCCTCTACTAGCCCCTTTTTTTTTTTCCTTAAATTCATCAACTATTGATGCAAAATGTTATAGTAGTAAATGGGGGTTAAATATGCCTTTTGCATAGGTCTTGAGGAGTAGGGAAGGACATCCAAATGAGTTTGAGTCTGCTGGCCCTTCTACACTTCCACTCCCTAAAGACCCCAGTAGCTGCCATGTGTCTCTTTCAGATCTAGATCTACTTCTTTCTTGCATTTGAACTTCAATGTTCTCACTATCTCTACTCCCACTATTGCTCATGATTTCTTTTTCCTTGGATATTAAAAAAGAACTGCAAGTTCAAATAAAAAAGTAAACTCATAATGCCTTCCTATGTACTAGAAGTCTTGAAAAAATCTCAAAATATGCAACACTAATGGCAACGAACTAATGTAAGATGAATAAATTTTCTCCTCTTTTAATTGTTGTTCTCTTGTTGACCACTTGCTGCTCTTCTATTGCCACTCTTCTCTTTGTTTGCAAACATTAAAAAGAAAATTTTTTTCCTCTCCCTTTCTAGTCGCTTTGATGGATGCATTGGTTTGGATTAAAGAATGGGTGTACTTGTGGGCCCATTCACCTGTTTTTTCAATAAGAATTGTGTCTCTTTAAAAAGCATCCATAAATGAGTTTGGTCGGCCCATATGTCCATTGAGCCTTTTCTTGTGTTCCAAAAATGTTTGTCATTTTTAACAAATAAGGGGACAAGGACGTAACATCCCCATGTCCCAAAACATTCCTAGCATGGGTATGGAGCTACCAGGATAGGGTATACGGTCATGGAGCATAGCTTACAGCTCTAAGACTTCACTTATTTTCTATTCTTTTATACAAAAATGAGTTGGTTTCTCTATCTTACCTCAAAAAATAAGAAATTAGACCATTATGACACCAATGACACAATAGAAATGCAAAAATTTCAAAAGGGTATACACAGACACCAATTGTTACATCCCAAATTTTGTTACATTTAAAAATAATCTTCTAGCCATTGGAAAAATTCAAGTGAAGTTAGTTGTTTGGTAAATTTGTTGAAAATGATTGTTCATGTGAAATTGATCTATCGATAAAGTTGTTGAGATATTTTGATTCTTGTAAAATGGAAATTTGGTTATTAGTTTTTGCTTCATGTGACATGTTAGTTAGCCATTATGATGGGAATCGAAAAATGAATATGTTAGAAATTGAAAATGATTATGTAATATTTTATTATTATTTCAAATTGTGGAAATATATTATTACCCGGAATCATTTCCATCTTGCAAGAGCATGATGAAGGGGGGAAGTGTTGCCAAAATGGGAGTTCGGAAGGGGACACCCAAATCCACTATCAAGCCATCAGGTATGAATCTACCCACTTGGACCAAGGACGAAACAGCTAGACAAGCAAAAAAGTACAAAGATGACCATGTGCTAATCTAGTTAAATGAAAAATATTATAAAAACTTAATCAAGAAATATTACCTTCATTATATGGATGAGTCTCAGTGTACTTGTTATGAGATCACGTCTTAGTATAATAATATCGTGTCTATACTCATACTCGTGTGGGTATAAAATGTGTATGTATGCACACACACACACACACACACACACACACACACACACATATATATGTATGCAAATCTCAATATTAGGCGTATACATACATATTAAGGCTACCCAAACAAGCATGAATATAAAAAGGGGCGACATTAATATACTAAGGCATGAACAATAATGTTGTTACCACTCTTAATCTTTTATTACGATTTTTGGCTATCATTTAATTATTAATTATTTAATTGTTTGGAGCGGCCACCTTTTTCCATGACTCCTCCTTAAGCATCAAGCTATATGCAATTCCTTTTATTCAAATATGAACTGGAAGACCCATGCAGACATTTTTTTCCAACTCAATCATTCTTGCGTAACTGGGCATGCCCACGGATGTCTATTGATCATCTTGCTCACCTCTTTATGGATGTTTTTATTTATATTGCTCTCACCCCTCTTGGGCGGTCTTTGCATTCAAATTTGCTTCCATGAAATTTTCTTTCTTGTTCATGCTATATCCATCTATGTTTATATCAAGTACGGTGGTGATTATAATCGAAAACTGCCTTGATTATTGTTGGCCTGTGAGGAAATCCAGTTTATCATTCTCTGACCGAAATTGAAAGCTTTGTTAGCAAAAGCGGGTGGCATCTACCTAATGCCAATATTGTCCAAATCACGCCTGTAGAATCAAGTCATGCATTTACATTCATATGTTATTTATCATGTTACATCATGCATCCTAAACTTATCGCCTTGCCTCTTAGAGCAGGCCTTTGTTTTTGTTTTCATTAGAAACCCAGAATCGGGATGTGTAGCTTAGACCTATTCTTTTCCCGTTATATCTTGTGACAAGAAAGAAATTGTTTGATCGCCGAAAGGCTTTACATGTGATAGTACTTGAATTCAAAAGCACATATGTGTCTATCATGAGTACCCACCCATACAGAGATATTGCTAATATATCTCTGAGATGGGAAGTTGCTCTAAATATTAAAGTAATAATCAGAATAAAGGCCTAATTCACTTATGATGCCATAGGCCAGAATTGGCACGAAGATGGCAAATGTGTAAGTACTTTTTTGAACCAGAGATCATATATTGAACCTCCCTAAGGACCGACATGGTCGAGATGGAGGGAGAGAGTGGGGATAATCCTACAATGAAAGGAAATTAAAATCAGTAATAACATTTAAATTTAGTAACTAAGATAGCTCATGGTATCCTTGTATAAATTCTTGTTGTCAAGTCGAGCAATGGGTGATCGGATATCTAAGTTGCCCATCTAAAATCCTTGGCCAATGTAGTTGATGGCATGTTTGCCACTACATTCACCAAAGGTCAAAGTGCTAGCAATTGTGAGATAGGCTGATTGGAAAGTGTCCATAGCCTTGATAGCTGACTAGTCGACACTCTAACACCAGGATGCTCTGTGGATGGATAAGGGTGTCCCAAGCCGACTCCAAGGGTGGGGAAGGTATTTCTCAGCGGAGATTGTCTGGGGATACTAAGAGTCTGCGGTTAGGAAGTTAAGCCCATGGCAATGCTTCTCCTCTCTTCCAGATGCCAAGGCTTGCACAACTCAGTGTCATCTATCCTTTATTCTTTGGTAACCTTTTCATGTTTTTCGCATTTCATTTAAAAATATGTTGCTTTCATGTATTTGAATATTTCCTAAAGTCAAAGGCATAAGCCTATAACACAACGGGAAATTGTGAGCCTCTTATATGAGGGGTCTTGAGTTCAAGTCTACTCAAGATTAACTAATAATAATAATTAATCACAAAAAATAATTATAATTAGCTATGGCTTCGGCCTATTACCGATCAAAAATAAAATTCCTAAAGTCAAGAAATTAGATTAGGAAATGCAAGTAAAATGGTAGTTATTAACTAAATGTCATGTGAATCTAGTAGTTAAATGGTTCTTAGTCTCTAACAAATTGGAAATGTAAATTACAGTTATCTCATATTTCCCCCTTCATGTGAAAGAGTAGAATAACTGATTTAACTATATCTCTTTTCATTTGGTTAAGATAGTGGCCTTTTCCTTTAAGTTAATTAGTTACGTAGACTTCAGATTTTTAGCCTGTTACACCAATATAATAAAGAGGACATAGAAAATACTGGGGAAGGGGGCATGAATCAACATTTTAAACTTTTAAAAACATGAAACCACATAAAACATAGTGAGAGAAAAGTACGAAACACAAACACTGAATTTCACTTACAGAACCAGTTTAGGTAAAAAACCACAAGATACAATAACTTTCATTAAGAAAATGGGCAACAACCCAATTACACAAGTGAGCACAAACTACTAGAGACCACCAACATTCCTCAAAGTGCCAACTCCAATCAGCTGAAGCACTAACTCAATTGCTAAACTCGATAAATTTAAGAACACACAAAACAATGTGTAATGGAAGCAGCATTAATTTTATGAATACTTTTGCACCAATCTTTTAACTGCACAACTCCTTCAATCACTTAGCAATCAAAATCACACGCATAGAATAAACCTATATAACCCACTATTGCTTAGCTTATTAACATATTCTACCTTAGCATTGAACATCTTCACTCAAAACACTTTCAAATTTCATCTAAAATTCTTGGACATAAGCAACTCCATGTGCATGGTCATAGGCATCAACTCATCCCTCGGATGGCCTCTAGCAAGGTTTCCAAATACTTGTGGCTTGCTGTCTAAACCTGATGTCCAACACAAATGAGTGCAAGTTGTTCAAAGTTTTTCATAACCTCCAACTAAACCTTGTTCAAATTTGTGATATGCAGCAATAGTTCACACCAAAAAAAAAATGTCCACTCCAGTAAAAGAGACGTGTGCTAAAATGAAAGACCCATGTGTGAAGGTGAAAGTCCATTCACACAGATTATCTCCTATGTTCAACAAATCACACATAAACCACCACCAACTGTTACTATTGGCCCTTAAAAACATCACATCATGACCATGCGCCAATCAAGAAGAATATATTAAACTTCCAATCCTCATGCCCAAATATAACAATAACTTGCAAAAGGTATCTCTCGCAAGGTAAATATTCTCCTCACACCTTTTGGAGGAGCAGCACCATAGTCACCTTCAAATCATGAGTCCTCACACTCAAAATCCATGCTCAACTTTGTATCATTTTGTCTATGTATCATGTTGTTTCTTTAACATCCTCTCCTAGCCTTCACTAAATATAACACACCCTCACTCCAAGCTTCTTTGATGCCATGCAACTTTGAAAACATACACACAATGTACACTTATTTCACACCAATCCTTTTACGCTCCAATTCGTCACTCCTTCATTACCTACAGATCCAAAACCATTCCATCTAAATCTATTGACAAGTTTATTCCAGCTACACACACGTTTTCTTAGAAATTAATGTCTGATTGTGCAACTATAGCAATAATGAATATCCATTCACACACCAAAAGAATAACACTACTAATATATTTAAGGTATTGGATTACTAAGATGTGGGGTGAACTAGTAATCAACTAAATTCAAACTTTAACCAAACTTCAAAATACTTGATTAATCAATATCTAATCTAACACTTAACCATTCATTCATCCATGTTAACTTGCGAACTTATCAATGAAACATCCACAAAAGTAACACCACGATTTTTATCATGGAAACCCTTAGTCAGCGGGAAGTACCAAGGCAAGAATTAATACCTACAAGTATTTTGCACTCTTCTGAAAGGTGCCTTGTTAAAGGCTTGGCCATATTAGGAGCTTACAATAATGTTTGATTAGGAGTCACCCAATTAAGGACTTATTTCACACCGGCTAAGATCTTTACCCTATTAGGAATAACCTTGTTAAAGGAATTTTTAACTCAAATCAACGAGCCACCTGATTAAATTAACTTCAGACCTGGTTCTTGCTCACCTTGTTAAAAGTGACCTTATTAGAGGCTTTTGAAACATGAAAACGTGTTAGGATTCACCAAGAAGAGTGATCTAGACTTGGCACTATAAACTTATATTTACAACTCCTTAAAGAAACTGTCTTCCTGCCGAAGACAATTCCTTCACAGGAAACTTCATTAGTAGATAACACGTGTCACTACAATGGACGTTTTCTACATAGTTCTTCCTTATTGCTCAGCCTTCCCCACCAGGTTGCCATGTGTCCTCTCACTTCTGACTCTCGCCAAAGGAATGTGGTCTTAGCAACCCCCCTCGACACATGACCATCTCGTGGAAGGCCTAACAAGAGTAAAAGAATGGTCCCCATAGACAACAAAGACCAGTCAGCACTTGGGCCAAAGTTCATGCCTCATTTCAAATTCAAAACTTTTAAGCGACGTGTGTCTCAAAGTGACATCCATCCTCAGAGTACATCTTCACACCATGAGCATTTGTGGTGCGTCGACGACAAAAGCATGATAATCTTCAAGGAAGGATCACATTCACTATGAAGTGGTAGTCTCCAAATATGGAAATGGAATCAACTCCATAGAGCAGGATGCAAAAAGATAAATGATTCGCCTCATAGGAGCGAACTATAGAAAGTGAATTATAATGCTTGACAAGTTGGTGGCATCGTTCTCATGATTGAAGATCATTTTCAAAAAAATGTAAGGCTTTCTCCTCTCCAAGCTATATATACCCTCATTGTTTTTAAACTGAGTGAGCTCTCACATCTCAGAAAAAGAGGAGAACAAATTGGATATTCAAAAAAAGATCAAAGCTCCTTATTCTCCCTGGGATGTTCTTCTCAAAGGATAGGAGTTACTGCAATCATTCTTGCATCTATGTAATCACATTGGCTAACATTGTGCCTTGAGCTATAACTGTGTCCCAAGAATTATGAATAATATTGATTGTGCCTTTGGCCCTTTGGTTTGTTCTGTGATTCAATTCACTTTTTATAGCTTATCTGCCAGCAAAACTTTTGTTTAGCTTTTGGAATGTTTGTTTCTAAGTAGATTATGCTTGTGTTGCTTCTCCATTCATGAAATGGTCATTTTATGCTTCACATTATGTTACTATAGTAGTTGTTTCTAAGTAGATGTACGGTATGGTTGGTCTGCATGGTCCTTCAAGTCTTTACTTTGAAATCACTTGTATCTCAAAGCCTTGGAGTGTCTGTAAACTGGGTGAATCGCCTCTTGCAATTCCATCTTTTTCCAATCTTTTCTCCACCCTAGGCAGATGTCATGAGCCATGATTAATGTATTCTTTCTTTATAAAAGCATACGCTTATATTTATTTTATTGTTTGAGTAAATACCTTAAATACAGCAGTGTGATAACACTAATGTTAAATTATATCAATCAATAGCATAAAAATTATAATTAATAGTATTAATGTTAAACTAATGGTCACCGAGCAAAAGGTGTTGATCTTTCATCTCACATAATTATATTACAAATATTTTACTAATCCAAAATACACTAAATAATTGAAAGATACTCTCACTCTTATTATATTACAAATATCTTTACCATAAACTATAAATACTTTTCAAATAAATATAATATAACTTTTATAAACTATACTAAAAACAATAAATAAACATAAATCCAATTAACAACATATCATTCAATAAATAATGACTAAACATATTGGGGCACGACCTTTCACTCATATTTGCTCCAAGCGATATTTATTAGGGTTAGGGTTAATTCGAAAGGCATAATAAAAAAGTGTCGTGAGAAACATGAAACAAAGTCAAAATATCCTCCACCTGTGCATGAAGACTTGCGCCGAAGTATAGACAGCCTCTACGCCAAAGTACAGACAGCCTCTACGTTAAGGTGCAGTCAAGTACCACGTTCCCTGCGACAAAGGACTGATGTCGGGTACTATCCGCAGTACGCTAGCCAATACACTTTAGGTATGAATATATATATATATAAATTCGTTCTATTCAATATTTAAGAATATAGATATAGTTAAATGAAAGGTGATTAATGAAATTAAATTAAAAAAATGATTGATATTAGTTTCTGGCATAAAGGAATAAACATTGAATTATATTGGAAAATTCATTAAGGGTAGATACAGGATACAAGTTATTTTATATCTATATATATGTGTCTGTGTGTGTGTGTGTGTGTGCGTGTGTGTGTGTGTGTGTACATATATGTACATATATATATGTATATATACACAAGTATAGATGTGAATATATGAAATATAAATAAATATTGAATTAAGGGATACATGTATAATATATTAAGATATATTCCTAAGGAATTATGATAGCATTAGGAATGTATTTCAATTATAGTACATAGGGGTCTATTCTCGTTCACATTATGATATCTTAAGGTAGGGAGTTTGTGGAGGGAGAGGAGGAATAATTTCAGGCACATGACAGATATCCTCTAGGGAACCGCTTATAGTCTGTTTCACACGCCCTTTGGCACTGTAAGTCTTCCATCTTATGATGATCATAATAAGGAGAGAGAAAGATTCCTGTGTCCTATATGAAGAAATCTTCCAAATAATTATGTTCATTAGATTAAACACTCATCTCCTCGAACACCTTAATAATAATGATGGTCGTAGGTTGCTAAATATTGGATGATTCCCTAACTTATGCCTAAATTTTTGAATTTTAGGTCAAGGGGTTAAAAAAGGATCATCACAAGAGGTATCAAAACATGATCCTACCATCCTAAAAAAAATAGTAAATGAGAAAGGGAGCAAAAATGAGCAAACAATTATCTAATGAACTTAGGAATATTATGGAACAGACAAACCAAACTCTAGCAGAGCAAATAGAGAGATCAAAACAAGCACTTCTCCAAGCATTGCAAAACATGGGAAATTCCATAAACAATCTAAAAAACAATAATTCTGGTGGGAGAGACATAAGTTCAAGTCACTCAAAAAATAATGGAGCTTCATCATTTCGGGTGCCCAAACCCCCTTTCTTACCTAGGGAGGACTCCTCGATGGAAGGGGAAGGACAAGCAACCAATAATGCTATTGAGGACGCAAGAGCTTATGCCAGCCTTAAACCAAAAATCAGAGAGCTAGTAACATTTAGAGAATTTTGTGAAGCCAACAGACAAGAAACTCCTAGGAGGGGAAGAAGACCCCAAAATCAAGATTTTAAAAGCAAAGTAAATAAAGTAACACTTCCAAATTTTGATGCATCAAAAAAATTCACAGCACACGCTTGGCTACAAAAATTGAACACTTATTTTACCCTTAGCCCTATGACGGAAGAAGACACACTTCAATTCGCGATTCTTCACTTGGAGTGAATAGCACACGATTGGTGGCACCATGGCCTTGTTACTCAAAGACACCAAAATATCACTTCTTACGAAGAATTCTCTCAAAAACTCATTAAGAGATTTGATAGAAGGCATCCCCAGGAGAATTTTGAGAAATTGACTCAAATAAGGCAGCAAGGAACAATGGAGGATTATATTAAAGAATTCCAAAAGATTTCAGTCCAAGTCACAAGAGTAGATGACGATCGCTCCACCTACTTGTTCATAAAAGGATTAAAAGACTCATTAAAGGGTCTAGTAAGTGCCCTAAAGCCCTCATCTTTAGACGATGCTTTTGAAATAGCACTAAGACTAGAGGTCTCAACCATGAATAACAAGTCATGGAATAAGCCCAATACAAAATCTCACAAAAAAGATAAATTATACAAAAAGTTTGTGCCTACAAAAGAACAAGAGGAGTTAAAGAAAAAGAATTTATGCTTCAAATGCCAAGAACCATGGGGGTTGGGCCATAGTTACAACCAGAAGAGAAACCCTTGTCGCAATTGTAGTGAAGACTGGGTACCAGGACATAAATGTAAAAAGAGGGGCCACCTCCAAAGAATGGAAGAAGATATTGAGGAAGAAAATACCAAAAAGGCAAAATATGAAGAAAGTGATGAAATAGAAGAAGGAGAAGAATTTGGAGCGATAGCCACTATTACTCAATCTTCTAAGCATCAAGTCTTAAGAATTAGGAGCAATCTCAACGGACAAAAAGCCATTGCACTATTTGATAGTGGGGCATCTCATAACTACATTGATGAAAAACTAGTTAATAAAATGAAGTTAATAACTGAAAAGTTCAAGGGATTTACTGCTGCTCAAGCCACAGGATCATTGGTACGATGTACAAAGGTGATTCCACAACAAGAAATCACATTGGGAAGAAAGCATACCATCAGAGAGGACTTGCATGTGGTTCCACTAGATTCAGATATAATTTTGGGGGCTCCATGGTCATTTTCTTTGGGATGTTTTAAGTTTGACCTTCCAAACTTGAAGATCCATTTTGAGCACAAAGGAGAAGAAATAACATTAGAAGGAATACCTGATTGTTCTACGAAACTAGTTTCATGCAAAAGAATAGAAAGAATATTACGGCATGGTCAAGGAGAGTGGGTTGCACAATGCTTAGTACTAAACAAATGTACTCCACAAGAATCAACCATCCATATAGATATTGAACCCATTATTAAGAAACATCGAAGGGTGTTTGAAGAAATTCCACCAGGATTACCACCCAAAAGAGGATTTGAACACATTATAGAACTAGAAAAAGATGCTAAACCAGTGATTACCACCCCTTACCGACATCCTCAAAAATATAAAGATGAAATTGAAAAAGCCATTCAAGAACTCCTAGCAATGGGACATATTCAACCTAGTTCAAGTTCTTTTGCATCACCAGCGGTACTTGTGAAAAAGAAGGTTGGGACAATGAGGATGTGTATAGATTATCGAGCAGTAAATAAGAAAACTATTAAAAATCGCTATCCCATTCCTAGGTTGGATGAACTCATAGACAAACTTCATGGAGCAATGTATTTTTCTAAGATTGATTTACGATCAGGATACCACCAAATCAGAATGAGGAAGGAGGATGTTCCCAAGACGGCATTTAGATGTCATTATGGACATTTCGAGTTTCTAGTTCTACCCTTTGGCCTCACTAATGCCCTAGCCACTTTCCAATCATGCATGAATCATATCTTCCGGAAACAACTAAGGAAATTTCTACTTATTTTCTTTTACGACCTTCTTATCTATAGTAGGTCATGGTCGGAGCACCTCCAACACATTGAAGAAGTCCTAAACATATTAGAATCTGAATCCTTATTTGCAAAAGCATCAAAGTGTGAATTTGGGTTAGAAGAAATTCTCTACCTGGGTCATAAAATCAATGCCAAGGGTGTAAGCGTGGATGAAGAAAAAGTTAAAGCAATAAGGGAATGGCCAAAACCCAAGACCCTAACTCAACTTAGGGGATTTTTGGGCTTATGCAGCTACTACAGACGATTTGTGAAAAAAATTTCCAAGATAGCATCCCCTATAATAGACTTAACAAAAAAGGGGGAATTTTGGATGGAAGGGGGCAGCATAGGAAGCTTTTGAAGAGTTAAAGGAAAAAATGAGCTCTTGCCCAGTCTTAGCTATTCCAGATTTTACACTGCCTTTTGAATTACAGTGTGATGCTTCTGGTGAAGGAATTGGGGCAGTACTAATGCAAAACAAACACCCTATTGCTTTCAAGAGTCGGAAACTTTCAAAAACAGAAAGGCACTACTCAATCTATGATAAGGAAATGTTGGCTATCATGCACGCATTGGCAAAATTTAGACAATATCTAGTATGTGGAAGGTTCAATATTAAGATAGACCATAACAACTTAAGGTTCTTCATGAATCAAAAAGACCTTAATGATGGCTAGCAAAAATGGGTAAGCAAGATCCAAGCCTATAATTTTGATATTGAGTACGTCAAAGGAACCAATAATGTGGTAGCAGATGCTTTATCTCGGCAAGGCCAATTGAAGACTCTTACTAGTACACAGGCGATTGGAAAAATGATATTGTTGCAGAATATGCTAAGGACCCAAGAACTAATGAGATCATGGAAGGAAATATACCCAATGATGAATTCAAAATAGTTGAAGAACTCATTCTATACAGGGGAAGAATACTGCTTGCAACAAATTCCAAGGTTAAAGGAAAAATTATGAAGGAATACCATATCAACCCTCTATCTGGACACACAAGGTTCTACAAGACTTACAAGAAGATAAGGGAAAGGTACTCTTGGAAAGGCCAAAAGAAGGGCATTATGAAGTATGTCCAAGAATGTATCACATGCCAGAAGAATAAGTCCAAGCAGAACCACCCAGCTAGTTTATTACAACCATTACCCATTCCAAATCAAAAGTGGGAAGGCGTTTCCATGGATTTCATTACAGGGTTACCAAAAGTGCAAGAAAGAGATTCCATCTTTGTAGTGGTAGATAGGTTGACCAAATATGCACATTTCTTTCCAATATCCATACATTATAAGGCACCACAAATAGCAGAATTATTCTTCAAAGAAATTTTTAGGCTACATGGGTTACCAAAGAATATTATTAGTGACGGGGATAGCAAGTTTCTCAGCCTATTTTGGAAAGAACTTTTCTGGTTAGCAGGAACTGAGTTGACTCCCAGCACCAGTTATCACCCCCAGACGGACGGACAAACTGAAATTGTTAATAAATGGATAGAAGGATATCTCAGAAACTATGTTACAGGACAGCAAAAGGCATGGACCAAATGGTTATACTTAGGAGAATATTGCTATAATAACACCCATCACATGTCAATTGGGATGAGTCCGTTTAAAGCATTATATGGATATGAGGCCACCACATTCGGAGATCTGATTATTCAAGAAGGCAAAGTACCGGAGCCAAGGATTTCATCCAACAAAGCATTGATATTATGAAAACTCTAAGGATAATCTCCTCCATGCTCAAAACTAACAAAAGATATATGCTGATCGAAAGCGAGTGGAAAGGACGTTCAAAGTTGGAGATCTGGTATTCTTAAGACTACAGCCCTACAAGCAATCCTCACTTAAGGTGAGTGGAGCAAAGAAACTAAAGCCACATTTCTATGGACCATATTGGATCTTCAGAAGGGTAGCTAAAGTAGCCTACAAGATAAAATTACCCGAGAACAGCAGGATTCACAATATCTTTCATGTATCCAGACTAAAGAAAGTCCTTGGGAAACATATAAGCCCTTGTGTTGATTTGTTGCCACTAGATAATGAAGGAAAACTCATCTTAGAACCTGAGATTATTCTTGAAAGGCGTGACAGGAAACTAAGGAACGAGACTATTCCAGAATACTTAGTGAAATGGAAAAATCTACCCACAGAAGATGCTACATGGGTGGGAGAAGAAGTCATTTCTCACTCACATTGCTTGAGGACAAGCAAATTCAGGAAAGGTGGACTATCATGAGCCATGATTAATGTATTCTTTCTTTATAAAAGCATACACTTATATTTATTTTATTATTTGAGTAAATACTTTAAATACATCATTGTGATAACACTAATGTTAAATTATATCAATCAATAGCATAAAAATTATAATTAATAGTATTAATGTTAAACTAATGGTCACCGACCAAAAGGTGTTGATCCTTCATCTCTCATAATTATATTACAAATATTTTACTAATCCAAAATACACTAATCAATTGAAAAATACTATCACTCTTATTATATTACAAATATCTTTACCATAAACTATAAATACTTTTCAAATAAATATAATATAACTTTTATAAACTATACTAAAAACAATAAATAAACATAAATCCAATTAACAATTAACAACATAACATTCAATAAATAATGACTAAACATATTGGGGCACGACCTTTCACTCATATCTACTCCAAGCGATATTTATTAGGGTTAGGATTAATTCAAAAGGCATAATAAAAAAGTGCAATGAGAAACAGGAAACAAAGTCAAAATATCCTCCACGTGTGCGTGAAGACTTGCGCCAAAGTATAGATAGCCTCTGCATTAAGGTGCAATCAGGTACCACGTTCCTTGCGCCAAAGGACTGACGTCGGGTACTCTCTGCAGTACGCTGGCCAACACACTTTAGGTATGAATATATATTCGTTCTATTCAATATTTAAGAATATAGATATAGTTAAATGAAAGGTGATTAATAAAATTAAATTAAAAAAACGATTGATATTAGTTTCTAGCATAAAGGAATAAACATGGAATTATATTGGAAATTTTATTAAGGGTAGATACATGATACAAGTTATTTAATATGTATATATATATGTACATATATGTACATATATATATATATATATATATATATATATATATACACACAAGTATAGATGTGAATATATGAAATATAAATAAATATTGAATTAAGGGATACATGTATAATATATTAAGATATATTCCTAAGGAATTATGATAGCATTAGGAACGTATTTCAATTATAGTACATAGGGGTCTATTCTCGTTCACATTATGATATCTTAAGGTAGGGAGTTTGTGGAGGGAGAGGCGGAGTAATTTTGGGCACATGACGGATATCCTCCAAGGAACCACTTATAGTCTGTTCACACCCTTTGGCACTGTAAGTCTTCCATCTTATGATGATCATAATAAGGAGAGAGAAAGATTCCTGTGTCCTATATGAAGAAATCTTCCAAATAATTATGTTCATTAGATTAAACACTCATCTCCTCAAACACCTTAATAATAATGATGGTCGTAGGTTGCTAAATATTGGATGATTCCCTAACTTATGCCTAAATTTTTGAATTTTAGGTCAAGGGGTTAAAAAGGGATCATCACAGCAAAAAGAACTAGCTTCTAAAACCCAGAAGGTCGCACAGTGGTATGCAACCAAGTCCCCACCACCACTGTTGCTTCCCATAGATATATTATGCCCCGTCGAAGGCAACTTCGAGTCAGGACGCAATTCTGGCTGTCAAGAAGCACCTCACCATTGCTTGTACAAATCCAATTCAGCTAACCATCTGCATCTGCTTACATACATTCAGCTACCAACTTAATCGCACAACCCTTTTCAATCTCTCACTTACACACAACAAAAATAACACTTTGCTATATAAATCAACATCTCAACATTAGGTTAGCGTAGATTACCCTAAACATGTTACACCATGAAACCCATCTTAGCATGACCAAAACATAATACCAAACCCTAATTCATAATTAAGCCATTTGAATTGCACATCAATCCAACAAAGAACATCTAGCTTGTTCACTTTTTATAATAAATATACACAACTTCAAGAAGTTCAATCACAACTATCAATGTATAACCAACCCATCACAACTTATTGGCTCAATGTCATTGCCACATCAACAACCAACTTTACAACATGAAAGATCTATTGAAAACAGCCTACATGTTACTGATTCAAGATCAAACACAAACATTCAACCTTTTCTTCATTTTCCTTAATGTACTTCCTTCAATCTATCCAAAACATGCCTTCTTGTAAACCAAAACATGAGTGATTGTAACCATGATCAAACAACTAAATCAACATCAAAAAATGTGGATTTCATCTCTTGAAACGTCATAGATCTGATGGACCAAACAAGTCATTCATTGTTTGTCATATATTGTTCAACCTAGTTGTATCGTTTCACTTCAACCAATCATAACTCACTCAATACTTATGTGCAGTACATGAAATTAAATATACAACATCTAGAGACATCCCGAGTCTCTCACATTAATTGTGCATTCTAACTCAACACACAAATCAACAATACATTTGATTTGGACTCCGTACAAGCTAGAACATAACCACTTTGATAACCTATACACTAGTTGACATCAATGACAACAAAATAACTGATCAAATAATCATCAAACATATGATGCAACATCTCTTGAAGACAATCAACAATATCAACCATCTTCTAGCAACTCTTCAAGACAACTAACAATCAGATATGCCAATAATCTCCCCCTTTGGAATTGATAGCAACACCAATTAATGGCAATACCAACATCAACACCAACCATAACTGATCTGCAACACAAATCATCTCAAATCTGTTCTTAGGTCTTCTCCCCCTTGTGATCTTGTACTTTTGTCTCCTTGTTTTGTTCCCTAATGATCTTTTACTTCTCTCCCTTTGACAACAATGTCAAAGGTGCCTCATTCATTTTTTACTTCACCTTCATACTTTGAATCTCCAACAACTTTCTCAAGTCAACCAACTACACTTTTTACTGACAACCAACTACATACTCCCCTTGAGAAGTAGTCTCCATTACATCAATCAATAGAAAGATATATAATGAGTTCAATGGATTGATATAGTAACAGCATCTTAGTTCTAATCCGGTAGGGGAATGACCCCTAGCTTACCCCTAAGATACTAAAAACGTCTTTAGGTAATGGATTTGTGAATATGTTTGTAACCTGTTCCTTTGAAGATACATAATCTATCCTTACTTGTTTCTCTTTTACCTTTTCCCTTAGAAAATGGTATTTAATTGCAATATGCTTTGTCTTGGGTTGTTAGACTGGATTCTTTGATTCGTTTATGGCAATTGTGTTAGCACAATAGATAGCTACCGATCATGTAAACTTTCATTTATTCCTTCCAAATCTTGCTTAATCCTAATTGCTTATGAACAATTACTTGAAGTAACTACATATTCAACTTTAGTTGTAGACTGAGATTATGTAATTTTGTTTCTTTATTATCCATGACACAAGTCTTCCATGCACCACCATGTGTGCTCTTCATGTCATCAAGATTACCTGCTCAATCAACACCAGTAAACACTTTCAAACCAAAATCACCGTTGTGAGGATACCAAAGACCATAATCAACTATCTTTAAGATATCTGAATGTCCTCTTCACAGCTATCATATGCACTTCCTTTGGATTCGACTCAAATCTAGAAACTATCCCAACTATATGAGCTATATCAAATCTACTATGTACAATGTAATGCAACTTTCCAATCATAGATTTGTATAGTGTCTCATTAACTAAACTTGAAGTGTCATCCTTAGACAACTTGCATCATGTGACCATAGGTGTTCCTACTGGTTTTGAATCCTCCATACCAAATGTCTTCAACACTTTAACCAATCATAGACATTTCAAATTCTTTCTTCATTTCTTCAGCAAAATTCATACTCATATCATCATCTCCACCAAAGATAATATCACCCACAAAAACTTCAGCAATCAACAGTCTATCACCTTCCATTTTCAAATACACATTGCTATCTTCACTTGGTCTTTTGAAACCATTCTTTACCAAGTATGAATGTAACCTTTCATACAATGCCCTCGAAGCTTGCTTTAAACCATACAAAGCTTTCTTCAATTTAGGAATCATATCCTCATCTTCTAATAAAGCAAACTCATATGGTTGTTCAATGTAGACTTCTTCCAATACACCATTCAAAAAAGCAGATTTCACATCCATTTACAGCTTTCATGGTCTACCAGCAACCTAACGACTTTAAGTTTGGCCACCAATGCAAAAGTTTCACCATAGTCCAAACCTTCCTCTTGTGTATATTCTTTGCAAACTAATCTTGCTTTGTTCTTGACAACTGCACCATCTTCATTCAATTTATTCCTAGAGACACATTTTGTACCAATCAAATTCTTGCTCTTTGGTCTAAGAACTAAAGTCCAAGTATCATTCTTGTCAATTTGATCAAGTTCTTCTTCCATTGCCTTGACTCAATCATCACTTTTGAAAGTTGCATTCACTATTCTAGGCTCAAATTTAGAAATCAAACAAATACTTTCTCTAATCTTCCTTCTAATCTGCACTCTTGCATTCCTATCACCAATAATCTGGTTTGATGAATGATTCAATTTCACATACCTTGGTATTATCGGTTTAGGCCTTTGAGCTTCTTCATCATTTACTAATTACACCACTGCTTTTTCTTCATTGTTTTGCACACCAATCTCTTGCACTTTCAATCGAATGAATATCATGTCCTAGCCCTTATTCTGTTTCTTGCTTGTTTGAATCATTATGCACTTCAAGTATGTCTGGAAATTCATCCACCTTCACATTAGTACTTTCAATCATTTTGTTAGTGCTTTTGTTCCAACACTTGTATGCTCTGCTCTTGGTAGAATAAACTAAGACTATTCCTTCATCACTCTTAGGATCAAACTTTGTAGTGAAATCATCTCTTGATAAAACATTTTCTTCTAAAGGCTTTGAAGTAATTCACACTAGGAGTATGACTATACTATAATTCATAAGGTGTCTAACTAGTTCCTTTCTTAACTTTTACCCAGTTCAATATATAAACTGCAATACTATTTACTTCTCTCCAAAACATCTTTGCAACATCTCCTTGCAATTAAATGGTTCTCACAACATCCACAATTGCTTTTTTTTCCCCTGTTTGCCATACCATTCTACTGAGGAGTCATCGGAGCTGACATGTGTCTTTTGATTCACAAAAAAAGAGACAAGCTAGAGAAATCACATCAGACTGACTAGGAGTTTTATGTGGGCAATCTTTCATTTCATTCCATTCCTGTCACAATAGTCAACAAACTCCCAAAAAGTGTACTCACCACCTCTGTTAGATCTTAAACATTTGAGATTCTTACCAATTTCTTTCTTAATCAAAGCTTTAAAGACTTTGAACTTAAGGAAAGCTTATGAATTCTCTCTTAAGAAAGTAACCTACGTCATTCTTGAATAGTCATAAAAAAATAGCATGAAATACTTGTCACCATGATAACTTCTAGTTCTCATTAGTCTACACAAGTCAATGTGTACCAAAGCTAATATATTCAATAGGCTTGTTAAAAGTAGAACTTGTCAACTTACCCAATTGGCATTCCTTGCACATAACATTGTTTGGTTTACTAATGCGGGCAACAGTCTAATTGCATTAGTTTTTCTCATCTTTATCAAATTGTTAAAGTTCACATAGTAACACCTATTATGCCATAGCCAACTATCTTCAACCTTTGCAACCAAACTACTAATAATTGTAGTACTCAAATGGAATAAGTTAGCTTTTGTCTGTATCCCAATTGCATTCAAATCTCTTGAGCTTCCTAGAATCCCCCATACACCTCTTTTGAACTCTAGATGATATCCTTTATCATTCAATTGACCAACACTGAGCAAATTGTGCTTTAGACCTTTAACAGAATAAACATCATCAGCATTACTTTTCCCATTCAAAGAAATTGATCCTTTACCTTTCACCAAACATGGACTATTGCTGCCAAATCTAACAACACCACCATCAAACTCTTCAAGCTTGACGAACTTGCTTCTATCTTCGGTCATGTGATGTGCACAACCATTGTCAATTACCCATTCAAGATTTAATTTCATAATTGAAATAGGAGCTTTTTCACCAATAATGATTTCTTCTTTGTCTGCAACAAACACAACTTCCTCTCCATCATTGTCATCAGATTCATCATCATCGATCTCTTCCTCATCAACAACAACATAGCATTGTTTATTTTTTGCCCTTGAATCTCCTCTTCTTCTCTTTCTAGCTTGCATTAAGACATATTGCCGCAATATAACCAATCTTCTCATATGAGAAGCATACTTATGGTAATTTGCCCTATACTGACCGGTACCTCTAGGTGATCTCTATGCAAGTAGAGCTCCAAAATCATCTTGTTTCCTTTCTTCATCAAAGAATGAATCAACATCACTAAGAGTAGCAATTTTCTTACATTTATTTCCTAGATTCAATAACAAGGAGGCTCTTAAAGCAGCTTCACCCTAATTAGGAATACCATTGTCATAATTATTCATCTTAAAAGCAATAAGCTTACCAATTAGCTCATTAATGGAAACTTTCTCAAAAGCATTTAATTCATGAATTGCAGAAACTTTGATAGCATAAATAGATATTAAGGTTCTCAACATTTTACTCGCCGCAACATCATCTTCTATAGTTTCACCAGCATTTCTGATTGCAGCAACTACTTCTTTCAACCTATGACAATATTGAGCAGCATTCTCACCTTCTACCATCTTTATGTCATCATACTTTCCTTTCAAGCTTTCAACCCTAGCCTTTTGAAAATGAACATCTCCATCATAGAATAACTTGAGTTTATCCAAACATCACGTACATTATTAATCCCATTAATATTAACAAAGCCAGCATTAGATAAGGTACTTACAATTGCATTCAATGTTTAAATACTTTTTATCTCCACCTTCAATTGATCTACACTAAGAGTCCCATTAGGTCTTGTATACTCGTTGTCCACATGTGTCCATTATTGTGGCCTCGTTCCTCTAATGTAGAGTTCCATCCTATCACACCAAACAAAGTTCTTGGAAAATTTTGGACCTTCCTTATTCATCATCTTTTGATATTTCCTCAAGTTGTTAGGCTTTCTAACAAGAGGACCAAAGTTTTGATACCAATTGTTAATATGCTTAAGGTCCTCGATTACTGAGAGAGGGGGTGAATCAAATAATAAACTATATTCAAACTTTAACCAAAGTTCACAATACTTGATTAATCATTATCTGATCTGACAACCATTCATTCCATTCATTCATCCATGTCAACTTGTAAACTAATCAATGAAAAATCAAACAAAAACATTCACACAAGTAACACAATAACACCAGATTTTTATCATGGAAACCCTTGGTCAGAGGGATGTACCACGGTGGTAATCGATACCCACAAGTATTTCACACTTTTTTGAAAGGCCCCTGCTAAAAGTTTGGCACTATTAGGAGCTTACAACAATTCCTAATTAGGAGCACACCCTATTTGGAGTCACTTGGTTAAGGGATTTACCTCAGACCTATTAATATCTTTACCCTGTTAGGAGTAACCTTGTTAAAGGATTTCCTAACTCAAATTAATGAGCGACCTAGCTTTAGGAATTGACTTTGGACATGTTAAGAACCGGCTCACCTAGTTTAAAAGTGACCTTGTTAGAGGCTTTTGAAATTTGAGAACCTATTAGGATTCACCAAGAAGAGTAATCTGAAATTAGCACTTCACCATTGCTTGTACAGATCCAATTTAGTTCACCGTCTGTGTCTGCTTACAGACATTTAGCTACCAACTCGATTACACAACACTTTTCAATCTCACTCTCACTTACACACATAACAAGAATAACATTTTGTCATATAAATAGACATCTCAACATTGGGGTTAGGGTAGATTACCCTAAAGGTATTACACTATGAAACCTATCCTATCTTAACCAAAACATAGTAGCAAACCCTAATTTATTGTGAGCTGGTACCACACAATCATCCATTTGAATCGCACATCGATCCAATAATGAACATCCAACTTGTTCACTTTTTCCAATGAATATACACAACTTAAGAAGTTCAATCACAACTACCAATGTATAACCAATCTGTCACAGCGTATTGGTTCCACATCATCAACCCACTTTACAACATATGAAAGATCTACCAGAAACAGCCTACATATTACCAGTTCAAGATCAAACACAAACATTCAACCTATTCTTCATTTTTCTTCTTCTACTTCCTTCAATTTATCCAAAATATGCCTTCTATAAACCAAAACATGAGTGACCATAACCACCATCAAGCAAGTCGGCATCATAAATCTTCGATTTTATCTCCTAAAACATCATAGATTTCATAGACCAATCAAATCATTCATAGCTAACTCAATACTTATGTGCAGTACATGAAATTACACAACCAACATCTAGAGACATCCCTAAGTCTCCCATATCAATCATGCATTCTAACTCAACACACAAATCAACTGTGTGCTTGATTTGTACTCTGTACAGCTAAAACATAACCACTCTGATAACCAGTACACTAGTTAACATCAATGACATCACAATAACTGATCAAACAATCATCAAACATATGTTGTAACAACTCTTGAAGAGAATCAACAATACCAACAATCTCCTAACAACTCTTCAAGACAATCAACAATCAATTATGCCAAAAAACACGTCTTCAAAAACATATTGCCCTGTCATTCCCAACGATGTAGAAAGTAACCCAAGGCTGAAGAATCAATTGTATACTTCAGAAACAGCTCATAAATGCATAAGGAAAGGCATATCTTGAAGCTTCCCTTTGCTAGACTATCAAAGCTCATAAATAATTAAATTGTCCCTCATTTTATAATTGATTCATAACTGCTTAAACCAATAACACCATTTCAATTAAAAACATAGATTCTCTCATTTAAATACAATTCACCAAAATGCCCATAATAAAATCATAAGTGGTCTGTGTAAATCAAATATACATCATGCCACTTTAGAACAGGGCTTTAACGCATAGATAACTCCACATTTTTAATATCAAGGTTGCAATTGACATAGACAAGCAACCAGCACAAACAAAAACCGTGCAGCACAAGCACACAACAAGTAGCTCAAGAAAAAAACACCAAGTAACTCAAGTCTCAACCAGACATCCAAGAAGCTCAAGCACACAACCAAGTAGCTCAAGCAAGTAACTAACCAGCTCAAACAGACAACCAAGCAGATGATGAAGATATGATGAATAATCAGCAGCTTGATAAGCATTTCATTAATTTGAGTAATCGTCCAAAATTCATACAACCTTGATCATCAACTTTTGACATCAATGACAAAATATTCAACATATAATTCACAAGGAAATAAGAATCATAATCTTCTACTTCACTCTATGTCCAAAATCAAACTAAATGTAAATATTGTCAATGAGTTTGACTCAAAAATTACACAGTTAAATCCTGATAGCAATATCATAACTTGACTTGCTGTGAAAAATATCTCCTACTTATGATATGATGAGCTTAAGTGGCTTTCTAATGAATGGTACATAAGGCACAACACTTGGTGAAGGTTTTGCAAATAGGGTTGCAAGCCGAGCAGGTTTAACCATAGAGGAAACTCTGTATTTAAGCGCGCTAAAGCTGGATTAGTATTCAGATGGGTGACCTCCCAAGAAGCCTTAGTACTTCACCTCCATGACCATCAACTAGATCCAATGAGTGCTAAGTGTTTGATTTATTCTCATGAGAGATGGATCCATGCGAATCACTACTCATGAAACATGAGTCAATGAGTTTGACTAAAAACCTAGAGAGTTAAATCCTGATAGCAATATCAAAATTTGACTTGCTTTGGAAAATATCTCCTACTTATCAATTTTAAATAGGCATTTACAAGTTTACTTGATTTACAAGAAATATGGTATTCTAAGAACAAAATTGCTTTAGATATGTGTGTTAAATAACAAAGTATTATATTAAATTCTAGTTAATAGTTATGTCCCATGAAGGGACATGTCTATCCATATTTCATCTAATATAAAAGATGGCTGCCTTTTGGAAAGTACATACCGAAAAGGCAATGCTTGGTACATTTGCAACGATCCTCAGAAAAACATGATGTTATCAGAGCCATGCTGCAAATAAGAAAAGAAGGAACGTGAGAAAATACAATATAAACTATCTTGGCATCCTTCTCAACTTACATTGCTTAGGAGGCAGGAGAATCAAAGTACAGACCTCGGCAAAGGAAAACCACCGATCAGTCTGTGTTCAGTCTATTCAATCTGCGTGAGTGCAAGCGAAGAAACAAACAACTAAGATCACGTGGTAGAGATTTATTAAGGAGGGCGAAAATTCTCATAAAGTGTCTGTAGGAGTAAAGGATATCACGGGCTCCAAAGGACAAGCCACGAAGGACAAAGACTACAGTGACACATGCTAAAGGGATAAGGATTTCAAAGTAAGTTTAGAGGGTTCACAAGGTCTGCAGCAAAGTACAATATCAACTAGAAGATATGGTCAAAGCAATCAAAGGTTAAGGATTAAAAATATCGAGTAGAATGAACAATTGAAGTGTAGTTGAAAAGAATGTCAAAAGAACACCAAACTAAAAAATTGCATAGACTGACCCATTATTGTCTATTACTAAATTTATGGGTCAAATGTTATAAAAGAGTGACAGGATTCTATGTTACCAAAGGTGGCAACTAGGACCAAGTGCAAGAGTAAAGATGTGCATACGTCAACACTAATCGACACATTCAATAAGTTAGGGAATGAAATTGGCAAGTGTAAAAGAGGGAATGGCACCTCCTATTATCACCAAAGCCACCGTGGAAGATATGAGGAGGTGAGTATTATAAAAGAATCTTAAGAATTATCCTTCAATATTATGTTAGTCTCTCTCTCTTATTCTTTTATATGTACCATAAGAGCTATATGCCTTGATCTTTTCCTCCGAGAATATTACTGCAGGAAAAGGGAGATTGATTTCGGACTTGGAGGGAGTTTGACACCTCTTCAAAGGTAACATTGGATGAGCAGTTATGGAGATTGATATTCAGAGTGTCTGAAAGTCCATGTGTGTGACTGCATGGTTTTAATGGGCCTGCCCCCTGTGTACATCATGAGGAAGTGACGATCTCCAAATGATTATCATTTCTATTTGCGGAAGTTATTGAAAAATGACAATCTTACAAAAACTTAATTTTTTATTGTGATGGATATCTTATGATGTCTATGTAGATCATGATAGATTATATTTTGCATGGTGAATGTTCATATGGTAAGCATTATGAGAAAGCATGTGCGCATACCTTATGAACATTTTGGGTACATGGTGAATGTTATGCAAATTGATGTTCAAGAGACCATTAAACAAAGTACTTGGTGAATATTATATGAGATGACATTCAAGAGGTCATTACTCATAGTACTTAGTGAATACCTTGCAACTCGACATTCAGGAGGCCATTGCTCAAAGATTACATGGTGAATATCATATGGGATGACATTCAGAAGGCCATTACTCCCAATATCATTACTCAGAGTATTTGGTGAATATCATTTGTTGATATTCTGGAGACCAATACTCATGATATCAAAATGTTGAATATTTTCTAATCAAAGATATTACAACAAGGTAGTATATGGTCATGTGTTTATCCTCCCCAACTACGAGGGAGTGTTAATGTTAGTGTAGTTTTAGTCTAATAAAACTCACTAAAAATATGTATGTGTGTATGATATATGTGTGTGCGTGTGTGTGTAATTACAAACTATTATATTAAATACTAATGAATAGACATGTCTCGTGAAGGGACATGTCTACCCATATTTCATCTAATATAAGAGAGATGGTTGTCATTTGTAAAGTACATACCGAAAGGGTAGTGCTTAGTACATTTGCAACAATCTTTAGAAAAAACAACAGAAAGAAAGACATTATATCAATGCCCACAAATAACCAAAATAGGGAACGGGACTTAAAGCCTTCATATATTTGCAATACGAAAGAACAAGGGTAAGAAGACACTAAATTATGAAGGGTTATTAAACACTAAGAACTAAAGAAGAGAAAACTGCACGAGAGAAAGTGCACGCAAAGCATCTAAATCCAAAATAATGACAACTAAGTGCAAAAATAAACTGTGAGAGTAGGAAACCATTATGAAGCATAAGATGCAACGACAGGAGACCAATGCTACTGCATGCTTTTACTAAGCCCCTGACCAAAGCAACCAATGGCATCATCTGCAAGTAAATAATATCAGGGAAATGTAGTATGCGTTAATGCAGCAATGGGTTTTGGTGCAGAAAAACTTAAGTAGTTTGATTCTGTTGTAGTGCTCAGTTATGATATTAGTTCGAATTTCCCATTAAAACTTTGGAGAGAAAATTGCAGTAGCCGCCTACAATGACTTAATATAAAAATTAATTTTTTTCAAAGAAAGGGAAAAGGTAAAAATGAGTGAGAAATACAGGTGCAAATAATCAGGGACGTATTAGAAAACCAACAAAACCTTGTGAACTACATTTAACTCCCTACTCATTCAAGCATCGATAAAATATTTTTCCAAGTTGAGAAACTGAGAAGAATTTTACCGCACAAGAAATGGGATTCGAGACTTCCATGGCTATTTCTGTTAAACCCTTCGTTCCTCCGTGCTCTTATTAGGACTTCTTATATTATTTATTTATTTATATGTATATGTCTTAGTTCTTATATTTTAAAATTGTAAATTTTATTTTACATTATGTTTTTAATTTAAAAATTGGGAAGAAAAATATTTAAGCCGATAAGCTTATATGTGCTCCCAGTTTTTACAATTTCTTGTCGGAAAATTGTCAGCCTCACTGGAAAATTGGATGAAATATGTAAAAGTTTGAATAAAAACTATTAAGCCGATAAGCTTATATGTTGGACCTTTGCTCCCGATTTTTACAATTTCTTGCCAGAAAATTGTCAGCCTCACCGGAAAATTGGTTGAAATATGTAAAAGTTTGAATAAAAATTAAATAGAAATATTTTTGTACATTTCAAAAAAAAATAGAAAGATTTTATGTCTACATTTTTTTTAGAAAGATTCTCCATAGTTTTAGATTTTAGTTTTAGATTTATATACTAATTGAAAAGAAAAAGAAAAAGCAATGTACTTCAATTTTGAAAGCTGAATTTATTTACATGCAAAAAGGAAAATAGAATAAAATGATTACTTATATATGTAAATTAATTTCTATTTAAAATTTCACAACTTAAAAAATATTGTATCTATTTAAAGTCACTAAAATTCTACCATTGTATAGTATAAGTTTCATCATAAATGTATTAGTATAAATAAATATAATAAAAAATACTAAATCACTATTTGATATTTTTTATTTTTTAATAGTATTTATCTAATATTTTACTATCAAATATAATAGATATTAAAAATTTACATTTGAATAACCTTGACTAAATGAATTACAAGAAAAAATACATATAGTGAATTTACCTTACAATTTGAAATAAAATAGTGTTATATATAAATTGGACAATTTATGAACTAAATTTATCGAACTTAAATATGGTTATGGCGTCAATTTGGGTCATGGGTTCAGAAAGAGGATTATGGATAGGGTCAAGGTTTATAGTTATGGTTATGATTAGAGTTAGGGTTTACATCATGCTTAGATTTAGTATTAGGTTTATGGTTAAGGTCAAGCTAGAGTTATGCTTAGCATCAAGGGTTAAGATTATGATTAGCATTTACATCATGCTTAGGACTAAAACTAGGGTCAATGTTAACATTAGGTTTATTGTTACTCTTAGGATTAGGAGTATCTTTATGTTTATTTTTAGGTAAAGCTTAGGATAAGGGTTAATATTATAGTTAGAAATAATATTAGAGGGATACAATAAAAATTAGCATATTTTTTCTCTCAAGATAGTAGTTAGATTTTTTATGTTAGAATGATAATTACACTTAAGTTATGAGATTCACCCTATGCTTTGGATTATGATTAGCAAATTTGCATCATGCTTACCACTAGAGATAGGGTCAAGGTTAACCTTAGGCTTATTGTTGCTCTTAGGATTAGGACTAGATTTTTAGTTATACATGTGGATATCTTTATGTTTATTATTAGGCAAAGCTTAGGATAAGGGTTAATATTATAGTTAGAAATAATAATAGAGGGATAAATTAAAAATAATCATATGTTTTTTCTCAAGATTGTAGTTATGTTTTTTTAGTGTTGAATGATAATTGGAGTTAAGTTATGAGTTCGATTAGACTAATAGTTATGGTAAATGTTATGGTTAGAGGTTGAGATAGGAATAATCTTATGGTAAGCTCTTTATCAATATGCTATCAACTTATTAAATCTTTGGAAAGTCATTTAATTGTGTTCTAATTATTATTTGTGATCAATTTTTCTCATTCAATTCAACAAAATAAATCACTCCTATCAGTTCATCATTGGATGTACAAAAACGTGCAACTGCTAGTTAAATGTGTTTTTATATTAATAGTTGCTAGGGATTAATGTTTTCAATTCACCTGATTCAATTACTTAGACCTTCTCAAAGTGTCAAAAATATATTCTAATGGTTTGTTGTGTTTTTCTATTATTCATAAAATATTAAATATTTTTTATTTTTCTTTTTCCACAGTGGCCTATATATTTTTTTGGGAAAAAAAAAGATGAATTTTAAATAGTTAGATAGGTGTTGTATTGGTCATATTAGTCATTTTTGCACTTATTAACCATATATAATAGACTGAAAAATTGTGAGATCATATGAATTGATAGGTTAAATTTGAAACCGTTAAGTAAATTGATTACTAAATCGTCAATATTTATTATAGTAAACTTTTTTTTAATGATATATATAAATATGATTTTATAATATGTATTTTTTTAAATCAATAAAAGGTCGAGGCCAATAATATTTCTTAATAATTAATAAGATTTTTACATTGTTCCTCCATTCAAATGGGCACTGATAGGAAAGAACAGAGTCAAGAAACTTCGGTTTTGCCCTTGTGTCCACTATAGATACAAATAACAAGATAAGGGTATTCCCCTATTTATAATGCAATTATGAGAATTGTTCCTTGTTTTCTTAAGTGGACGCTATATTTTTTCTGAGGAAAAAAATAGATCAATTTTAAATATTTAACTCAGGTCTAGAATTTGATGGTCGTATTAGTCATTTTTGCACTTTTCAACAGTATAAGTCAATGCATGCCGAGCTCACTTGGTCAATGAAGAAATGTTTCCTTTCTACCAAGTGTTCCTAAGTTTTCTTTGTACAGAAGACAGTATCTACCGAGCTCACTCAGACATCGAAGGAATTTATGTAGAAAAGAGTGTTAACCAAGCTCACTCGGTTAACAAAAGAAAATTGAACAGAGCTAGTATAAATCGAGTTCACTTGGTTACTAAAGGAATCTTGTAAGTTTTCAGTGTTAACCAAGCTTCGATTGGTAAACACAACAAATCACTTTAGAATTAGTTTCTCCCTCTCTAATTTTACAGAGAAAACTTCTCCTATAGTATTCTCCCTCTGTGAAGGAGCTACTTAACTTCTCTTTCTTGGAATTACAAAATTTCAGAAAGATATGATAGTAAACTTCTCCCTCTTTGACAAAACATGCCAAAGACAATTATAATTAGTGTCAATGTACCTTGAGTGCAGATTCATCTACAATATGTCTCTGTCAATACTGCATCAACTGATTGATCTTCAACTTAATTTATGTTGATGCATCATTAAACTTTATTTAGTAAGCTTCACATAGGGGAATGACCCCTAGCTTACCTCTTAGATACAAAAATGCATCCTTAGGTAATGGCTTGGTGAATGTATCTGCAATTTGTTCTTTTGTATGCACATATTCCAATCTGATTTCTTTGTCTTGTACTAATTCTCTTACAAAGTGATATTTTATAGCAATGTGCTTTGTTTTGAAATGCATCACTGGATTCTTTGATATGTTGATTGCACTAGTGTTATCACAATACATGACTATTGGCTCTTTGATTTCAACCTTCATTGAACCTTCCAAAAAATATTTGAACCAAACAATGTTAGAGCAATTTACTACTGCAACCACATATTCTGCTTCTATTGTGGATTGAGATGTGCAGTTTTGTTTCTTGCTTGTCCAAGATACCAACCTTTTACCAAGAAAGCATGCTCCACCACTAGTGTTTTTTCTATCATCGAGATTTCCTGCCCAATCAGCATCAATAAATACTTTTAAGTCAAGATTGCCTCCAAGTTTGTACCCTAAGCCATAGTCTTCAGTATCTTTTAGATATCTCAAGATTCTTTTTATTGCCTTCATGTGGTTTTCTTTGGATTTTTTTGAGAATCTTGCCACTATCCCAACTGCTAAGGCAATAGCAGGCCTTGTATGTACTACATATTGTAATTTCCCAATCATTGATTTGTATAAGGTCTAGTCTACTTCTTTAGAGTCATCATCTTTGGTAAGCTTAAGTCCAGTACACATAGGGGTTCCAATTGAATTTGAACCTAGAAGTGTTAAGGATGCACTGGAAAATGAAAGTTGGATTGAGGCTATGAATGAAGAAATAGAACAAATAGAAAAGAATAAAACTTGGAATCTTGTTCCTAGACCCAAAGATAAAAATTTGATTGGTACAAAATGGGTATTCAGAAATAAGTTGAATGAAGATGGAAAAGTGTCAAGAAACAAAGCAAGGTTGGTATGTAAAGGCTATTCTCAAGAAGAAGGTATTGATTATGGTGAGACTTTTGCCCCTGTTGCAAGATTAGAAGTTGTTAGGATTTTACTGTTATATGTAGCTCATGGAGGATTCAAAGTATATCAAATGGATTCTAAATCTGCATTCTTGAATGAAATTCTTGATAAGGAAGTGTACATTGAATAGCCAGAAGGTTTTGTTGATACTAACAAAAGGGACATGGTCTGCAAATTACACAAAGCACTATATGGTCTCAAAAAATTCCCTAGAGCCTAGTATCAAAGATTACATAACTATTTGATAGATATTGGTTTTCAAAGAACAAATGATAACAATAGTCTGTATATCAAGGAAGGACCAAATAAGAAGATTGTGTTGGTAGAAAAATTTGTGGATGTACTCTATTTATAGGAAATGATGACTTATGCAAAGCATTTTCAGAAAAAATGAATAAACAATTCAAGATGTCTGTGTTTGGTGAAATAAAATTCTTTATTGGATTGCAGATACACCTGAACAAAAATGGTATCTATATTAGTCAATCTAAGTATATCAAAGAGATACTCAAGAAGTTTGGAATGGAAGATTCAAAACCAGTTGGAACCCCCATGTGTAGTAGACTTAAGCTTACCAAAGATTATGACTCCAAAGAAGTAGATTAGACCTTATACAGATCAATGATTAGGAAATTATAGTATGTAGTACATACAAGGCCTAATATTGCCTTAGTAGTTGAGATAGTGGCAAGATTCTCAACAAAAGTCAGAGAAAACCACATGATGGAAATAAAAAGAATCTTGAGATATCTGAAAGGTACTAAGACTATGGCTTATGGTACAAACTTGAAGGGAATCTTGACTTAAAATTATTTACTGATGTTGATTGGGTAAGAAATCTTGATGATAGAAAAAACACTAGTGGTGGAGCATTTTTTCTTGGTAAAAGGCTAGTATCTTGGACAAGCAAGAGGCAAAACTGCAAATCTCAATCCATAGTAGAAGCAGAATATGTGGTTGTAGTAGTAAATTGCTCTAACATTGTTTGGTTCAAATAATTGTTTGAAGGAATGAAGGTTGAAATCAAAGAGCCAATAGTCATGTATTGTGATAACACCAGTGCAATCAACATATCAAAGAATCTAGTGATGCATTCCAAAACAAAGCACATTCCTATAAAATATCACTTTGTAAGAGAATTAGTAGAGGACAAAGAAATCAAATTAGAATTTGTGCATACAAAAAAACAAATTGTAGATATATTCACCAAGCCATCACTAAGGATGCATTTTTTTGCATCTAAGAGGTATGCTAGGGGTCATTCCCCTAGCTGAAGCTCACTAAATAAAGTTTAGTGATGCATCAACATGAATTAAGTTGAAGATTAATCAGTTGATGCAGTATTGACAAGGACATATTGCAGATGAATCTGTACTCAAGGTACATTGACACTAATCAGAATTGTCTTTGGCATGTGTTGTCAAAGAGGGAGAAGTTTACTATCATATCTTTCTGAAATTTTGTAATTCCAAGAAGGAGAAGTTAAGTAGTTACTTCACAGAGGGAGAATACTATAGGAGAAGTTTTCTTTGTAAAATTAGGGAGAAACTTTCTCAAATTTTCATTGTGCTATGATATGTTGTGTTGCCATCAATGCCAAATAGGGAGATTGTTGGATGCAATTAACTAAATTGTGTGTTGTCTTTGATGTTACACAAATGTCATATTAGTTGACAGTTAGTGCATGCCGAGCTCACTTGGTTAGTGAAGACAATTTTCCTTGTCTACCGAGTGTTCTTGATTTTGCTCTATATAGAAGACAGTATCTACTGAGCTCACTCGGGCATCAAAGGAATTTATGTAGAAAAGAGTGTTATCAGAACCTCACTGAGTCAGTCTTTAGGACCTGAGTTTCTACACTTTGTCTGACTTTGTAATATTTGTGTAAACTTGTATTGTGGCCGACTTTGTAATTATGCAATTGGATTGATATATGTAATGTATTGTATCACATCCAAGTAATCAAGAAGAAGTAATGAAATCATTAGAGAAGAGCATAAGAGTGAATTACAAAGGCTACAATAGTATAAGGAGCAACAAAGATTTATCTATCACAACAAGGTGATTTGTACACTCAGAGGAATCTCATTCAACAAACCAAGTTGCAAATCAAAGATCAACTATTGCTTCATCCTAATAGGTGGATCAGTCAAAACCTTTAACAAGGTAGACCTAATAGTCTTATGTAAATATCTTTACTGAGTGCATACTTCATTGTATGTTTGTAAATCCTTTTGTAAGGTGGACCTAGTAGTCCTTATTGCTCCTAACAGGGCAGATCATCAAAAGTGATCATTGTAAGCCTTAACAGGCCAACTTTATACTGCAGTACTAAAGCTCATGGGTATCATCCCCACCCCAATTTTACTTTCTATTTGGAAGGTTTCTGGGTCACCAAATCTTGTGTTAAAGTGTTGTGTATGCTTTCATGTTTTCCAGTATCTCATGCATGCAGTTAGATCATAATTCACATAAAGGATTAAATGCTAATTGGGATAAAGTTTTAAAAGTTATTGATTCACCCCTCCCCTCTTAGTAACTTATCCTGTCATAATATTTCCAACAATACAGATCTACAGAGAAGAAAGCAAAAGAAAGTGTATTAGAAGGTAAGAAGCCATTCATGGTCGAGGTATCAAGAGATGGTGAACCTATTGTGTATAATGTTGCAAGGTGGGCTACTAAGTTGGGCTTAACATGTAGAGCTCATTTAGATATTTTCAAATCAAATTTTATAGAGAAAGATCCATGAAATATAGAATTTTTTATATAGAAAATGTCATGCCCAAAATAAAAGAGAAAAACACACCATTTTTCTTTCACTCAAAGTGATAATAGGATTATAACACATTGTGGGTAAGATTAATTTCCATTTGAAAAAAATATGAATGAAGCAAGATAAAATCTTTATTCGTGTACCTTGGAATTTTCTTGACAAAATTTTAACTTCAAATGCTTACTTATAGACCATTATTTTATCCAAATAACATAAATTTGGTGGAAGAAATTTCAAAGTGTAATAATTGTCACAATAAGGTGAATCATCATCACATCAAATTTGAAGTAAGAATATGCCAAGGAAAACTAAAATACCAAATGACTCCAATATAAGCATGTTATTCAATCATTATTTTATTGGCAAACCTGATTCAAAGGCTCAGCCGGGAAAGAACCAGGAAGAAAACCTGACGTCGTTGCCATTACAACAAAGTTTTGTATTACAAATTTCATAGGATTCCAATCCCAAAATTACAACAATTTAATTGAATATCCTTCATGACCCTTATCAAGGGTTCCATAACAATTTTTGCAACACTTTTCTAAGAACCATGGAGGGAATAGAATCTGATCAGGTGACAACAAGCATGACCAAGAAACAAATCAAACATGCATATTCATACATGGTTTTCACAATAGGATTCACAATGAATCAACACTAGGGAAAGGTGGATTCTTCCAACCAGAAGAAGTCAAGCACAACACCAAACAGATGCCCAATCGGGGCTATATACCAAGAACTTTCATTCTTCCATTTTGACATACCATAACCATACAAGGTCTGTGCTGACAGGTAGGGGCCCATAACACCCTACCCTTTCTCCCTCTTCTCATCCTGAGAAGAGACTCTACACTGGTTGGAGTCCGACTAAACAGACCTTTCCCAAAATTGGTCACTTCTGCCCTCTCCAAGGGTGAGTAATACCAAAACACCCATGCAAGAAAAATCTCAAAATTGCAAACATAAACATGAAAGGAAATCATCCAAAAATAACATGATTTTCAAAGCTTCCCAACATACCCACAAACATACAAACATTGAAACAACAACAAGGTAGCATAAGCATGAAACAAACATGGAAACTAAACAAGGGAGATGATAATTTCCTACCTTCACAAGAGGTAATGGAAATGAACAAGTTTGAGTAGAGCTTTCCCCTTCCTTCCTCCAATCTTCCAAGACTCCTCTCTAAATGTAGAGATTGGGTAACAACCAACTAGTCCAAGGAAGGCCTCTAAATAAGCCTCCAACTCAACCACCCAAAAGGAGCAATAAGTATCTCCACCTACTAACAAATCTAGAAACTCCTAACTCAACCTACACCATGGTTAAACCCTAAGAGGAGGTGGGGGTAAGACAGCTCATGACAACCACTTGCAATTTTCGCACAAAGGCAAAAAGGGGACTTTTGAGTGACCTTAAAAGTCAACAAAAGGGGCTTAGAGGTTGGAAAAGACCCCTAACCCATACCCATACCCTTTAGTTAGAAAATTAACATGTTTAAAGCCTAGGAAAGAGGTTTAGAGTCAAATAAAATCTAGGAATAAAGTAGGTCCAACTTACTACTCTAACTTACAAATAAGCACTAATCCGGATTAAGGGATGACTAACCTTGATTAAGAACCTAATAGAAAACTGACACTAACTTAACCCAACTTAGGTCCAAGGGTTACACAGCTAACCCTAACTAGCACGCTATAGAGCACAAACAATTCACGAGTGTCAAGCGACATTAAAAGAACATAGTTACAAACATTAACATTTATTGATCACAGAAAGATACATAGATACATCTCACAACAAATTTGATTACGAACAACAAGGTTTCCACAATTAGCACATAGAGATCAGTTATGTTCCTCTGTTGATTTCCTCGACTAAAATATCTGCACACTCATTGCACACATCAGTAGTCCCAAAGATCACATGTACATATGTATATATATACGTATCAGGAATCACATAAATTAAAACATCCATCCATAACAAAATTATGGTTCCTCTCGTCCTATTCAATTCTTAACCATTTAAAATATCTTAAACCAAAAATGTTAATCCTACCTTTTTACTTAATTCTTCAACATACATCTATATAAAACCTTGAATGACGAATGTCAATATCTAAAAGTAACATCACACAACATAAAATAATATAATATGTTCAAGTATATGATAATGTCTTGACATCTCAAGTCGTGAGTATCAAAATGATAAAGTAACAACTAATGCTACGAAGGGTCGGGGCGAGGCCTCACATTATTTAATCATCGATAATTACTTAATCAATATGGCATATAACTTATTCATTAATTCAGATTAAGTACGAGAATAATCATTGTTAGGCATGCATATACCTAAACCTCATAACATCACCAATAGTGAAACACCTTGTATTATTGTTAGTGCCAACATAATCGTTCTCTAATCTTTAACTATTAAAGCATGGATGTATCAGTTGTTCTCAATTTTCATTAGGACATCTAAAAAACTACAACATTACTCCATATCCATTCAAATCTCCTACAACAGATTTGACAGAGAAATTCATATTTAATAAGTACATGCGAGGAGGGAGCTTACAGAAAATGGATAATTCCTTTGACACAATTGGTGGAAAAATCACTAGGAGACACTACAAGAACAAGATAAGACTTCTCATGAACAATTTTAGATACCATTGTAGAAAACTAATCATAGAGAGAAAAAATAAGTCAGACTCTACTCTATCTCTAAAGAAGTGGGAAGAATTAAAAGAAAGTATGCATTCTAAGGAATATTTGACTAAGAGTAATAGAGGCAAGAGAGCAAGAGATAGTGTGAGGGCTGAATATACATATGGTAGAGGTGGGTTGCAGGCTAAAATGGAAAAAATTGGAGAAGTGTAACTTTTTGTCAAATTTACATTGAGCTATTTATTTTAATTTTTTATGAATTGAGTATTTGTTGACATTGACATTCTATATTAGGTGGAGAACACTAATAAAGAAGTAGATTTTGAAGATGTTGTAAACTATATGAAAACACTAGATCCTACTAAATCCAATAGTAATAACAAAAGGAAATCTAGTTCATCAGCAAAGATTTCACAACCATCGGTTCAACGCCTAGTAAGAGCCGCTTCAAATTATGTCAACACAATTGAAGGGCTACAATATATATTGGATTGCTTACATAGTCTCACTGAGAAAGTTTCCCATTTCTCTGCCTCAGTTAACCCTGTAGCTTATGTATGGAATGAGCATAATCCCAATATGGATTCAAATTAGGTAAGAGGTTTTAATTTTTCTCCAATTTGATTAAAGTATATTCAAATATCATCTTCCTATTACAATGAACTAGATTCAAGTATTATCTTCTTATATAACTTTCTATCAATCTAATATCAATTTTTTTATTTGCAACCTTGTATTGTCCCCTTTCTAGCATTATTGAATTTGAAATTGTTCCTATATTCCATCTTTGATGACATTTTTCTTCTTGTGCTAAGTTTTCCATTTTACAATGCTAAAAACATCCATTGGCATTCTATTCCAAGAGGAAAATGATATTTAAAACTATACTATTTCATTCATGTATGTATTCTCTAGTGTCCAAACTTAGTAAGGAGCTAGTCTAAAAGTGCATTAGCAGCAACACTGGAGAGTCAGATATAACTTATGGCAGAACACCCTCATTAGACTAGATGTTTAGTCATGTTGTAGAAGAAAACCTAATGCCACCGTTTATTACAAATAAAAAATTCCTAGTACCAAGGAGATGAATGGTCTTCCAAAAGCAATATATTCTACCCAAAAATCACCAATATAGTAGCAACTATGGCTATCAATGAGCATCTTCAGACCTGCAATAGAAACCCTTAAATATACTTCATTATCACCAACTTGGACACTTGTTGTATACCATATGCAGTTACTTAAATTTTGTTGTTGTGGGTTTTTTCTCTAGCAATACAAACTTTAAAAATGTTTCACTACCCCAAACACCTATTGACTCCTATTGCCAACTCCAATTAGTATAGTTTGGACATATAGCAATGTCAACACTTCTGAGATAAGTCGTTATTTGTTGTTGTTTATATAGTTAAATCAACTAGAGGTCATTATATACTCTTCATATGTGATAGAGTGTCATATCATTTGGATCCTAGAACCCCATTGATCCCATCAAGACTTTATCTCCCATTCATATGAAAAAAAAACATCATCCAACATAGCTACCAAATAGCTGGAATTACTTGTAAGATAAAATAGGTCTAAGTTTTATTTCATGAAATGGTACATCTCCTATGCTATAACTAAACTATAATTTACGGTGACTTCATACAGTTCCTCACTTTGGTGAATTTTAAGTCTCTTCCACTACTTTGCCATGAATTGATAAATGTGTTACTATTAATGTATATCAATATAAACGATAGTGGTTGAAGAAATATTTAAGCAAAAATGGGTGGTCCTTTCCATCATGAATTACTTCTTCTTCTTTTTTTAATAACAACTCCAAGAAGATGACATAAGATATTACAAAACTAGAATAACTTCCAATAGGAATGGATCAAAATCTCCTATTGTAGATCCACCTATTGCTAGCCTACTCAGTTGCTAGTTCTTTGATATATTAGTAGACTATAGAGTTTTGAGGTGCTGAATGGATGTTATATTTTAGTTGTATACAAGCCTCCTATATTTCATTCAAGAAATCAACTATAATTTTCAAAATGTTTTACCATTTTTTCCCGATGTTTCAACTACATGTAGAATAGAGTTGTTGGTATTGATGTTGATCATGATGAACTGGTTGATAAGAACCTGCAACATAAAAGTACTTCTGATGAAGTTCAAGTAATATAATAGTTCTCGTGGAATATTTTTCTTTGTCATAATTTTCATTCTTTATTTTACTTTATACATTATATTTACTTTATTTGTAAACCACATGTAGAGCAATCGTATGAAAGAAAAATGAAAAAGAGAAGACATTGTTGATAGTGATTATGTTGAATATGAAGAGAGCTTGCATGATATTCATAGTAGCGGTCATTCTAAACTTGAGGTGAGGTATATTTATTTTTTGATTCTAATAAGGTATCATCCTTGTTTTACTAATAAAATGTCTAATAATGATTTCATAATCTTATATGTCGAGTATGCATGCATGGTAATGTAGTGTTTATATTTGGGGCTTCCATAATTAATTATGTAACATAATATTTTCTTTTTCTTTTTGCAGAAACATATTGATAATAAGCTCAAGGAAGGGGACAAAGTTAGGGTGTTGTATCCACATAATGGTTCTATTGCAGGAATTGGGCAAATTCATTCCCTATCTATTGCTCATGGAATCAATTTGAAAGGAACTAGAGATGCAAATGTAAACATTATAATGGTCACAAATAATATTTCTCTTGTTTATAATGACAAAGTAGATGGAGCAATTTCCTTGAAATAGAAAGTGGGGACCTTCACACAATGGCCAATGAAATATTTGCAAAAAAATCATAAGTAAACATATTTATCGTGTAGTAGACATTGTTAGACATCTATTCTTATAACACTACTTTTTATGCAATATTTTGAATCTGTTGTTTAAGGAATTTAGTGATCATGATGTATTTCAAAGATTTCAAAACTCTTTAGAAAACTTTGGAATTTTGATTAAGTTACATATATACTCTTTGATTTTATATATATATATATATATATATATATATATATATGCAATTTTTTTTTGTATATTAGATTCTTTTTTATCGTCAAATTTTTTATGTTGCATCAATCTTATTCTAGTAGTGCTAGCATATTGCATAAGTTTGTTCATATATGTAATATTTTAAATTTTTTTTATGGTTGAGTTCAACTTTAAGGTTATGATATTTTTCGTTATTAAATTAATGGTATTAATAAATTATTTATCATATGACTTATTTAATTTTACTAAATCTAGTACTAAATATATGTCTAACCACATAGTTAAATATATAATAAAATCAAATACTAAATGTGTGACTAGCAACATGATTAAATCAACTACTAAATGTTGAAGTTGATGGAATATCAATGAATCACCTGCATGCAAACACTTATCACAGAAAGAGAGAAGCAAAAGCTATGGAGGTTGGAATTCCTAGATCCATAGATGAAACATTCTTGATGAGTAAAAAGAGAGATTACTATTATCAAAAGTGAATTGGTTAATAATTACAAAGAGAGATCATCCTTATAAAGGAGATCGAAACCCTAAAAAGGTCTAACCTAGGTTGCATCATAATAATTAATTAGTAGATGCCTAAAGTTTAGCTTAAGTAGACTAGAGTTAATTAGGAAATATCTAATTACTCTAATAGTCACCCACACCACACCACCCCCTCACTAATATAAACTTAGGGAGTAGCTAAAAACCTAGAAATTACTACAAAAAGAGTAGATTTGAGTACCCAAGCACAACCAAATCTCTAAAAAGAGGAGAAATGGAAAAAACCACATGGGAAAAACCCTACTCCTAAAAGAGATGGAAATAATATGTTGAAAAGAAACTAGTGAAGGACTGAAGAAGCCTCCAAACTAGGGAATATCCCAGATGATAGGGACAAAAGATGACCATGTAGAACACTATTGAAGCATGTAGAAGCTACAAAGCTTTGTCAAAAGTAACTATTGACCTAAAGAATCTCCACTAAAATAGAACCTAATCACATAGAGAAGATTGTAATCTTAATTGAATCAAGAGGCACACAAAGGAAAACAACTAAACTTGAAGATACAGATGACATGAAACATTGAAGCCTGAAGAGTTGATCAATAGAACCAAGGAAGCATGAGAAACAAAAAAAGAACCCCCCTAATGTAGACAAGGGTGAGGTGACAGGCAACTAAAAAAATGGGCCAAAAGATCTACATGTCAAGGAACCACAATCAAGATGCACACAAGAGTACATATGAGTGTACTGAGGTGATCAATCTTAGACATGTCATGAGGCTAATATCACAGAAGGGAAGCTCACTAGACAAAGGAAGATAGAAAATAAAGGTAAACATCAACCCCCCATGGCACTTTAATCAGAGTGTTACGTGTACAATAAAGCACAAGATATGATGAATCCCAATAATACAATAATCTACATGAGTGTCCTCAGATGACACTGCTCGAATCAAAAGGAAAAACAAGGCAAAACTACTGAAACAAAAATACAAATGAAGTATGGTACTTTATCTCAGTGTGTTTGCAAGAATGCATACAAATGATGTCTAAATATACTAGAAGAGACATATGACTAATACACTAGATAGTACAAGTCATGATGAACCATCTGAAGCAACGAAATCAATCCCCAGACCTGAAACAACTAAGATATCCACTAGAATGAAAAACTTCAAAAGATTGAATAGAATGTGCCTGGAGCAAAATCTGAAAAAATACCCAAAATCACTAGAAAAAGCTTGGAAAGACATTTCCAACGATATAAAGAATTCCCAAATTAGGGATTGGATGCTCAAGATATGTCTCTCAGAGTGAAAAATTGTACCCCTAACTTTGATAGCATAAAAAGCTATAAAAAAGCATAAAAATAGAAAACTAACTATACTACTATGACGGGCTTAAAAGTATCTTTTCGACAATATCTTGTTTTCAAAAATTGGAGTCTATATGCCCAAGATATGAGAAAAGATGCGAAGGTAGGTCCAAACAGAACCTGAAGAGGTGACAGGAACATTGATTGAGTGCTGATATAAATAAGTGATGAGCCCGAATTTAATGGTCAAACAACCGTTGAGGTAAAAAAAAAAGCCTGGCAAATGACCTGTATCAAAAAAAATTTAGTCATTGGAAATAAAATAGGATGATGAAAAAGTCATTGTCACTAGATCAAAGGGCAATGCCAAAAAAAATCTAGTGGCCAAAATACGTGCCACGTGGTGAAAGAGAATAGGTCGAGAAAAAAATTACTAGATCTTTTTTTTTTTTTACCATGGTACTTGAATAAGGCATGCATAAAAAAAAACTCTATAGGTAAAAATAGTTCTTTGATAACCCTAAAACCACTATTGGCTAGGAAAAAGCCACATGGCATCACAGAAGGGGCCCAAGAACAAGTGGCATTGTGTCTCAGACATGACAAATTCCACGTGGGCAAAGCAAATGGAGGGCCCCCCAAAAAAATCCACCATAATAAAAAATCATACCCATTGAAGATGCATTCTAAGGCACATATTCTAAGGCATGATGTTGATTGGGGGCATGGATTTGACATGTACAGAGAGCCCACATGTCATGAGGCATGTAGTCCAAGTGTGAGACAAAAGCCAATGATGGTGTGGGTTCTTGGATCCAAACAACTCCAAGAATCTTGTGCATGAATGGGAAAAACTGCTATTTGGAAAGGAAGATTGCCAACATGCCTAACAAATTGGAACTAGTGGTAGAGGAAGGTATGGGTCATATTCCAAAGAAGAAGAGACTCCCTAGCTTGTAGACGTGCCACCCAAAAGACCACCAATCAAAAGCACAATGAATGCTAACTCCAAGCTCAAGGCTGGTGGTTTCTCCATAAAATCCACTTCCAAGACAAAGCACAAACTCCAAAAGATGCATGGCACAATTGATGAAAAAAAGCTAAAGTCAAAGCAAAAAAATTGCCTTGAATGGCACCCAAAGGGAACGATTAACTAGGAAGAAGGCCATAAAGCATGGATGGCATAACCTATCTTCCAATTGTCAAGAGAAGTGACCTATTTGACAATCTAGAAGGAAAGCATCATGGCTAGAAGCATGAAAAAGCGTTGTATGTTTTGATTCCTCACATAAACTAGAAAATGCGTGACAAATGCCTCATGATGTGTCTGAGATTGATCATCTTAGTACATTCATATGTACTCTTTTGTGCATCTTGATTATGGTTCCTTGGCATGAAGTTCTTTTGATCCACTTTTCTAGTTGCCTCTCACCTCACCCTTGTCTATATTACGGGGGGTTCTTATATTGTTTCTCATGCTTCCTTGGTTTGATTGATCAACTCTTCAAGCTTTGGTGTTTCATGCCATCTGTATCTTTGAGTTTAGTTGTTTACCTTTGTGTGCCTCCTAATTCGAGCAATGTCATCTGAGGACACTCATGCAAAGTATTGTATTATTGAGATTCATTGTATCTTGTGCCTTATTGTACATGCACTACTCTGATTAAAGTGCCATGGGGGGATTGATGTTTTGCCTTTGTTTGCCATCTTCCTTTTTTCAGTGAGCTTCCCTTCTATGAGTTAAGCCTCATGATCTTTGTCACTCATTGTTTGGTTTATGTGAGGAATCAACCCCACATCTCTCAAGAATCACCTTCATGCAAACACCTGTCACAGAAAGAGAGAACCAAAAGCTATGAAGGCTAGAATTCACAGATCCATAGATGAGACATTCTTGATGAGTAAAATGAGAGATTATTATTAGCAAAAGTGAATTGGTTAATAATTACAAAGAGAGATCGTCCTTGTAAAGGAGATCAAAACCCTAAAAGGGTCTAACCTAGGTTGCATCATAATAATTAATTATAGAATTAATTATTAGATACCTAAAGTTTAGCTTAAGTAGACTAGAGTTAATTAAGAAATATCTAATTACTCTAACACTAAATATGTGAATAATCACACAACTAATTCAACTACTAAATAAACTATTCAATATGCGATTGACGACATAATTAAATATACTACTAAATATGTGACTAACCACACAACTAAATCAACTATTAAATATGTGACTAACCACACAATTAAATATACTACTAAATCAACTAGTAAATATGTGACTAGCCAAAGGATTAAATTAACTACTAAATATATGACTAGCCACACAATTAAATCAACTATTAAATATGTGACTATCCACATAATTAAATATACTACTAAATCAACTACTAAACATGTGACTAGCGACATGATTAAATATGCTACTACATCAACTACTAAATATGTGACTAGCTAAATATACTACTAAATCAATCACTAAATCAATGATAAAATAGATGACTAAAAATTTTAGTAGTAAATTTAGTAGTGTTATAAATGATTGGATGTTAACTACTATTAGTCACATGAACAAGTTTAAAATTGTAGTGGCTTTTTAAGTCACACATTATTGTTTTTGTACTATTGCATATATAACATAATAATGTATACCACATATAACAAGAGGGTAATGCTATTGCCGACTCAATGGTTGTGGTTGGGTTTTGACAGATGAAAGGATTAAAATGTTGGAGGCTAGTCAATCAATTGCCAAAAGATGCCCAAAACCTTTGAAGGAAGGAAGAACACAATGCCAATAATGTTAACCATGTAGGACACCAATAATATGTTTAATGGGAGTTGGGGTAAAGGTATTGATAACTATGGTGATAATTTTCCCATCATTATTTAATGACGAGTAACCTTTATGGCAATGCTTGGGTTGATTTAATGATGGCTTTGAGATTTCATTGCAAAAATCTTTCATCGATTTTATAATGACATACTTTAATTATGACAAGGCACAAGCATTGCTAGAATTACAAAATTAATAATCACACCGTCATTCTCAAGGTGAAAATTAATAAGGAAGTTGGGGGTCATACAAAAAATAATTCTAAATTTGAAATCTCATATGTGTATGATTAATTGGGACAAATTATGAGGTGGTACTTTCCCAACAATCATTACTACAACAAAAATGGAGATTATGACAACCATCAAAAGGTGGTTTTGGGCTTTAGTAATGTTTAACTTTCCATTTTCATCTACAACCTCATTCAACTATTTTTGCATTTTTCTACCATGGATGGAGCCAAACTACACATTGAGCCAAACAAAATTGATAACACCTTTAAGAATAGTCTAAAGATGACGTTTGTTTGTGAGGAAGGAGGAATCTTATCCTTCATGGGGTAAATAACACTCTCAACCAATTCTTCAGGATCCTTGAGGAATAACTTGTGAAGAAACAAGGTAGATTATAATGAAATACTTCACTTTGGAAGGTAGGTTTAATGTGTTCTACTTTTATCATCTCCCCTTGCTCAATCATCTACACAATAAAGACCTTAATTCCATTCCATTATTTTTTGTTACACTCTATGGAGAGAAATATTGGGGCCACTTGTAAGGGCAAGGAAAATGTTATTATGCATCAAGGCCTTATGTTTAGGTTGTACAATTTCCATCATGTTCTTTGTCCCCCTATCAATGTTCTTGTCATTACTGTGAATCAAGCTACCCCTCTTCGCTCTACCCATGACATTGGTCCCTCTCAAGTTGGGGTTGATGCTTCATCTTTGAAGGGTTTTATTTGAATAAAAAAGGTGAATGGGTGTCTTGAGCAATCAAATGATTGACTAACTTATTGGTTATCCAACCTAAGTAGATTTTAAAGGATGCAGAATACTGGAGCAAGCATACGCTCATTTGTAAGTTTTTGGGTCTCTGTCTCTCTCTTCCAATGTTAGAATCATGGGCACATCAGATTTGGAATCCTAAAAGGGATACCTTGGTTTGGATGCAGTAATGAAGGTTGCTCCAGCAGTCCTCAATGACTATGGTTTGAGGATTTCTTATGGGGTCGAGGTTGTTCAAAGCAACTGTCAAATGACTACTGGAAACTAGAACACTAAGGAGGGCTATAATTACCTAATTAGAAAACAACTAAGACCAAAGAAAAATATCTATTCAAAATAAGGACTATTTGTATGGTGGCTTGTGGACTACAATGCTATCTATTGTCATATAGGAGTTATGGCAGGAGAGAAATAGACACATTTTTAAAAATTAAAGGATAGGATAGGAATAATTTACCAACAAGATGGAGGCTGCCATTATCAAGATTGTGAATAATAGAATATTGAATATGCAAAAAGTGGCAAAAAAGATGACTTACTGCGATGAGAAGATGAGAGGTAGATGGATTGGGTTTAAGATGCCTTGGTATGTTAGTTTGAGCTTTACTTGGTTTCAAGAATACTTTAATATTCTCTACTTAACAAGGCCAACCATGTGAAGGTGGAAGCTCATATGGCCTTACCCCCCTCCCCCTAACATCAATCTAAATTACCCATTATCTTCTAATTACATACTTCATTCATTCATTCATCCATTTATGAACTGTAACATTCAATCAATACAATCACATAACATTCATTAATATGATATAAAAGTCATTAATACACAATACTAGTCAAGATTTCATTAACACATAACAATATTCATTAACATGAAATAAAAATCAATATTAATATGCAACATTCATAGATTATTACTTAAAACAAAGTTCTTCCATTATACAACAAAGTTTATCAAACAAGGTTTATCAAAGGGTATTTTTAAAACATCATTTCTTCTTTTTGTTTTTCTTAGCTTTGTTAAGAAAAAGGCTGATAGGAGCTTCAATATCTTCCTCATTGTCCTCCTCTTCTAGCACATGTAATGGCAAATTATGATGTCTCCTCCTATTGGAGGAGTAGGAGGCTACTGCACTAAAGGGGCTCTGTTGCAAGAATAAGAAAATGGGTTAAATTGACATACTCTTTTTCTTTTTTTAACTGTTACAAGTATTTAATTAAGTAGTACAACATAACATGCATTTTTCTTTCTTGACAATGCTACATCATGTAAATTAACATTTTGATACATTGCAACGTCAACATGTTGAACACTTGGAACATGCTCCACTCCTTCACCATGATGTTCAACATGCTCTAAAATATTCAAAAAAAGGATACATGTCAAACTACAACTAAAGATGTTAAATTTTATTAATAATTGCATAATTTTCAATAGAAAATTAATACCTCCACCACTATAATGCACATCATTGCCTTCATTACGAGCAAGTTCTATGATAGGATATGAAGGTTGCAGTGAAATGTTATGCACATTGTTATGCAGTCAATTTATGTTCAAAACTAACACCAAAAAATAAATTTCTCAACTATTCAATTTGATTTACTTTTCATTTGACCAATTTACATATGTCTCATTTAGTGCACCAGATTCTTGGGCAAGGCTTTCAAATTCTTGGCATAGGTGTGCAACCATGATTTTATAACCTTCCTTCAAGGAAATTTTTTTATCTTCATCCATGAGCTACACATTGAATTCTGTGCCTTGTATTTTTTGCTTAATATCATCAATTTTGCATGTATGGTTTCATTAAACAAAATTGTGTGCAACATTATATTAAAAAAAATTATATGAAATTTCATTGCTGCTACTTACAAATCGAGACTGAAGATTCATATAGCCACCAGAGCCAAGTTTGTGTTGGCAAACCTTTTCTAGTCTCACTTTTGTAGCCATGGATGTGTCTTGCAGTCTATGAATAGTTTCAAATATGTTAGATTATATATTTACAAAGATCACTAATTAGTGCATGATTACATTGTACTAAATACTATCATGACATACCTTCTTTTGCCCTGTCCTGGTTCATTTCCTCTATTTTTACATAGCCTTTTCTTCTTTGCATCTTCTATTATTTCATTCCACTCCACCAGTGGAATTATAGGAGGACAACTGTACTTTAGGTTCTCCTGTAGACCCCTTCTATATTGATCCCTTACAGTCTTTACATGCCTCGATGTTCTTTTCAGAAGTAGGGCAGTGTCAAAAACGTTTTTTCCAAATAGGTCCTCAAAAGATGTAATCGCTGATTTTTTAATTCAGAACCCTATTCATTCCACCTTTAAAAAAAAAAGATTGTTAGATCAATAAATTTAATATAGTACAATAAATGGAAGAAAAGAAATTTTTTGTAGCAATAATATGAAATTGTGTACCTTTTACGTATGGTGGGTCCAAATAGCCTCAATGTCATATCAACAAGATGATCAAAGAAAACATTTATTACCTACAAAAACATAAAGGGATTATCAGTCCAAAATGAGTTATGTATAAGTAAACTAAAATTACACTTTAAATAATAACAATTCTAAAGCACTTGGAAGCTTTCATAATTTTAATGGAAATATAGTTTTCTTGTTCAACAACAATGTCCCTACAAATAAACTAGTACTAGTCACACAGACTGCTCCAAGAAATGGATCAGCTTCAGTAGTACTGTTCTCTATTGCGTTATCAATTGAAGGTCTATCTATTAGTGCACAAAATAGGTACATGAGTACAAAATCCACCCAACAAAAAAATAATGCATGATTAGCACATTACAAAATATAGAAAAATAAGTTTTAACCAGTTGTAGTGGGCATAGACGAGGATGTTTGCATGCTCCTTGTTGCTGACAATGCACAAGGCAATATCAGACCGTTGACTGAAGGAGGCATCTGTACTTCACCATGAGCTGAAGAATACAATATTGTTAGAAAAGACATTTGCAATGGATAAAGATCAAATGAGATACTAGCTAGAAGTGTCCAAAAATAAAAGTTAAGTGTTATAATATTGATGAAAACAAACAAAGAAAGTGTTACTTACAGGAAGGTTGTGCGCTACAACCCTCACCATGTTCATCACATGGTGTCACATTTGTCACATATTTTTGAAGAAAAACACATAATATTTTAGATCATGATCCTTAAGATACTATAAAATATAAACATCTATTGAACTTCTATTATTGATTTAGATTAATTATTGCTTACCTTCAAAGATTTGATCCTACAACCCAATTCTTTTTTTAGTGCCTCTTTCTCCTCGCTTGTGTCATGCTCAATGATAATGTTAACAATTTCATTGTTGTATATTTGTTTGAGTTGTTGGGCCATGAACATAGGGTTGACACTAAGGGTGATGTCATGTAGATATGATGCCTGTATTTCAGATCACATTTGATTTGCTATCATTCTAGCTTTTTCCTATCATTTGTGACCTCAATATCAGTAAAATTTCATCAAAATAACTCCAAATCCATAAAGAAAGGAACATAATAATATGACATTTGTTTCTATATAATTTGAACAATTACAATAACTAAGGTTTACCTCTACTGAAGGTGTTTGAGATGGTGCATCCCCACCTATGCATGGTGGTCTACCCATGTCGTACTATGAAAAAGATTAATAATTCTTAGAAATATGAAATGAGATGAAAGTATTTAACATGTACTATTTCTATCTGCACATATGGTTTTCAAAAAAAAAATTGGTGTAACTAATGTGTATATCTACAAAATTCAATATCAGTAAAATTCCATCAAAATAACTCCAAAGCCATAACGAAAGGAACATAATAATACGGCATTTACTTATATATAATTTGAACTATTACAGTAATTAAGGTTTACCTCCACTAAAGAAGGTGTGTGAGATGGTGCATCCCCGCCTGTACGATGTGGTGGTCTATCCATGTTGCCTTATGAAAAAGATTAGTAATTCTTAGCAATCAATAGAAAAACGAAAGTATTTGACATGTTGCAATACTTAATGTATATATCTACACATAGTATTTTCAAAGAAAATTTTGGTGTAACTAATGTGTATATCTACAAAATTTAGTATCAATAAAATTCAATATCAGTAAAATTCCATCAAAATAGCTCCAAAGTCGTAAAGAAAAGAACATAATAATACAACATTTGTTTCTATATAATTTGAACAATTACAATAATCAAGGTTTACCTTTGCTGAAGAAGGTGTGTGAGATGGTGCATCATTGCCTGTGCGTGGTGGTCTATCCATGTTGCCCTGTAAAAAAGATTAGTAATTCTTAGCAATCAATAGAAAAATGAAAGTAATAGACTTACAAAAAAAAATTAATAATAAAGTATATTATATATTGGAGTCAATATTAATTGGACGTAATTGGTTTAAATGTTATACTTACCAGTCCTATGATAGGGAATTTTTTTGTATCTACATGATTCAAATTGTAATATATCAGAATCTCTTCCCCTACACTTATTGATTTTATCGCACATATAAAAACACGATTTCCCTTGCATGCCTCAAATATAAAATTCACCAACTTATTAGTTGACATAGGTCAAGATCTATTTAAATATTCTACAATATTCCCTGTTGCTTTTGGGCTTCCATCAATATACATAGTGAACATTTTACTTTGATCATTTTCTTTGCATTGTATATAGTTTGGTGACAATGCATACCTACACATACTTTTTTTATATTGTACAATTTGCATCCAATTGTTGTAATTGTAACAAGGTCCTACATACTCGATCAATTCAAAAACTTTATTGCAATAAACCTTTATTCCATCTATGAAAAATAAGCCCAAACCATGTAATGAAGATGGAGCTATGTGATATATCCTTTCATTAACAGAAAAATTAGTGTTAACTATAGGTAGTTTCTTGGGTATCCATTCTTTTTGAAGATGTGTGTACCTTAAGGGAACCTCCCTATCGCCTTCATTCTCATCATCATAAGAACATGACCCCTCCTAGCAAGAAAAAATTTCATTCATTTGTTGAATTTTCTTCTAGTCTTTGACCTCTAGTTGATTTCCCTATTCTAGACCTACTAGATGTCTCACTTTTGTCTTCTATTACTGCATTTTCCTCACTAGAGGAAGACAAATAAGACAAATACCTATTTGGTGATACCTGTAATCCATAAAATGAGAGGCAGTTGATGTTGATGGTAAAAAGAAGATATGCAAATAAAAAATTGTATCTATAGGGTCTATTGACATATACCTGTCGATCCATGTGACTGTGCAAGAACTTGGTCAAATGCATTGAATAGCCTACATATGTAAATCATTTATCTGAAATTATCTAAAAATTTAGTGTAACTAATGTGTATATCTAAAAAAATATTTGACACATTCCACTTAATGTTTATATTTGCAAATATGGTTTTGAAAGAAAAAGTTGGTCACCTCGCTTATCAAATTCACCCATATTGTAATGAATGAAAATTTTTCCACCTACAATGCTCTATAAACTACAAATTATGTAGAAGACAAAAATTACATGATGCATTCATCGAAATCAAAAAAAATTCTATAAATAAAAATCATGACCCCATCATACTTAACATTGATCATACCTCGACAGACATTTCATTGATCATGTCATTGATCATCATCTTCATCCATGTCTTCATCATCACCATCATCACACTTGTCACTTTGATCATCGTCACCACCACCATCTTCATCGCTGTCATCATCATCTTCATCACCATTATCATGACCATCATCTTCATCAGCATGATCATGATCATTGTCATCACCATCATCATCATCACCATTATTGTTAGCATGACTAGAATCATCATCATCTTCTTCTTCTTCATCATTGGGTAACAATCATTCATGATCATCATTTACTTCATCTTGTGATTCTTCAGCATCTTCTTCTTCCATCACATTATACTATACTGACCTTGCTCTTGGATCATGTCTAATAACAAATGACCAACTTAGTTTGTGTGGAATACCAAATTAAAACACTTGATTGCATTAGCTTGGAAGAACATAGGGCTCATCTCCAACTGGCTCAAATGACCTTGTATTATCATTGTAAATCCACTATCATGTTTAATAACAATCTTACCAGGATCATTTTGATTCAGCCATAGACTGCACCATTTGATGATAAATAGAACTAATTTGAATGAATTAAAGTCACACTCAAGTATATAATCCAAAATTCCATAGTATCAATTTTTAGATTATTCAGGATGTATGTCAGTTCTAGATGAAATATTGGTGACTGTGAAGACCGCACTTATCCTGAAATCACACATTTTCTTCATTTTGTTCGACTTTTTAATGCAAAATTTATGGCCATGGTAGTACTTAGCTTTGTGTAGTTTGACTTGCAATTATTCAAACATGTCAGGATTATTTGCATCGATCTACGAGTTGATATTAAACTTATGGCTCATGATTAGTAATCTTCTATGTACCTTTGTATCTCTTAAGCCATATACTAGATCAAATACCATTGGTGTAACATTGGGATCTCCATTATGATGAGCTTCTTTAACCAATGATGCAAGACCATCCCATGTTAATGAGAAACCATTTTTTTGAGATTGTTTAATCCATACCATCATCCAATCAAGATTGTTTGCAATATACAAATGTAGTGCATCCCACTCATAACCAACTATAAAGAAAACAATTAGACCAGTTAGAAAAAATTTATATTGTTGATGGATAAGAATTAATTAACTACAAAAAAAAAAATTATAATTACCTCTCACTCTCCTCAATCTACCTTTCCCCGTCAGGTACTCCCCTTTGAATTTGTCAATAGACTTAGGATCCCAAATGTGATCTACATGGATATTTGCTACAAACTTTGGAAGATATTCACTAATGTACACCATGGTCTGATATACCATATCTCTCTCTACCATAGAACCCTCAAGACGTGCTATTTTTTGAACTAATCCCTTCATAAATTTCAAGTGCCTCTCAACCATTCACATTGACTTAGTTTGTACAAGTCCACACAATTCAATCTCCTCAACTTGATGTATGAGGTAGTGTTCTTGAGCATTGAATAAAAACCTTTTGCATTTCACACATAAGCTATGGAATTTTTCTCTTCCAATATTTTATACTCTTTTTATCAATTTCTTTATATGATAACCACTTAAAAGAGATTCAATACTACAAGAACATATAAATAAAATTTTAGATAAAATTATACAATAGATTTTAGATAAAATTATACAAATTTAAGAAAAAACACTTCTAACGTCATGTATTTTCCAAGATCATATATAACTTTCTTAATACTATTGTCAAACTAGTGTGGCAGGGATAGAGATATGAGATATTGCAATCATTAAAAAATGATAATTTCAATATATTATTAAATAATGCAATAGGTAGTATATTCAATTTTACAAATATATTGTAAATAGAGAACATGACTTACCTTGATGAAGGTATGCCAATCATGTGTTTTCAACCCTAGTCCAAAATCACCTTACTTTGATACAAGAGTGCTTATATTTGCATCAAATCCTGTGAGATTTTTTTTTTTTTTTTTATGACTTCTTTTACTACATCACTTTGTTGCTTCATTAATAACCAAGGAAGGGCACTCATATTTATGTGATCTTCATTGCTATTTTATTCAATGAAATCTTTCAATGCACGATTGGATTCATGAATGTCAGTACAAATTTTGACAATTTTCTCTCTCTCACACCTTTCATCCAATATTTTCCATAGTGTCTCTATTACATTATTTCCAATATGTATAGCATCAAACAAATGCATGATTGGGAGATCCTTCTAGTATGGTAGCCTACTAAATTGAGTATAATAACATTTCATTCCTCTAGGAAGTTGGTCATTGATGCCTTGATGATCTTCATGAGCATCAATTACATAATTACTAAATATAAGACAATATCAAAATATAAATTTCAAACTTCAGATCAGAAATTGGACATTACCTCAACAATTTAGTCAATCATATTCCAACTTCCATAGATGAGGTGTCATTCTTCGTGGCTTTCATGATGTCTCTTCTTTCCCATTAAAAAGATATTTTTCGATAATTTGATACTTTTGATTATTGTGGAGAAAGTGCCTAAACTCATCAAACACCTACTTTCCTAAACTTCTTGAATGACAAAATTTCATCTTTGGACCACAAACTAGACATGCAATTTTTTCCTTTGTCTAAAGACCTAAAAGATCATGTAAAATTATCATGTGCAAGTTAAGAATACAACAATAATGTGTAACACTATAATAGACAAAAAAATGTGATATTAACAATATAACATACTCCAAAAATAATTTAGCCCAAGGGCATCATGTATTGTTTATACAAACATTGCATGGAATTGAAATTTTTGATTTCCTATTGGTCTAGAGATGTCATACTTAGTGATGCCATTCCATAACTTCAATAACTCATCAAGTAGGGGCTCAATATACACATTCATATCCTTAACTTGGTATTTACCTAGTAATTGAATGAACATAAATATTACATAATTATTATAACTATTTTCATGCACTATTTATAAATTAATTTAGATAATTATTAAATGAAAAAACACCTAGCACAATCATTGACAACATTATGTGCTCCCTCTTTATGAACATCCAAGGAGGAATGTTATTGTTAATAAAAAAAATAGGCCACACTAAGTAAATAGATCTCATATCTCCAAATGGATTGACATTGTCCGCTACCAATGAAAGCTTTAGATTACAAGGTTCTTTTTTAAAAGTGTGACCATGTTTCTTCTATCTCTTTAAATGAAAAACCATCCATAGGCATTTGCATAATGTCATCTTGACTTTTATTGCATGCATGGTAATTGATAAATTGTGTCAAGCTAGTGCACCTAAATAATCATTGAAGGTGTGGAATAATGGGAATGTACTGAAGAACCTTTTGAGGCACCTTTTTTGTTATTTGATATAACTAATATCTACTAATATGACAATCAGGGCATCCTATTACAAATTCACGTTGTTTATCATATAGAATGTGATCATTGGGATATGCATGTATTGTCTAATACTTCATTCCAATCTGGTTCATAATGGTAGATAATTCTCGGTACAAATGAGGCAAAATGTTTGATGGTGGTAACAAAAACTCACCTATCAACCTACAACAACAATTATGCATGTTAATATAATGAATAGTAATTGTATGCTAACATTGAAGATGACAAAAATGGCATACCTTAGCATATGTGACATTGCTACATTTGATAAATCATTCATAACCTTCAAGTTCACCAACAACACTATAGTAGAGAGAAGAGTTGTTTGGGAGCCTTGGTATAGGGGCTCATGTTCCATCTCAAGTAAAGGTATATCAAGACCATCTTCATCATCATTATCAAATGTACTAGTACTATCATCGTGAGCCTCTTTATCACCTACTCGAATACCATCTTCTTCACTCATGTCCTCTGGCACATTATCATCTTCTTCCATGGGAGTGTTATCCTTAGCTTGGGTATTCACACCTCCATGTTCCTCCATTAGGAAATCCACATTCAATAATGGACAAAAATCGTGGCTCCCTTCAACGTGACCATGTTTCCTACAATGACTCTAGGTTCTTGTGAGTAGAATTCTTCGATTCTTTAAGCCCTTACACTCTTTGCAAGGACAATTACATTTATCAACCTTTCTTCGGAGCTAAGACCACAATGTAGCCATTGTTTTGTTATTTTTGTTTCGGGTTCATATTGTCAGGTTTGGTCTTTCTTCACAGGAAAATATATCTGCAAAAAAATTGGACATGTTGTACTTAATGTTTATATCTACACATATGGTTTTGAAAGAAAAATTTGATTTAACTAATGTCTATATTATCTACAATTTTTTTTGGATATGTTTTACTTAATGTTTATATCTGCACATATGGTTTTGAAAGAAAAATTTGATATAACTAATCAATATATCTGCAAAAAAAATTGGACATGTTGTACTTATTGTTTATATCTGCACATATTATTTTGAAAGAAAAATTTGGTGTAAGTAATGTGTATATCTGCAAAAAAACTTAATGTTTATATTTGCACATATGGTTTTGAAAGAAAATTTTGATGTCATCAAGAGTTGAATTATTCTATGAAAGTCCTAGTTTATTCATATTGCTCAAAAATTGTAAACTTTCTATTCATATGTTTTGATGGATTTGGTGTTCACATTAAAATTCAACCCTTTCCTCTACATGATTTAGTTTGTAACATAGATATTTTGGATTGAAGAATATTCTTGGACTAAGATCTTTTATCCATTCATAAATAGCACCATCAACCTCCTCTATGTTATACTTGTTGTTTGCCTTAAGTCTAGATTGAGGGTTTAGAGGTAAAAAAAAATTATTTCATTCTCGCAACCCAAACTTCTTGGTACTCGATGGATAATTGTATTAGAAGGTGGAGATAGTATGTAGGGTGAGGATATTGGGAGTTTTCATCAGATGAAGATGCAACACTAAATTTCATGATTGTTACTACAAGTTTAATGTGTTGATTGCTAAGAATCACATCACAAAAGGTGTTATAGGATAGGTGAAGGCAAAAGCTTTAGTGGAAAGGATGGAAATACCATGCTAATGATGTTTGTGGAAGAATTTTCTTCATGGGTTTTGTGGGAATGAGCCTATAAGACCAAACAACATTTTTAAGCCTAAAAGGCCTAGGTGTTGGAAATATAGATGGAGTAACTGAGAGGGGGGATGAATCAGTTACCACAAAAACAAATCCACAGATCCCTTAGATGTCTTGTAAAACTAGTTACTATTGTCACTCGGTAACCATACAGAAAAATGTTGTAACTTGGTAGATGCAGTGGATGTTAACTTTAATAGAACTTAAACATTCATAGTGATTAACATGCATGCATAAAAGAAATAACATGAACACATGAGACACCGAATTTAATGTGAAAACCCAATATGGAAAAAACCACCAAGTAACTAGCTACTAATTTTCACTATTTTGAAGTGAGCCCTATTAGGAGCTAACCTGATTAAAGGTTACAAAACACACTGTTAGGTGTGACCTTGTTAGAGGATTTAATCACCCTGTTAGGAGTGGCCTTGCAAAAGGACTTTAGAACAATTCAATAGAACTGCCACCTTGTTAGAGGATCTAAAAATGACTATTAAACCAACTCTATTAAGAGATTTTAAGAATCACTACTACAATGGTGAGAAAGTAACAATGAATCGACTTGAATGAGATGCAACTGAATTATTGATACAAATCTCTATTCTACTTCACTAGATCCTCTTTGATCGAATACAATTTTGCTACTCCTCAAGGATATCTAACCATCCTTCAAAGTTCGCTCACACTATCCTTTTCAAACAATCAATACACTTGCATGCTCGCTCATTACACTTTAGAATTCTCAACTTGACCTTTTATTTATACCTTATAAATTATCAAGTCGTCTCATTTACAATTTACAATTACCAATAATCATTACCTCAATCAGCTATAATCATTACATAAAATAATTAAACTTTATTTCTCAAATTAACAAAATCCTTCATTGGCCGACCTTGCTTGGTAAACATTGTTCCTAAGCTAATTTCCAGTGTTGACCAATTGAAGCTCGATTAACACTGCAAACTCTGCAAAATCTTTTGGAGACCAAGTGAACTTGATAAACACTAACTTTCCTTTGTTAACCTTTTGAGCTCGGTTACCATTGACTTCTGCCACAAAATCCTTCAATGCCTGAGTGAGCTCACTAGACACTGTTTCCACAAAGTACTTTTCAGGAATGCTCGGTAGACTCTAAAATTTTCTTTGCTAACCAATTGAGCTCAGTAAGCACTGTCTACCAACTGATATGGCATTTGTGTAACATCAAAGACAATACATAATTAAATAATTTTATCCAACACTAGGAACTAGGGCTTGGTAGAAGAGAGCTAAAAACTTGTGATCTTAAACCAATATTAGAGATTTAGATATGGTTTTACACCTACTAAGAGATTCTGTAAATAGTTTTCATGGTTGTGTGGAAGTTTAAGAATTTTAGAGTAAATTTGACAAAAATAGGGCTCCTAGGAATGAGCCCCTTTTAGGCCTCCTAGTGCAACTTTTGAATTTGGAATATTGAGAAGGGCTAGACCTGTTAGTTGGCCAATAAACCTTGTAGAAGGTTAGAGAATGAGATGTTAAGGTGTATGGTGACTTAAGATCTTGGAGGATGTAGGTGAAGAGAGATGACTCAATTACACAGTAGTTATTGTATTAAAGAAGGAGGTGGGTTATTAAATATGTTAGAGATTTGCAACTTTAGTTGGATTACTCTAACTGATGCAATCAAATATATAAGTGGCATGTTGACCTTGAACATTTGATCTCTATCCTTTACCTTATCATAATTTATCTCTATGATATATATGATTAATAATCAATGAATTAATAATCACCAATTGTGTATATGTATATAATAACAATCATATTATTAAATACATATACATGAACAATTATATTGAAATAAATAATAATCATTTTTTTTAAAAAGAGGGTAAACGCTTTGACCTAAAGCTATAAACCAATGAGGCTGCAAATGAGGGACCTCATCCCCATTAGATTTGAACCTTGATGGAAAGGATAACAACTCAACAACTTGACCATCACAACATGCCACTATTGGCAAAATAAATAATAGTGATATTATTGCTCAAGTTCATTGATAATTAATATCGATATATTATGGTGTATTGTAGCATATATAATCAATCATGATTGTGATAATGATATTGCTGAGTAAGGGTAATCTTATTAATTGCTTATAAACTACACTTTCAACAATGATAAGTTATGTTCAAATTTGTGAGCTTATAATCTAAGAAGTCTTAAGTCTAAATCTATTCAAACTTAACAAATGATAAAAATTAATAGAAGCTTTTTTAACAGTGAGGGGACTTGTGATACTTTGAACATCAATCCAATTTCAATCCTTTCTAATAATAATCTCCCCAGTCCAATTTAGCATCTTGGGTGTATCCTAATTTGCTTCCATAGCTAATAGGGCTCCCAACTTGTTCATTTCTATACAATTCCTTTTCCTCCATGGAAAGATTGAAAAAAGCTTTGCCCACTTCTTGCATTTGAGAAGCCAGAGTGTGGGATTCCATGATTGATGATCTAAAAGAATCCCCAGTTTTGTGCAATTGTAGAGATTATTGTAATGGTCACTTGTTGAAGATGTGGAGAGCCCAAGTCATGCCAATCAATGACTAGAATCTAGGTTTTGTATGTGGTTTGGAGTGGAACTGCTTTGATCCCACTCTATGATAATGTCTAAGCTCTTGGTAGACTACCCAGTTCATCCATTATCGATGCATTCAGTCTTACTGCTAATAAAAGAACATCAAGACCAAAGAAACCTCATAATGTTCTTTCATCAGTAGTAATATAAATCCATTCAGTTATACATTTATTTTTGCTGCATATCAAGACATGTGGCCTCTATTGTCTATGTGTTGCTGATGAAACCATGGACCCTCTAATCTTTCTTATGGAAGGGGCTTCTATAGGTCCGAGTCTTGAAAATAGTGAGAAAAACTATTGTAGGATTTCTACCTGTAAAATAATAGGCCCAATTCTTTAAGCATATAATTTCAAAGACTGCTCAGGTTACAACAATTTTGCCAATGCTTATCAGGTAGCATTGTCTTGTCTAGACTCTAAAAGAAGCCAACACAATCATTTCTTTAAGTACAAACAAAAGGCAACAAATCAAAATTACCAAAAAGAAAAAGAAAAATGCATATGACCATTAAAAAAACATCATTGTCAATGTAGAATCAATTTATAATCTTGTTGTTCAAACATGTTCAAGCTACTTCTTATAATGTTGGAAGCAACTACAACATTTTATTGTATGGATTAAACAAAATTTTCAATAATATAAGCATTAAATTGTAGATTCTTGGAGAAATTTTGATCAAGAATAGATTGTAAACACCAATGAGTTTATTGGAGAACCAAAGAAACATCGTAATGATCATGATAGAGAATAAAATTAGAGAAAAGACCAAAACCCACAACTATCATCTTTCAAGAAAGATAAGAATTTTTTTGGTTGTACCCACCCAACCAACTATATCCATCTGGGTTCCTAAAGTTGGTCAAGTGATAGTTGTCAAGTTTGGCAACTGGAGTTGTTAAGTTGACAACACTAAACTAATAGGTAAGACTAACCAAATGAGGTTGTAGGGAAATTAGAGAGGTTGGTTATTGATAACATGAGATGATATAACTAGTCTATAAATGTTGTAAAATCCTGACCATGGAGAGAGGAGAGGAGTTAGTGTATGAAGTGTTAACATCAATAACATAAAGGTTTCCTATGATTTCTATATCTTTTAAACAATTTTTACAGTCATTTGCAGCATTATTTTAGGTCTAGATGCTTTCTTTTTGAAGAACACTTATATGACATGTTAGAGTGTTGAATCAACAGTATCTTGGCTTTCGTGGCCCCTAGATTCATTAAGGGAGATATTTAGGTCTAAATAAAAACTGTTGTAATTTTCTTCTAGGATAACCTGAGAGGGAAAAATGGGATATCTTGCATGCAAGTGATCATGGAACCCCAAACCTTGGAGGAAGAGAGAAGAAGGGTTGTATTTTATTCCTCCACAAGTGCAAGTTGGCATACAATAGTTTGCATGCGCTTTTTGTCAAAGGAAAGTGATTATGTAACTATATCTATGTTACCAGAACAATGACAAGGTATTGGATTAAGGGCTTTATCCATTCAAAGAGTTGGACAGTGCTATGAGAGTTAGGAAAAGAAGATTTGGGAGTCTAATTTATCTTTGAGTGGTTGAGAGTGGTTGTATACCCAAGGAATGATTTGTTCAATGATAGTTTAGTGGAATGGATGATTGTCTTGTAATGACAATAAAAGATGTAAACAATGTTATTGATTGGGATTTGAAATTAACTATGTTAGTAGGCATTGAGGATAGAGTGGGAAAAGTCCAATGTCTTTTAAGGGCTAGAGTCTCAAGGGATTAATGGATTTGGTTGTGGGTTAAGTCTTATTTGTAGTGGATGATGGAATAGGATAGTGGCAATGCTATGTTAGTAGAGTTTGGGTATGAAAAGAGTCTTTAAAAGAGTGGGATATGATTGAGGGATCAGTGGGAATTAAATATGATCCTAGGTTGTGTTGAAGAGGATGGGATGTGGTCATAGGGTACAGGAGAAGTGCTATGCAATTAGTGGTCATGAAGACAATGAATGGAGTCATTAAGTGTTGTGAGGGCAATTAGAAAGTGCTGAGGATACAATCAGTGAATGGAATGTGATCAAAAAATAAGTGTGATCAAAGATTGAGTGTGATTAGTATGTGGAGTACAGTGGAAGGGAGAGATAGCCAATTATTAGGCTTTGGCCATTAATAGTTCTTGAGTGTGTGTGATCAGTTGAGAGAATCCTTGTATTGATCCAAGAATTGGGATAGTGTCTTTGATGAAGGCTAATGATGTGAGGAGTTGTATTGCACTAAGACTCTGAAGAATTTGTCCTCAATTAAAAGGACTTTTGATTAGGCCCATTATCTTTTGCATCATATTGGTACCAAAGCAAGGGTTTAGATCCTTGCAAGGTGAAGATGGGTCCAACAAGGTTAGAGAGGGAAATGCTAGACTTCTTGAGTAATGGTAAGAAGAAAAGAGAGGAAGAAGATAGAAGGAAACAAGATGAGAAAAGAGATGAGAAAATGAGGCAAGAGGAATTGAGAAGCATAAGACAAGTGCTTGAGACAAACATGAGGAAGTTGGATGAACTTATGGAGTAGGATAGGAGGAACACTAAGAGATGGGAAGAATAGTGTAGACCCACTCTAGGAGCCTAGATGGATATAGAATACAATTAGAGAAAAGATCAAAACCCACACCTATCATCTTTCAAGAAAGATAATAATGTTGTTGGTTGTACCCACCCAACCAACTATATCCATCTAGGCTCCTAAATACATGTTTCAACTACTATAAGAGGGCTTATCTTCTAGTCTAAAGGATGAAAAACAATTGAAAGAACCAATTAAAGGGAAGAAATTTCAAAAGGCATATTTAGGAAAATAAATGTTTCTTTTCCTACAAAAGAGCTTGGTTGCAAGTCTAAAGGATGATAATCAAATAGAAAAGAAGGATTAACAAGCCAAAGAGTGTGCAGCCAATGGTAGTGACTCTGATATTTGAAATTGGTAACTTGTGCAAAGAAGGGAGTCACAAGCTTAGGTAATTAATAATGAGAATGACAACATTTTATCAAGAGGTCAGTTGAAGGATAGTTAACATTCTTTAAAACATGTGATAGTGAAGTAAGGAAAGTGACCAATGATCTAAGAAAATGAAAAGTTTAATATAAACTTCTAGGACTGTGATGATAGTTTATACGGCTATCTTAACAAACATGTCAAACCCATATAAGATGACTGTAAGGACTCAATAATTATGAGTTGCTAAGTTGAAAACCATGATGATCATGAGGAAGCTAAGTCAATCGAAAAGGTCCATTACTAAGATGAAAAAGAATTTGTTGCACTTAGAAAGATGTCAGATAAAGATAGAATTGAATATTTAATGCCTCATGATGAACTCTTGTCAAGCTTGAGTATTTAATCTAATCCTAACATCATGGAGTGATTTTTTTTGATATTGGATAAAGATAGAAATGAAAATTTAATGCCTCAGGATGAGCTCTTGTCAAACTTGAGTATTAAATCTAGGTCTTGCACCTTGGAATAAATTAGTTGTTTGAGGCAAGTGCAACGTTAATCCCACTCAAGAAAAATGCATCTATCTTAGGTCCCTATGGTTAGTATAAAGACACAATGGAAGGTTGATCCATGTTTTGAAACTAGCACTGGTGGATGATTCTTGTCAAGGTCAGGAAGAGCTAACAGTCTATTCTAGGTGACTTGAAAAAGCTATCTTTAACAACACATAGACAACATATGCCACATGTCATGATATGCATCAAAAAAAATAAAAAAATTGAATGCATTTATATTACTACTGATGAAAGAACATTATATAACTATTAAAATGTATTCTCTATCACGATCATTATCTTAATAACTACCAAAAAAAGAACATTATATAACTACCAAAATGTATTCTCTATCTATATAGAGAATATATAATTGGTCATGACTATATTACTACCGATGAAAGAACATCCAAAAATGTTTATATTCAACAATGCGTAACTTGAATATCTTTGAAATGAGTGGCTAGTGATATGACAAAGGCTTCATACATTACACTTAGTTGGATTTTGTGCAATTATTAACAAGACAACTAATTATAAATGGCATAATATCATTTTGATGAAACCCTTCCCAAATACATGCTTTGAAAAAAATTACTTATCGATTTGATGAAACCAAATACATTATGAGATACGAAAAGTTGTAGATTTCTACCACTTAGTGATGGCAACTCGAAACCCTTCAATTTGTCTACAATGGCAACTCAAAACCTATCAAACATCTATAATGGAAACTAAAACTTGTCAAACATCTACAATGGCAACATAAGCAATGGGATTTGAAAAGACAAAAATTAATACAATTTCAATTTTTGAAGAGCCATTGTATAATATCCTTTCCTTTATTAAACTTGTCATAAATTTATTTAAAATCATAATCACTTGCAATATAAGATGACTCTTTAGTCCATTTTCATTTGTTCTTCCTATTCTTATGAATGTTTATGAAAGCACACACTTTAACACTTATATTAAAGCACACTAATGACATTTGTTGATAATGTTAAATTCAATGTTTGGGCCAAACCTTGTGATCCATCTTCAAGTTAACCTCATTTTTTTCATGTAGTTTCTTCTAGAAATTGTTTGTTGTCTAACATTTCTAAGAAGCCTTGCACATCCAATATTTAGAACTTCCTCTTTAATGACCTTTTAAAGCTTAAATTCCAACCTCCAAGTGAAGGTGCCCCCCAAATCTTAGCTGAAAACCTTTGTGGGTGTGATGATGTTCTTACATTGAAATTATTCAAGAAGAAAAGATCATGTTGGTTTTTGTTAGATTTTCATGCCAATATATTATTGACTTTATTTGTTATGAAATGAAGACAAAATAAACAAATACACCACATTTTTGACACACACACACACATATATAAAGGTCCCAACTTAGAACTGTTGAATGTCTAAAAGCTATTTCAAAATACTTAGCTTGCAATGCTTGACTAGCAACTTTTTCTTTGCATTTCGAATTTTCTAAATCAGCTTCATGTAAAGGAGTATTTGGCACCAAGTTGTTTTCTTTTTCACTTGTTGGAAATAATTTGACATGCAAGTTGTTTGTTGGGAGAGAATTATTTGTTTGCAGGACATTATAGGGAGAACATATGTTGAGATATTTATGGGGGCTAGTGTAAAAGAATCTCAAGATTTCAAGGCATAAGTTTTATAACGTGGATTACCATGGAAGCAGGAAATTACAATTAAAATAGAGTTGTTTGGATCAAAGACTTTGTTAATCTATGTAGAGCCTATTTTTAGCAAAACTGGAGAGACTATTGGAGTCAATTATATGGGAATGGATATTATTAAATAGGTAATTTATTGTTCCTTGGGCTTTCAATCTTGTTATATTCTTAGCTATTATCATGATTTAATGTTCATCCCAGCAATGGCTCCTTAACTTCGTTTAGAAAACATTACTTGGCTGAATCCGTTGAAACATAAAAACATCAATTAAGTGCAACTAAGAGAGCTACTACTATCCTAATATATTTTATTTGACTACATATTATTATATTGGGAGATTGTATATGATACAATCGTACAAGTTCAAAATTCTCCTTTTAAAACTAGCGAAACGAGGACAAGAACATTAATAATGACTTGCATCTTGAAACTACTATGAGATTAAAGAAAATATAGCTTGCTTTACTCATATTTAAGTTAAGATAGCTAACTTCAAATTTTAAAGCATAAGAGAGAAACCATTAAACTAGAGGGAACTATCTTGTATCTGGCTAGAAAAATAGAGAGCAGTGAGAATTAAAGTTTTTAGTTGGAATGCATTCTTCGTATTGTACAATTATATCACTAAGAAAGAAGAAGGTATCTAACAGTTGATGAGAAACTATTATCAGCAACAGCTCTACTTTAAAAAAAATTAGAATATTCCTCTATATTTCAAATCATAGGAGAATCAATGGAAGGAAGGATAGAACCTGATCTAAAGCAAAAGGATCCCTTGGCTACATATATTTCAAGATAGATGCTTAGAGATTTAGTTCCTTTTATAATCAAAGCTGATATTTCTCTTCAAGGATGTGCTCTTTGTTTTTCCTAATGGATAGCTTGTGAACTTGTTTTCTTCATGATTTTCCTTAGATTACCATGTTGAAAATGATATGCTTCATTCAAGATGAACCAATTGACTCTTCCACATTTGAAATCCCAAATTTTAGGATCTATCCTTCATATTGTAAGAGCCTTATACATAAACAAGTTCAAACTATGGTAGTTCAATAGCAGCCTTTAGAAAAGTCCATTTCCTTTCAAGCAACCCCCAAAATCCCCCAAAATTCTATACCAAATAAGTCTTATATCAAGAGAGCTAGAATAGTGAGCAGAATGAGGAGTTTTGTGAATTTGGAGAAAATTCTTTTGTTGGTAATACACTTGTCCGTGAGGTTCACAAAGAAAATTTGGATTTGCTCCAAGCAAATGATAAACATTCTCAGTTAGAAGAAAAGATTGAAGAGCAAATAAACATAAAAAAGGAAGAGTCAAATTAATGAGTTACCTGGTTATAATGTGAACAATGATGAAGTGGTCATTGATTAGTTTCATGAACTTCCTAATTTTGTTGATGAAAATCAAGCAAATATGCCCATGCTAACCCCAATGACAAATATTGAATAGAAAGAAAATATAAATTATTTGGATAGGGTGCTACTATTTTAGGATGATAATCAAGACATCCTTGTCTTACAAGTTGAGAAAGGTGATATGGGTAAAGAAATTAATTAGGTAGAATAAAATGTAACACAAGAGCTAATTTTCCAAAGTATGGAACTCAATATTTCTTTCTAATCTTCAAGAAAGAAAGACATGGTGTTGAGATAGATTGTAATGTGCATTAGTAGATCAATGAAGAGCTTGACAAAGGTCATTTTTCTAGCATTATATAAGATTTTTGTTTGAAACTTGATGATAGGTTAACACTTCCTAAATTAGAAGTTCATGAGCAACATAATTGAATGGAAAGTTGTATTTTCCCATTTGATTTACATGAGAAATCTCATTTCAATCAATAAGAAGTTAGTAATAGAGTTTCAACTGTTGTTCATACAAGAGGATTTCCTATAAGACACCTTGCTAAGATAGAGGGTAGCAAAGCACCACAAATCTTGCTTGCACCTAAGCATGAAGATCATAAATAAATTGAGGTGGAGCATGTGATTGTAGCAGTAGAAGACTAAAGCCAACTTACTGACTTACTTCAAAATAGTAGTGTGCATCCATAACAAAGAAAAGTAGGTTTTTTCACATTTTTGAAGTAATTTTGCAACTATTTGTTGAATCTTTATCCATTATAAATCTCTTGTCAGCTGCTCAAAATCATCTGAAGCATTGTAGATTGACAAGAAAGGGCATTTTTTTAGTCAACTTTTCAATTGTCTTAGCAGTACTTCTAAATGAAATGACATTTCCTATGATAAAGTACCTAATCAGGCAAGTTGTGATAGTTCATACTTAGAAAGAGTAGTTCCCATGAAAGAAAGAAAGATTTCTCATGATAGAACAAAAAAAATTGCAATTAAGAAAAAATAATCTTCATTAGATAACAACAGTCATGTAAAAGCTAGTAGGAGACTTCAATGAGTTTCTAATATAGACCAACAAGTTTCATTAAGTGAAGAGGTAGTTTTCAAGATGAAAGAGCAAGTATTAAGAGGAAGAACAAGCACATGATTGAATAGAAGCTCACAAAAAATAAACAATCATTTGCTCAACTAGAATACCATGTTTTAATGCAAGGAAACAATAGAACTATTCAAAAGAGCGACAATGAAAATTAGATCAATAAAATAGACAACCATCCTATCTAGAAGGAAGTGATCTCATTCATCAATAAATAAATAAATAAATGTATTAGTATATTTGGACGAATAATATGTAGGTTTCATAGAAAACAACTAGTTTGCATAGACAACAAAAATAGATTGTCTTGTTCTTAAGATGTCAGTATTATTACCCTACATATTCTTTTGATGCCTCAATTTCTATGTATGACCTTCTATTGTTACAATTAGATTTGACAAATTATCCTTACAAAATAGAGAGTTGTTCAGTACTCTATAATGAGTTCAAAAGATTTGACCTTCCATATTACAAATTCAATGAAATCTTTCATTATTTTTAGCTGTGTGTTTTATTTGTCCCAATTATCACCCAATACTCATAAACATGACAATCACATCTGACAAAAAAGCTAGCTACAAAATAGAGAAGTGTTATATAATCTTTTATCAATAGTCTACAATGATTCAAGAGCCCAACAATACCATTTTTTGTCATAGTATAGTTGTTTCCTCATTATATTTTTCTAGGAAATCGTTTTAGGTAAATAATATACATTGAATTATTTCACATACCTCAATAATGGCTAAAATATCATAAAGATGTACTCTTCCAAAGTGGAAACCTATAAAGGAGCAATTACAAATACTAGAATTTTTATATAATAATGATAATTTCTCTCCATCCACAGAGCATATATATTGCATTGTTGATTCAAGTAATTGGAACTTTAAAAAGAGAGTAGGGTTAAGAAACAAAAAATATCAAGTATAACATCAATCAAGCAAAATTTAATGGGAAAATTTCAAAGAAATAGCCTTCATATCAATCATTCAGAGGAGGTAGAGTTTCAAAGCTTTATAGATTTTATACCTCATTAAGCCTCTTGTTCACATCCGTTGAATACCCTTCAATTTAGGAGAAACCTTTTCACTGCTGATTGTTAAATGGTAGTTTTTCACTAAAAGCATTAGATTTAAGAACTTTTTCCATGTAAAGAATAGATAGTACATACTTGATGTTATGAACAGAGGATCAAAGCAAGAAAAAAAAATGAAAATGTGAAGACATGGACAACAAGGACATACAGATAGAGAGCACAACAAAGGTAATAATTATCACTGAAGCACTATGATATGCTTGTAAAATAGAGGTATATAATAAGTGTAGATAATGGAAACTAGGATATTAAAATGATAGTCAATAATGATGTAGTCAACTTGGTAAAGAGATTGTGCTATGAAAAGAGCATTAATATTAATGAAACCAATGATGAATGAAATGGAGAACATAGTTTTTGTTGTTATAATGGATGCTTCAAACAAAGATAATAGAGATGATGCACAAAGCATTAAGCAATGTTTATTGTTAAGGATCAACACACTAAGATCAAAAGATAGTAGTGTTTTATGTATGATTAGATATGAGTAGACCCAACAAGAGTTTATAACAGAAACCATAGTAAATTCATCTTGTCAACCTTCAATTCCTTTTAGTCCTGATGAATATGATGCTTTTAATAAAAAAAAAATACATGGTCCATCTCATATTGTGAAACCAAGAAATTTGTTAATCTGGAATGAAAAACCAATTGTTGAGTTATTGTTTATGGATCAACAGGATTCATTTCTACACCTTTGCAATTATAACTAGAATTCTTTATGATTGAGCTACTAATACTTTTACAATCAGTATATTATTATTATTTTATATTGAAAAAATACATGGTCCATCTAATATTGTGAAACTAACATATTTGTTAATTTGAAATGAATAACCATGAATTATTGACCTTTGCAATTATAATCAAAATTCTTTATCATTGAGCTAGTAACACTTTTCACACACACACACACACACACACACACACACACACACACAGAATTGAAAAGAGTTGAATATGGGACTTATAAAATGGAGCCAAGCCAACTCACCCCTAAACTAGTATATTATTGATCAAGATGTGACTTATTTATGACTTATTTCTAAGAAAAATATATATTACATATATTAGATGCATGTTTGTCCCAGGAATCTGTGTTTCTTAGTTATGGATTTAACACTGAAGGATTGGTATCTTTGGAAATACTAGGAGTGTGAAAAAAGAATTATGTATTAACCCATTCTTCCTTTTATTTAAATATGTATGAACCCATTCTTCTTTTTATTTACATCATTTCATTTTCTTTTGCTAACACTTGATATCTCTTTCCAGATTTCAGTAGAGAAATGGTAGAAAGAGAAAGATTTTTTATGGCATTATAAACATTTTTGTATTTGTGTAGTAAAGATTTTGTATGAAATTATAAACATTTTTCCATTGATGTAGTATGCTAGGTTCTTTCTTATATCTTCATTCCAATTCTGCTTGTCTACCATTGAACTTATATTAATGTGGATAAAGTTTTTGTGGAGCTATTCTCTTGCATAGAAATTTTATTACACAATGATTCATGGCAAGGAGATCACATTGTAGAGTAGTCCTAGACAACATGATAAAGGAAAATATTGTAAAAAATGGTATCATGTATGATTGCTAAGCACAACCATGTTGTGTTTCATGAATATTCTATGTTGACTCCTTTACCTTAAAACAATATACTTTCCACATTTAGTGCTCTACCATTTCATTATAATCATGTGTACGTCATTAAAATCATTTGTTCATTCATTATCATGTGCCTTCAATGAATGTATCTTTCTCACTACTTCCCTCTCAATAGTTTAATCATAATATTATTTTTGTAATTTTGTGCATGCTCATATATGTGTGGAAACATAAAATGTTCCCACTTATAAGCTCACACTTATTTTCAATTACAGGGGTTGAGTTTATAAATTAAGTTCATTCCAAGTTTTGGGAGTCCAATAGTAATCTCAAGTGTTAGTTTCTATTTTTTGAAAAGCTACAAGATAATTACTCAATATCTTGTTTACCACCTCATTTATCTTATTTTAATATTTTTAACAACTCCTAACTCTCTTGGTTTCTATTTATTATTTTTTCCATCCTTGATTCTCGGGTCACCTACCATCCCCTTAATTTTATAGTTAATGTTGGATCTGCAATTCTTATTTTTTTGATCTCTTTATATACTCTTAATCATCCTGATGATGAGTCATGGACTATGGTCAAAATGTTGATGAAAAAATTCCTATACAATCTACCTAGAAAATTATAAAATAACATCATGGAATGTGATCCAAATGTTGATGAAAACCAATCTACCTAGAAATTGTCAAATAATATCTTGTTTATCAAAAAATTGCCAAATAATATCTTGTTTACTAGTTATGCATGTTTGATATCTCAAAGTCCATCCTAGCATGTTAGACATCTCCAAGTGCATCCTCTCCATATATTTGGTAGTTATAGCTCTCATAAATTGTCTAGTGCTTTATATAGCACAATAGTTTACTAGCTATGATTTTCACAAATTTTAATTGCACATTCTGTGATTTATCAAAATTTGCATGTAGACTAGTAAATTTGAGAATTAAAAATATCCACCAGACTCACCCGAATTAAGAGTGCATGGATTTTCCTTGTAGATGTACTTAACCAACCTTCTGTATATTCTGAAAATGCCAGAGGTGAATAGTTCTTTGATGTGATGAGAAATTCCATTCTTCTCACAGGAAGGGGTGAAGAGAGGCCTCTTGGAGTGTAATATTGGGCAAAAGTGCAAAAGTTCAGACAAGCCATGAACTCTATATCATTATCAAACAAAATTTGTGACAATATAGCCAAAAATTAGGAAAGATAAGGAAAACAAACATTCAACAAAGAGAAGTACTATGATGTGCAAAGACAATAGAAAACAATTGAAAAATCCCCATACGATAATAGTGTGATGTTTATCCTTCTACGCGAGTGACCACAGATGGCCATGAAAGCTACTAAGTGCCCATTATTGGAGCTTGACACAGAAAAGTTTGACTCTCTTAATCTATGAAAACAAATGATGGCCACACCAATGAGTGGAATCCTCAACACATTGCCTTCAAGATGCTCAATTTAAAACCAGGCGGGGAGCCAATCTACACTAGTTGGGAGACAATGGTTCTAGAGAGCTTAATAACAAACATGAACGTGGCACCAAAAGTAAAACCCAATTTCATGCTATGTAACTTTCTATGAATGCTTCCTAATTTGCTTCCTATGAAACTTGATTTGGTAGAAATTTTGACTGAATTGGGAAACCCTAATTTGGTCAAAATTTTGACCAAATCAAGCAATTTTTTTTAAAACAAGCAATCATAGGCCAATATTTACATTGGTCAAAAATTTAGGTAGAAAAACAAGTGAAAATTTACTAGTGAAATTCACCAAGAACAATACAACAAAGAGAAGAATTGATTGGGATCCTTCGTAAAGGGTCATGTTTTCCTTCTCAAGTAGAGGTATATCATGGACAACCTCAATGTCATCCTCATCATAATCATCCTCGTCATCATTGTCATTAGTGGCACCAGTACCAAATGTGTCATGGATCAATATATTTGTACCATCATCTTTAAATGTGTGATTTTGTGCATGATCATCATCTTCCATGGGATCATGATCTTCTCCTTCAATACCCACACCTCCATTTTCCTCCATATTCACACCTCCATGTTCCTCTAAGATGTGGTGATCCATATCGCTTGCTACCCTAGGAGATTGACCTATATAAAAATTATGATAATCAAACCCCCCTTCAGTGTGATAATCAAATCCCCTTCCATGGTTTATATATGTATTAATTGCAAAAATAACAAACAACTTACCAATAGATGATAATCAAACCCCCTTTCAATGTGATCATTTGCCCTACAATGTCTCTTAATTGTTTTGATTTTGATTCTTCTCGTCTTTAAGTTGTTACAACATTTGCAAGGACAATAACATTTGTCATCACCTTCTCTTTTAAATTTAGACAACAATCTACCAATTGTCTCCCTATTATGATCAAATTCCCTTGTATTATCTGGCATGATCCTTCTTCATGGGAATAACTTATTCTTGTACCCTTATTGAATTGGTTGCACTTGATAGACCAATCATTGATAACCATTTTATCATACACATTAACATTAGAGAGAAAACCTTGAAAAAAATTGGACATGGTGTACATAATGTTTGTAGATGCACATGTGGTTTTGAATGAAATTTTTTGGTGTAGTTAATGTGTATATCTGCAAAAAAATTGGACATATTGTATTTAATGGTTATATCTACACATATGATTTTGAAAGAAAAAATTGGTGTAATTAATGTGCATATTTGCAAAAATATTGGACATTTTGTACTTAATGTTTATATCTACACATATGATTTTGAAGATGGTAGAATTATTGAACAAGGTAGTCTTTTAGAACCTACTTTTCATCTAGTAATTAATGTGTACATGTTGTACTTAATGTTTATATCTGCACATATGGTTTTGAAGATGGTAGAATTATTGAACAAGGTAATCTTTTAGAACCTACTTTGCATCTAGTAATTAATGTGTGGATTTGCAAAAATATTGGACATATTGTACTTAATGTTTATATCTACACATATAGTTTTGATGATGGTAGAATTATTGAACAAGGTAGTCTTTTAGAACCTACATATATGTTGAGAAAATATAGCATCGGTTAGAATTCAAAGAAATATCAATTAGTAGAATATATGTGTAAGTGTGTGCATTTATATTAGTTTACCAAGTGAACTGATATATGCATTCACACAAATACACATTAATATGATCTACTCTTTTATAAACTCCTTGATATTCTTCCTTGAAATTAATTTGATTGAACCAAGTATGAATATTGATTATCTTTCTCCTAGAATCAGGTTGCAAATTCATGATTATTTCAATCTTGAATGCATTTGAATGGATTGAGAAAATGATCCCATTTACTCTTCAGATTGGGGGGTTAAATGATTATATTATTTCACATTAAAATGCTCAATAATCATAGGGATTACAAGTTCACTTGATGTATGATCACATCTAATCATAATTAGGTCATTTGAATTAGTATGATCATGATATGTGACATTGCTACATATGCTAAGGTCCGGTGTTTCTGAAGATTATATTGGATAGATTAAGAAATATAAGAGATTGCATTCAAGGGAGAAAGATCTTGATGCTTGCAGGCATGGGATCGACGACCAAAAACATTTTTTGAAGAGAAGGAATTCACATTTAGAAGTAGTTTGACAAATCCATCAAGGGAAACATTGAACAAAGAAGTTAGGAGGTTGATGCATGTTCTTGGAGCCTCAAATGGAAGTCACATTATTATAAATGCTTGATGTTGTCAAGCCTTAGGATAAATCCACAATTTATTACATTAACCCATAAGATGTCTACATTTGTGTACAAGAAATTGCTTTTGTCAACAATATTATGAATATTTGTCAAATGTTGAGAGTCTCTTGAAACAAGACATCTTCCATGATTAGAAATGTGAATAGGGCATGCTCCTATGATAGAGGGAGTAACTAGAGAATATAATTCATTTCAATTTTCAAAGTTCTTTGTCATATTAATTTAGAGGGAGTAGAACATTTTGATGGTTTCTCTAGTAATCAGGAAATTGCAGTACACTATGATTCATGAGATGAAGTTCCATGTGGGTAGGCTGAAAGTATTTATTCAAATGCCTAAGATGGAATTCTATTAGTTCATAGTATATTATCACTTTAACAACTGACACTTTCTCCAAGCCTTTTGCCAAAGTGAAGTTTGTGCATTATTGAAGACAAACTTGGAGTTATGGATCAAAACCCTTATTAAGAGAGTCACAACATCAATGATAGCCTAAGATACACCTTTATGCATCATTCTCTATGAGAGAGAAGTTTGAAGTGAAAGCCTTTGTTCTACCCTATGGAAATAGTTTTGATGGATCCACCCTTTGATATGGTTCATGGTGGATCATCTCACACTGGAAAGAAACTATCACTAAATAGTTTAAAGACTACCAATAAATGGTTTTGACTAATGAGTACAAGAAAAACTCATCATTGTAGTCCCCAAGAAAAGTAAAAGCCAGGAGATATAGACAATCTGATCAAATGCAATAGAAAATTTTATTGCTTGAGTCAAAATCGATTGTCCATTAATCTCTCACAACATTTAAAAAGTTGAACATATTGTCATCCTTTCATTTTGCACTTTTTAACCTGGAGCCAATGTCTCCCAGGTTGTCTATAACACATATTTTTCTTACATTATTTTTTAGAGAAGCATTACATTTATTCATAGCATATTTAATGATCTCTACATGTAGTTTATTAGAAGAAAAGAGCTCCTTAGAAGGAGCAACATTTAGGGAGTCTTTGCTCTCCACAAGGTTGCTTCAAAAGTGTATTATTTGGGTAGCTTTGGCAAATTGTCTTTACTTCTTATCAAAAGTTTGGGGATCTCAAAAACCCTTTCCTCTCTCATAGATTTTCTACCCACTACCTCTTCCTCTCCTATAGAGATCTTCAATTTCTACATTTTCATCCATTTCAGTGCACCATATCTTCAAACAACATTTTTCAGAGAAAAGCTTAATCAACAACAATGGATTCCAAACTAGTAATGGTGTTTACACAATTTTTTTTTGTGTTTTCCACCTCCAATCCTCAACTTATGTCACTGCTACAGATGCTCTATTTGGGAAAAAACAAAGCCCAAGAAGGTAATGACTTTTTTAAAGGGTTCTCTATTTTTTTAAAAATACCCTACTCATAAAATGCAAATAAATTTTGATCATTCATTTAATTGTAGGGCTAGTTGCACCACATCGACAAAAGCACTATGTGAGTGATTGCAAATGGTGTTGGTATTTGCATGAGTATGGTTGATTATCTTGTTGTGGTGAACATTTTATGAGGGTTTTTTATGAGGATGTATTGGCTGGAATTCTTGATGAAAGAATATTGTTTAATGGAATTTTACAAAATTGGTATTACAAGATAAGCCAACAATAAATGTATCACAATTATAGTTCCTAACAAATAAATAGATAAATGTCAGTCATGTAACCAAAATTCTAAATTTAAAGTACACCACTAATGAGAGATATTTGGAAAAAAAATCCAACAAAGCTTACTACCAATCATTTGATAAACTAATGTTGAAAAATAAAAATATTATTTCCAAATCAATGGATGCACAACGTGATTCCAGTAATTGGAACTAAAACAATGGACATAAAAATCAAAACCAAGTAAACAAACATGTTCAAAAATCTAAGAAAAGATCAATTTCCCCTAACTCAACAGATACAAAAAAACAAAGATAAATACAAAAAATTCTTTGCCCATTCTGTTCTAGCAGCAGTGAAGAAAATTAAAGCTTATTTTGGCATAGCAAATAAGGATGCTAGAAAAGTTTAAGGGACCTTGGGATCACAATTTTATTGAAAAATTTCACAACTTTTCCAACAAATTCAAATTGTGCATATTTGGAGTTCATTGAAGACTACATTTCATTATGCCATTTTGTTAAACTATTCATGTACCTTGTCGATGCTTTCACATTTTGGGTTCATGTCTATAAAGGTAGTTGTGGTTGGCTGCATTTGAAAAACCCTTGTCGATTATGCTTGGATGGATACCCATATTTTTTCTCTAAATTTACAAACATAAAATGAATTTAGGCTTTGTCAGAAATTGTGTGTTATTGTTCTTTCCTTGCAGTAGCAATAATCCAAAAATATGGAAAATGGGAACACACAAATTGGGAAATGGTGATGGTTAGAGGTCATCAATAATTAAGTATGGGAGACGAGTTGATCATATTTTACATTAGGTTTGGTGGATTATGTCATTAGATATCATTAGTGACTATGCTTCATGTGCCTAAGAATGAATGTAAACATGGAGGCAAAAGACAATGTGTACAAAAATTTACTAGTTGTCATGGCATTTGTTGACATTGATAAATTTCTTTTTCTTTGTGATAAATATATTTATAGCTATTGCTTGCATAATGAATGAGAGGTAAGACAAAAAGGAGCACATAAATTGAAAACCTTAATTGGTTAGAAAAGAAAAATAGCTTTCCACTTATTAGTCAGAATAATTTTTTTAAAGAAACAATATGTTTAACTAATTAAATTATGACAACGTTAAGACTTTGAATACCTTTGATAGAAATTCTACATCAACCATTCTAAATGTACCACAAAACTTTCATGTATTCAAAAGATGGTCAACAAATGTAGAAGCCCGTTGATTTTTCTTTTTTGTCAAAACATACATAAGATTTTATTCACACTACAATCAATCCACGGTTTGGCCCTTCTTTTTGATAACTCTCCTCTCTCTGAAACCCTAACGCACTCAAGAAAAGTATAAATAGAGGATATCATAGAAAAAAATAGCTTTGTGAGAAGACACAAAATAGCTAAAGGAAAAGTAGAAATTTTCTATATAGAATTGTATTTATGCTTATTTATGTTTTGTTTGAACATATTAGCACAAATCCATTTTATTTTTTAAAATGGGAAACATTAGAAATAGAAGAAATGGGGAACGAAAATATTTTTCCTCTTCCACTCCTCAATCTTTTGTGTAGGGAGAATGCATCAACGTGGCAAGGGCACAGGCACGGAAAGGAAATCGAAGAGCAAGGGCATGACATAGATCACACTAACATCTTTGAACTTGGTTCACAACTCTCCACACTCATTTAGAGCTCTCCACACTCATTTATAGCTCTCCACAATCAATCAAATGGGAAATGATTAATGTTGTATTTTCTTTTCTTTTTTGTTTATAATCATACAAGTGTGGAAATTACAATGCCAAGGTTGTTATTACGATGGCATCAGGGACACTTCTAAAAAAAATATATTAAAATTACACACAATCAAATTGTTGTCACTGTTTGACCCCAAATGTTGTAGTATCTTGAATGGACTATGTATATGTGTGTATGTGTGTACACACACACACATATGTGTGTATGTGTGTACACACACACATATATGTGTGTATATATACACACACATATATGTACACATATATGTGTGTATATACACACACACATATATGTGTGTATATACACACACATATATGTACACATATTTATAAACATGCATGCATAGATATATAAAATATATTGAGAGTAATCCTTCTCAAGGTGTCTATTAGACCTTGCAATTTGATAAAAATAGGTATCTTGAAAAAGATTACTCTTGGCATGTGTGGGTGTGCGCACTCATGTGCGTGTGTGTCTATAATATATGTGTGTGTGTGTGTGTGTGTGTGTGTGTGTGTGTGTGTGTGTGTGTGTGTGTGTGTGTGTGTGTGTGTACATACATACATATGTATATGTAGATATATATACATGTATATGTATATATATGTACATATATACATACATACATATATATATGTGTGTGTGTGTGTATATGTATGTATATATACATATACATACATATATACATACATATATATATATATATATGTATATATACATATACATATACATATATATATGTATTATATATATATATATATATATATATATATATATATATATACATATACATATATATATATATATATATATATACATATACATATATATATGTATTATATATATACACATATATATACGTACATATATATATGTGTGTGTATAAGCTAGTAGTAGTCATGGCATGACATGGAAGATATTTTATAATTTTTAATCTTTAAATTTATGGTGGCAAGGGTTACTACTATGATTAATGTTATGGTTATAGTCAATGTAACTGGTAGGGGTACAGTTGAGGTCAGAGGGAAGTTTATGATATTATATAAATTTTAATCTTTAATTATATAATGGTAAGGGTTAGTCTTAGTGTAATGATTAGTGCTCCTATTGTGTTTAAGATTAATGTTAGGGTTATATTTAAGCAGTGTTAGGGTAACAGTTAGGGTCAATGATGTAGTTATGATTAATCTTAAGGTCAGTGTTAGAATTAGGATTTGTATCATAATTTTAACCTTAACATTTCACCTAGGGTTGATGGTAGGGTTTAGGTTATGGTTAGGGTGAATGGTTACAGTTAGATTTAGGATTATGGGTAAGGTGAGAGTTATGGGTAGGGTTATAGGGTGAGATTAATAGTAAATTAAAAATTAGTATTATTATGTTAATAATTACAATTAAAGTTATGATTAAGGTTAGGTTTATAATTTTATGATTAGGGGTTGGGATTAGGTTAGTATTTAGATTATGGTTTCTTTTGGTTCATATTAAGGTACATACATGTGGTTAAGTTTTCTCTCTTAAAATATTCCCCCCAAATACCCTCTTTCTTACTCTCTTCCCTCCTTCATCTTACAATCATATTCCCCCTATCTCTAAGATCTCTCCTTCCTTATTAAAAACATATCACTCTATCTCCCCCTCTTTTATCCCTTACCACTCTATCTAGATATTCCCCCTAATCACATATCTCTCACTCTCTCCCCTCCCTTATCTCACCATCATATCCCCTCATCTAAGATCTTCTCTCTATTGAAAACATATATTTTTGGGTTCATATTAGGGTACATGCATAAGGTTGACATTATAGGGAAGGTTAGGATAAAGTTTACAATTAGGGTTTAAGGTTGAGATTAGGGTTAGTGTTAGTGTTAAGATTAAGGTTATGATTAAAAAATATAATTATAATTATGGTTAGTTGTATAATTATCCCTCTCTCTCTAAATATGTCCCCTAATCACCCTATTTCACACTTTGCTTGCTCTCTCTCTCTCTCTCTCTCTCTCTCTCTCTCTCTCTCTCTCTCTCTCTCTCTCTCTGTACATGTCCCCCAATCACCCTCTCTCACACTCTCCCCTCCCTTATCTCACCATCATGTCCCACTCTCTGCCCCTATCTATGATATAATGTATAGGGAAACTTACAAGGTAAAAGCACAAACCTGTGTCACCTTTTATAAAGAAACATGATATCAGAATGTGATAGTTCAACATTAGTGACAAAAAAAATGGTATTTGTGTTTAAAATATGAAGATGATGTAAACTGATAAAGTGTGTAGAATTGGATGAATTTTATGCCTGTAATTTTTCTAATTTTTTTCAGTAATAATTTATTCATTTTATTTTATTTTGAAGTCCCTTTTTAAACTATAAAAAATTTAGGGTGTAGTTCCCATCAAACAAGTATATGCAAATCATCTTTTTTTGTTCTAATGTGAAAATATCTTATAGATTACATGTATAGCTAGTGCACAAAAAAAGAAATAATTATTTTTGATGTATATTTTCTTTGTTAGAAGTACTCAAGTTTGACCTTATTAGAATCCAATAGTGTTTTCCTCCCATCAAAACTTTCCTATCAAATCTATACCTTCTTGAAAAAAAATTACATATTCGTGAAGAGGATTCTCTCCTCTAGAGATAAATATAATTTTTAAATTTTTTTGATATGATTTACTATTTTTTTTCCTTTTTTGAGGGAGCATCTTCTGAAATGTTGAAATATCGACTTATAATACTTTGAGATTATAACATATTATAACTAATCAAAACACTCAAAAATTTATATAATGATGATATTGAATCCGAGATCTATAAAAGTGTATTTTTAGTTTTTGAAAAAAATTGAGTTTTGATAAAGAAATGAGATTTGACCAAAATAGGTTTTGGTATCACAAACGGCGACACAAATCTGTGCTTTTACCCTACAGCTAATAAAACTATAATTCCCACAAAACAAGTGATAGATCTAAATAAAATAAGCACTTAGAATCCACATGCAAGATAATAGACAATATAACCACAAAATGTGACCCAATATATACCCTAAGAAACCCTCATTGAAGGAAAACCCTAGCCTCTAAAAGCATCCATCACCATGTATTATTTAGGAAACAACATAGCAATACAACCATGGAATTCTTCTAAGCCATAGCCATAACCAAGCAATCCATGTGAACAAGCATTAATTCACACATCTCATGTCATGCTTCCAACCTTTATGAATTCTACCTTGGTTATCATGTCTCTCATCAACAACTACCCTTGTGGTTGCTTTTATAGAAGCAAGCTCCCACAAAACCACCAATAAGTATTACATAAACCATGTGCTAATATTGGGTGTTTAATTTATTTTTTCCTAATATTAAATGATTACACCAAATATTATCATTACAACTCATCAATAATATTCCATGGGAATCCCTACATGTTACATGTCCATCTAGGTGCTCTGTAATGTCCCTACTAATAGGGATAGTTAGGGACAATTAATACCTGCAAAATAAATATTAGAATCACAATAATAATAAAACTAACTATATTATTCTACCCTCTAAGTTAACCCCAATCTTAAGGACATCTTCATATCAAGCTTCTTAGCTCACAGCTACCTCGACATCATCCAAGGTACGCACCCCTTAAGATTCTTCTTGGACGGGCATCCTTTATCCAAGGCCAATGGCATATGCATATGTTCAAGACAACATCAGAATATTTTGTTATGTCAATTATCAGCCATGGCAGATAATGGAGATCTTAATATCTCAAATGCTCCATGCTTCGATATTGACTCTCGGCCATGGTGGACAATGGAGATCTTAAATATCTCACATGCTCCATGCTTTGAGTTTCATTAGTATCCATAGTAGTAACCTCATAGGTTAACACAATATTATCCACAAGTATGATTCATTAATATAAATAAATTCATAGATATAATTAAACAAATATAATCCATAAACATACCTTTCTTACCTTCTTTCCTTGGTCCATGTGGCTCTATCCTTAGTCAGCTCTTCAATGAATTATTCCTTTTAGATTATCTCAACTCTATATTTACTTTCCAAAATTATTCACTTTGTAATTATAAGGAAAGGACAAAATATAATTTGTGTTTCTTCTTTTTCAAGAGTCACAAAATTTCATAATACAAATCCTTTGAAAGCTCACAACACTTCATAGTTATAATCCTTTCAAAATGTCACAACACTTCATAACTAAAATCATTTGGAAAAGTCACAATACTTTAAAAGTCTCAATATTTTTGAAGAGTCACAACTATTCATAATTATGATCCTTTCAAAGGTTCACATCCTTTCAATATCATTGATAGCTTTTCAAAAAGTCACTTTCTTATTTTCTTCATATTACTTTCCTCTTCCATTTTTCCTTTTTGAACTCCTCTCTTCTCCTCCTCCTTTTCTTCCCTCTCTAAAATAAACTCTCTTCCCTTTCATATCTTAATTTTAAGGAGTCATGTTTATTTGTTAAATCTCTCTTGTCTTTTCATTAGATTTAGTTATTTTATATTATTTTATGTTATATTATTTATTTACTTACTTATTTGTATTTATTATGAAATTCTATTTAGAAAGTTAACATACTTTCTACAATATTGTCTCTTTATTTAATTTTCTTTCTTTATTTACTTTTTGAAATTTTATTATTTTTTAATTTTTTAAAATATCATACTAAATATTATTTCATTAATAATATGGATTAAATAATAATTATTTTCTAGTTTTATAAATATAACTTTATTATCATTATTTATTTAATAACATTTTATTATCTAATTATTATTAAAATTCTATCTTAAAATGGGGATATGACAGTCCACCCTTCCTAAAATTGCTTATCCTCAAAAAAATATATAACTTCTTTTGTTGAGTTGAAATTTATATTTCTTTTAGTCCAAATTCTTAGGTTGCTATCATAAATATGTTTGAATCATTTCTAATAGTCATTAAATTTCTACATTAGTCTTTCATATAAATTATTTTTCTAAATCCCCTTTAACCCTACAGGATGGCAAGATCATGCTCTGATACTACTATAATGTCCCTACTAATAGGGTTAGTTAGGGACAAGTAATACCTGCAAAATAAATGTCAGAATCACAATAATAATAAAACTAACTATATTATTCCACCCTCTAAGTTAACTGCAATCTTAAGGACATCTCCAGATCGGGCTTCTTAGCTCATAGCTACCTCGCCATCATCCCAAGAGTGCACCCCTTAAGATTCTTCTTGGACAGGCATCCTCTATTCAAGGCCAATGACATATGTATATGTTCAAGACAACATCGGAATATCCAATTACGTCGATTATCAGCCATGGCGGATAATGGAGATCTTAAATATCTCACATGCTCCATGCTTCGATATCGACTCTCAACCATGGCAGAGAATGGAGATCTTAAATATCTCACATGCCCTATGCTTTGAGTTTTATTAGCATCCATGGTAGTAACCTCCCAGGTTAACACAATATTATCCACAAGTATGATTCATTAATATAAATAAATTCACAAATATAATTAAACAAATATAATCCATAAACATATCTTTCTTACCTTCTTTCCTTGGTCCATGTGGCTCTATCCTTAGTTAACCCTTCAATGAATTATTCCTTCTAGATTATCTCAACTCTATATTTACTTTGTAAAATTATTCACTTTCTAATTATAAGGAAATGAAAAAATATAATATTATGTTTCTTCTTTTCCAAGAGTCACAACCTTTTTTAATACAAATCCTTTGAAAACTCACAACACTTCATAGTTATTATCCTTTTGAAAAGTCACAACGCCTCATAACTAAAATCCTTTGGAAAAGTCACAATACTTTAAAGTCTCAATATTTTTGAAGAGTCACAACTATTCATAATTATGATCCTTTCAAAGGTTCACATCCTTTGAATATCATTGATACTTTTTCAAAAAGTCACTTTCTTATTTTCTTCATATTACTTTCCTCTTCCATTTTTCCTTTTTAAACTCCTCTCTGCTCCTCCTCCTTTTCTTCCCTTTCTAAAATAAACTCTCCTCCCTTGTATATCTTAATTTTAAGGAGTCATGTTTATTTGTTAACTCTCTCTTGACTTTTCATTGGATTTAGTTAATTTATATTATTCTATGTTATATTATTTATTTACTTATTATTTATCATGAAATTCTATTTAGAAAGTTAACATACTTTCTACAATATTGTCTCTTGTATTTAATTTAATTTCTTTATTTACTTTTTGAAATTTTATTATTTTTTAATAATTTAAAATATCATACTAAATATTATTTCATTAATATTATAGATTAAATAATAATTATTTTCTAGTTTTATAAATATAACTTTATTATCATTATTTATTTAATAACATTTTATTAGCTAATTATTATTAAAATTCTATCTTAAAATGGGGATATGACATGCTCCTAGGTGTAATATTACATTGTAAAATAACATAATACAATATAAATAATATTACACGATGTGTACAGCAAATATAATCTCAACAATCTCCCACTTGTTGTATACATTGCATAAGGTCAATTTGTAGCTACATAAATGACCAAGAAAACAATCCCTCCTAGCACATCCACCATCATGGATCAAAGTACACCATGTGCTCTATCCTAGTACCCATAACAACATTAAAGTATCCAACATCTTGAACTTGAATGATCCCACCTTCTATTATGCCAGTGCCACTAGACATACATACAAGTCATCCAAAGATGAATCCACCCAACATGTCACATAAGAATTATAAAATCCTATACCAACTAAAAAGCCAAGAACAAATAAATAATCTAAAGGTAATCACATGTATCTATAGCTGAAATAGCACCCACATCAAGTTCCAACACATCCAACTATTCATACCTCTAAAGGTATACTGAGTGAATCTCACAACATCAACATATCAAATCTATAACCTACAATCACAAGCCTTAAGTACAATACCTACCACATACACAATAAGAAGCTCCCACTCCAAAGGTAATATCAAATCCAAAATTAATCCACTCACAACATCTTATAGAAGTGAATCCATGTAGCATCAAGGATGTCCACAACCCATAAACCAATAACCTACAAGAACAACTCTCATAAAAAATATTTAAAAATCCCTCAAGTTCTCTACAACCAACAAAGGAGAAAAGAGATAAATGAATAACTATGTCATCTTTCACATGACATACACAAGTACAAATCAATAACTTTTAGATCCAAACAATCTAAAAGAGTCAAACCAATGTAAGTGAAAGTGAACATTCAAAAAGATAACCAAGACTAAAGAGAAACCATGCAAATCATAACCTATATCATATCCTTATACACAAACCTCTAAATGTAAAGTGTACCAAGTAAGATCTCCTACGTAAAGCCCCAACCAAGAAGCCACAACAACACCCAAACCATACCATATAACTAATGGATTGATGACTCTCACAAAAAGATCAAACTCATAACCCTTCCTAAACCAAGGAATATGCCCAATAAAACCATCTCCTAAGATCAAAATGATGAGATCACAACAATATATGCACATAGATATAACTAATGCTAAACCATTTCTCAAATAAGCCCTCCAGAACTAACTCATGTGTCATATCTACGGATAATATAAATTAAAAACAAGCATAAACATAATGCACCTAAGAGAAATAATAGGATATATCTCTCAAGTGGTAAACTATCGAGTAGACAAAGAGTGGGGAATGAGAATGCTCATCAAGATATCTAAGTCTACAACCAAGTCTAATCTAAGAACAATCTCCTCTCAAGTCCATATCAAGTGCATGACCCCCAGACTTCTTTTTGAAACCAATAATTTTCCTAACAAATATATCTCTAATTACAAGAGAAATCAACATCACCAATGTCTCTAAGTATTCATGAGCACCTTGTAATTGATCAATCTATACTAACTCCAAATGTAGCATAGCAATTTTAAGAAGCATCCAACAAATGATCAATGTAATCATTACAAAGAAACTAAACCAAGATCAATGACAAAGTTCCAACCATGGCCTTAGGAATATAAACATGGCAACATGATCTAAACCATCTCAAATAAAAGAGATACCAATGAACATACCTTAACATGTCAAAACTCTAAACATGCATCAAGAGTATACCATGACATAATAATGAAATCATCCTAGCATCAAGGATAACATGTCAAATGAAAGCATGAACTATATTTCTACCAAGAACCCATTGAGTCCTCAAGATGCAACCATCTTCGCACACCATGAAGATAACCACCAGTAACAAGTGCACCATGAAAATGTCAAAAAAGTTTGCAACAATACAATCTAAGACATCCTCCAACATTTGAAAATACTCAATAAATATATCTATGCCAACAACTCCCACTCAACCGTGGAACTGAGTTACTTATGACATCATAAAATCCATCTCCTGCATAAAGATCTTTTAGGTATACACATACATGACCAAAGTGTTAGTTCCAATTGAAACCAATATCTCTAAACTAAGAAGATATAAACTAAGCTAAGATCTAATCTTGAACTACCACATCATCATTATCACAAACTCCCATTGAACCACATATCCAAGATATCTATGATATCATGATGAAAAACCATCCTCTACCCATGAGAATCAACCAAGGCATCAAATTATCACAAAACTAAAAGTGCACATCATGAGATCCTGAAAGAAATCAAAATACCATGATCCTCAACCGAGAAGATATACCACCATAACCAAATCAAGAATCCAAACCAATGAATATCAACAAAGTACCTATATATCCAATTATGTCATACCAAAATCCATGTTATGGTGACCACATCCATGAATCAAACATCCAACTCTCAAAGTGTCCAACCTGTCACGTAACGCCCCGCCAAGGGATCTAAAAGAAATAACCTAAACTTTTTACTAAGTACACATCAAACATAAAGTAGTGAAAGCAATAACATACAATCAACTAAAAGCATACATAACAAGTTACATTCTTTAAGGATCTCATGACGTTGAATCACATTTAAATTTTAATTAATACTAAGTCTAGTAACTAACACATCCACATGAAAGAATAATTAAAAAGTCCAATGTCCATAATAATAATATACACTTGTTCTGAATGCCTCTTGGCAAATAAAATTCGAAATGCTCAATCATCCATTGTACATGTCATAGGGTATAAAAGGTTAAAGAAATATACATATGTAGAAATAGAAATACATCATCCCCCTTGAATCCATGATAAAATTACAATAAAGTAAATGAAACCATCCACCATACGTGATACATCCATCCATCATAAAATACAACTATCCATCATAAAACACAACTATCCATCATAAAGATACATAGATAGAATGAAAGAAAATGTAGACAAGGAAGCTCCAGCCATGGTGACTAGAGATGAATCTCAATGGTGAGAGCAAAAAGCACTAGCACCCAACCATGTGGAACCTAAATGGCCCACTCCGACCATGCTAAGGAGATAGTCTCAAGTCCCAAACAGGATATCAATCCAAATATCAAAATACTTTGTAAGTCCAAGAAATCCTAAAAGTATTCTATCTCAAAGGTTCTAAGATAGATCGACATCTAATTCCCAGAGGCACACAAAGACACATAGGAAACCTACTATGTAAGCGGGAAAGTGTCATCACACAAATCATGCTGGAGTTACCCTGGTAATCTCTCAGGACCCCAGGGTCCCTAGTGATCCCTATACAACCACTAGTATCCTCTCATACTGACAAGGCATACTACAGAATGCAAGGTTGCAACCAAGTGTTCTCTCTACTCCCATCCTAGTCTATACTAGCACTTGAGGCATGGGTGAGAACATAGAAAGACTCTTAATAGGTTCATTTTAATCTTCATTTAGTGTAATGTTTTCACTTATTAAACAACTTACAATGAGTTACCCTAGGAACCACTCAGGGCCCCAACCCCCATTGCAAGCCACTTCTCGACACTACATGTAGATAACCTACCCTAGGCTCATTAAATCAGAAATCAATAATCATATAAAAATCACCTCAGTCATATATAAGTGACTGGGAAGCATCAAAAGATACTCCACAATAATCACATCAGTTCTCTACGAGCAACTGGAAAGCATCCCAAGATAAATCATAATACCCATCAGTTCTCAACAAGCAACTAGAAAGCATACCAAAATAATATTGATCAACGACTCAAAATGGTTAAGTCAAACATGTCACACCATGACATCATCAAGAACATAACAAACACTTCAGTCCTATCTAAGGGATAGGAAAGCAACCCAAATATAACTTATAAAGGACTAAAAAATGGTTAAGTCAAGTAGGTCATACATTCAGCTCAGTGTCACACAAAAGAAAATTGGAAAGCAATAACAATCATTAAATACAAACATATCATAGAGCATACCATCACATTACCATGGTTGGGTTAAAAGAATTGAAATTAAAATATCATCATGACATCACAAACATAGAACTCCCAAGCTTTTGGTAACATCCTAAACTGGTCAACACTCTAGCCCACCCAACTCCAAAGTACAGACAACATAGATAACAGAGTGTAAGTTTCATGTTTTGGTTCAATTGAAAATATATTGTTAAGTCAAATGTAAGGGTTTCAATTTTCGTTTTAGTGTATATTTTAAGTAAAAAGATTCATCATTTACCCCAATAATTAAACCCATCCTGATATTCAAATAACAAGCACCATTACCCTTATTCGACTTTTAAGTAAATTTCCTCCAAAATAACCTAAGGGTAGTCATTAATTAAATTCAATTAAACTAATTTTCATTATTAAATTCATTAAATTATATTAAATAAAATTATATTATGTTAAATTAATAATTTATATATATATATATATAACTATATTTTAATTAATTATTAATAATTAAAAACATTTATTAATTTATAAAACTATATATTTTTTTAAAATTATTAATAAATGATTTTTTATTTAAATTACAATTTAAAACATCACATAATATAATATTTTAATAAAATTTTAAAAAATTTAATTAATTTAATTTAATTTTTTAAATGCATATATATATTAAAAAAGGCATTTATAAAGGCTTGTCGGCCTGTCTACTCACGTGGCATCGCAACAACTCTACAGCAGAGTACGTTGCGTCAGCAGCAGGGACTACTCTTGTACCAGTGTGGCAGCGGGAGGGAAAAAGGTAAGTGGGGGGGGTGGGGGGGGTGCGCAACCCACCTCCTCCCAATTATATTTTATTTATTTTAATTTATATTTTTGTATACCATTTTGTTATTAAAAAACATTGCATGCTTTATATATATATATATATATATATATATATATATATATATATATATATATATATATATATATATATATATATATATATATATATATATATATATATATATATATATATATTTTTAATATATTAAATTTTTAAAAAAGAATATCATCTCTTTTCAATTAGTTATATTTATAAAATTTTATAAATATAAAATTTATATAAACAAATTTCTTCTCTTTTTTTTTTAATTATAAACATTTCCAATATAGATTTAGAATGGAAACACAGATTAATCAGTTAAATTCTAAACAATAAAATTTATTTTCTTTTCTACCCGAAACTCAATTTCAATATCCAATAGATTCTCGTATTTGCTTGATTTCTTATTCAATCTTACTCATAATAAAATATAATTCTCTAAAGTAAACTCAACGAAGTATCCAACTAGATCCATGCACAGATATTTCTCAATCAAGAACAAATATTTGCATACAAGGGTTTCAACCTAAAATATTCTGAAAACAACACACACAAAAGACACAAAGAAAATAGTCTTATTTAAATAACGTAATTAATTGTGCAATTCAAAACATAAGAATCTACTGCTAAAATCGCAATGCCCAGAAGATTTGTGTGAGAATTTGCTTCTATCCAAGAACTTTTTTCTATAAATTTTCCCAAAATTCCCCTTCCAAAATTTGCTTCCAAAATTCCCCTCCCTCAAAATGAACTCCCAATTGGTGATAAGGATTTCTCTCCCTAAAATCAAGGCACTAATTGTGTGTTCACCCAAGAGAACTCTCTACTCACCAGATTCAAACTCCTATTAACTTTTTGTTATCTTTCCCATGCACATTTATTAAAATATTAAATAACTTTATTTAATCTTCACTTGACTCCTCTTTTATTTAATTTATTAAATTCAATCTCATGCATGCACTTATGCAATTAAAATCTTTATTAAATTCACTTGTTTTCTCATTCCAATTAATTTCTTATATTTTCAACTCATGCATATATCATGCAAACTTAAAACTTTTATTAAATTAATATCTTTTCACTCTTTAATTTATTTTTGAAACTAATTGATAAAATATCTATTAACTCAAATAATAATATTTAGCATTTATTTACAAATGAACTCCAAATATATTATTATTAAATTAAGTAAATATTATCATGTTTTGAAATTTATTCTTATAACTTTTATCTTCAAATTTAATTCTTTTTATTTAATTAATTATTTAATTAATTAAATATAATTACATATTAAAATTGTAAGAATTTTTCTTAGGAGAAAATTCACCAAGGAATTAAGAACTCAAACACAAGCACAACTATAGATTAGAAAGAAAGAGTATGATCAAAATGACGATATATTCATTCAATATGCGTTGAGAGTACAGTAGGAGTGCCTTATCTAAAGGCCTTTGAGATACATCTAGAATGCCTCGAAATCACCTACATGATAAGTTATACAACTAGGCACATGCCCACTAGATATGGGTTATCCTCCATTAAGCACGAAAGTAAGTGCGATGATGAGAGGATAAGCCTACAAGGGTGTAACACACAAATCAATATTGTAGACAACATGTGCTAAAAAGGGAGTGTGAATAATTATGTTGTCAACATGACAACTCAGTGAATGATGCAAACTCCTAAGTGTCTCAAAATAATAAAATAATGCATTAACCTAAGTAAACTGAAGTAAGTGTAAATAGTAAATACATATTTACACCAACACCTCCCCTTAAGTGCAACTTAGGGGAATGCCCTTAAGCTTATGAAAACTAGGATGAAGTGCAAGATGGGTCCCAGCTACTAGGCCATGTTAGGTACCCATGTACATAATGAAATGTAGTCTCTCATAAAGTAGAGAAAGAGGGAAAACTTCATGGGAAAAACCTCCCCCAAAAAGAGAGATGAAAAGGGATGCATGGATGGATGGAGTAATCAAGACCCCCCCATTACGACATACATCTAGTATATACAAAAGTGAAGAAGGAGAGAGACAAAACCTCATAAGAGGAAAAAGTCCCCCCATAAGAAAGAAGAGGAAGAGAGACAAGGTAGTCCCCCCCCCCAATGAAGAATGCTTGTTAGTGAAAGCCGCTCCAAGGAAGAAGCTAGTCCAAGAGTGCAGAATGACATTCCTCCCCTTTGGAAGAAAAAAAGGCAAAGGTACAAGCTCGAAGATGTATGGTGGTCTTGAAACTTGCTCAAGTATCCTTGTGCTGATGCTGATGTTCACCCCTTCCAATTGTGTTGAAAAGAACGAATGTAGAACTAGCAAGGATGTCTGTTGAACCTATTACAATGAACCATCTATCTCCTCAACTAATAAAGAGACCTCCAACAACTGTTGTTCATAAGGATCCATAATCACACCAACCTATAAAGATTGATCATGTAGGGAATGGACATGAGGGTCAAAATGAGCCCTCGAAACAACTATAGAAGGATCACCTTCTTCAATGAGAAGATGTAGATCATCAAGGTTGTCTCCCAAGTTTGTGGTGTGTGACTCTACGAACAAACCTACAATGCTTGCCATGTAGTCATCAACTGAAGTTGGAGCTAGAAGACAAGAAGTACCATGCTATGTTGGACCTTTCACTATGGCAATATAAGCATGTGGACTATACTAATGATGTGACCTCTCACTAGAATTGTCGATAGAACCCCACGTGTCTGAATCTTTTGAAGCACTATCGTTGGTGTCACTATCAATTTCCATTGTGTATGAAGTGCGGAGAGGATTAGAGGATAGGCTAGGTGAACTTTCCTCAAAGTGAACATCCTTCTCCATAAAGATCTCACGAGTCTCTAAATCCATAAGTCTATAAGCCTTCACATTGTCTTCATAACTGATGAAAGAACAAGGCCTTGGTGCCAATGCCTTGCATCCCCTAGAAGATAGGTTTGCCCATGTTGGACAATCGAAGACTCTGAAGTGACTCACAACTAGTTTTTTGTGGCACCATGCCTCAAAAGGAGTCTTCCCATCTAGGGCATTATGAGGATACCTATTAAGTATGTGAGTAGCACTGCTAATGGCTTCAACTTCTAATGTTGGATCAAGAGACTTAGCTTTTATCATGCAACTTGCCATGGTCTTGAGAGTCCTAATCCTCATAGTTGCAACATTGGTCTTGTGTGGACTAAATGCTGGTGGATTTTGAAGATCGATTCCTTCATGTTTGCAAAAATCTCCAAGTCTTCTATCCACATATCTGTTCTTATTGTCCACCTATAGTACCTTGATGGCTTTCCTTGATTTGTATTCAACATGAGTCTTGAAGGCTTGAAACTTATGAACCACTTCATTCTTGTGATAAAGAAGTAGACCCAAGTGAATCGTGAAAATTCATCAACAAAAGTAAGGATGTAGCGGCCTTGGCTAATTGATGTCACTACAAAAGGACCTACTAAAACCATGTGAACCAACTAGAGAACAACTGGTGCTCTAGAAGACTTGCCTTTATCATACTTTTCCTTGAGATGCATATCCACTGAACATGATGAACACTCACCCCTAGAAAAGTTAATGTTAGGTAGACCTTTGACCATGTGTTTGAAGTAAAGTTGCTGAAGATGGCAGAAGGCAAGATGACCAAACCGCTCATGCCATAAGTTTGTTTGTGAAGTACAGTGAATCAACAAGGCTTGAGAATGAGACTTAAGCACAAAGTGGGAGAAGGAATAAAGCCTCTTGTCATCATTGACTTTTCCCACTGCAACCAATGAATCATTTCTAAGACTACGCACCATCACTAAATCTGGAAGGATCTCAACTTTGTGACCATCTCCAAGGTGAGTGATTTGGTAAATTGAGAGGAGATTGGAGCTAAGGTTTGGAATGTAGAGAACATCTCTGAATTCTCCATTGTCCATTTCCACATGTCCTTTTCCTTCAACTTCCATTTTAGTATCATCTCCCACGAAGATGTGTGGTACCTTAGACTACTTCAATGAAGAAAAGTCTTCCTTTGAAGAACCCATATGGTAAGAGGCACCTGATTCAAGTATCCATTTCGAAGAACTTGTGTTTGCCATAAGTGCTTGCCCTTTTCCCTACGAAGAGGTTGGAGTTGAATCCTTGGAAGTACTTGGCACTTGAATTTTGTTCTTCCTGAGTAGGTTTTCCAAGTCATCAATTCTTTTAGTCTTGCAATGATGCTCATCATGATTTGGCTTTTTGCAATATGCAAAAAAAAGTTTGTTCTTATTTTCATTACTTCCCTTCTTGTTGGAAGAAGAATTGCCTTGCTGTGAGGAGGATTGTTGTGTCTCAGATTGTGATTTCTGCTTCCATTGCTTCTTCTTGTTGTTGCTAGAACTTTTCCCTCTTTGACTTGATTGGTACTCATAACTAGCCACCAAGGCTTTGGTCTTTGATGACTTGAGAAGTCCTAAATCCATCAAGTGAGATTGTTCAACAATCAACATCTCTGCGAATGCATCAAACAAAGGCTTCTAGTAAGCAGTTCTCATGGTCAACCTGTGAGTATTGAAACTCAAAACAAAGGAAATATACTCTAAAGGTAGCCTCTTCAAGATGTGATGAATCAACTTGTCATCCTTCATGAGATTTCCACAATCTTTAAATAGTGCCCTATACTCATTGGCTTTGTTGATGTAATCTTGAATTGTGTCAAAGTTCTTTGGATCCAAAGAAAGTAGATCATCCTCAATTTGAAATCCCTTTTCTTCATCCACCTTACCATACAATGATTCAAGTTTACCCCAAGCTGGTTTGGATTCCATGAAACTAGCAATGTGAAAGAAGAGATCTCTATGTACACATCTCTTGATAATTCCTAAAGCCTATTGGTCTTGTTTTTTTCCATTCAATGAGTTCTTTAGCATTGGTAGGTTTGGTAATTGTACCATTAACATAAAGACTATATCCTTTTTCCATTAATCTACTCCATGCAATATCTTTCCATGCAAAATAATTGCATGAAATTAGAGGTGGACATTTAAATGAATCCATGATGCAAAAAATGAAAAGAGCACAAAAGAGAGACACAAGAACATAGTACACACCCCACTTTTTCACTCAATCAAAAGACACCCTCTCCAAAAGAAGAAGAAGATACTTTTAGCACTTTATAAGTAGTGCATGTACAATGGGCCACTTGTCAAAATGTACAAAGTGGACTTTTTGATTTTGCTTTTACAACTGCCTTTTGGGGTGCAAATCTATCACTAAGCACTGTAACTTAGATGTACAACAATTTTGAAAAGTAATCAAAGCTTTACAATGCAGAAAAAGCCCTAGTTCTAAAACTAATAATTTTGTCCATACAACCCTAGATATTGACTAGAGATCTAGAAAGTAGATGAAAAAATACACACTTTCAAAAAAAAAAGAACCTGAAAAGGTGACCAGATGAGCCCATATGGTGCGTTTGAAGTTGCAAAATGCAAGACTATGTAGGTATAGTCACCCAAAAATGCAATTTCTAAAAAATCTTTGCACCAAAACTAGAAATTGAAGAAATTATACCTAATTTTAAAAATAATTACACCTAAATTGGAGTCCAGATGACCAAAGTATGGGCTCACAAAGTCAGGCTGCCAAAGCAAAAAGCAATTTGGAGGGGGGTTTGGCAGGAAAACTGCATGCTAAAATTTGATGGTCAAATGGCCATTGCAACAGTTCAAAAATCCCTAGTTTTGATGTTCAAATAGACGTCATATTTAACACAGTGCTTGGCTGACATCATCAAAAAATGAGTGACTGGGCTAACATGGTAGGTGAGGTGTCTGTCCATACGGTACGAATGTTGATGTGGCATAGTATGGCTATGACACATGTCAATGTACGATCTTGCTTATGTGTATGGGTATAGTTGGCAGCTGATGTGTGCTGATATTTTTGCTGACACAGGTGCTGATGTGGAGCAGCCAGGACACCACGTGCCAGACTATTATTTATCTACATGTCAGGCGGCTTTAGAGCCACCTGTCACCTATGTGGATTGTACAATGGGTGACTGTGTGTCTGTGCAGGTAGGTCTGTAGACATGTCCATGTGGCGACTTCAGACTGGAGGACGCATGGCAAGGGGTGCTGATAGCTATACTCCCGTGTGACAAAGATGGTGCATGGTGCAGAGCCGTAAAAGGAAATTGGGAAGAAGAACATCAGCACTGATATATACTCTATGTGGGTGGCGAATCTCATATGAGACTGCACTAGAAAATGAATTTAATGTGCCGGATTTTAAAATCCCAACTACTAATTTTATAAAAATTTGTCCCACATTGAGTAGGAAAGCTCATGCAGAGATGTATAAAGGAAAAAGTCCACTGGGCTTATAATAAAAGACCACCGTGAAGGTGGGTTGGCTGGTTGTGGCAAGTCTGTGCGGCCGTCAGAATTTTGGTTGGCCGTCAAGGGTAGAAAATATTGGATTTGTTAAAAGCCGCCTATAAATATGATGGTATGACTGCTGATTAAATATAGTGTTGAATGCCCGCTGGAAAAAAAATATCCTATCTGCCGAAATAAAATAGTCTCTACAAACAAACAAGGACAACCTCCAAATTGCAGAGCTGGGGTGTCACTGTCCAGTTCTGCTAAAAAAAATTTTGTTGGATGCCCCAAGGGTAAATTTTTTTTTTGAAGTAATACAAAAAAAAAAAAAAAAAATTGCAGAGAATAAATTATAGACCTGAATTAATTAAATTGTAGATCTGAAAATGACCATACCCGAACTGCAAATCGGGGCCTCTAGGTGTCGATTTACCAAAAAAAATTTCCTCATGGTTGACTTTGGGCTAGGGTAGCCGAGTTTATAGTCAATCTTCATTGAATCAGCATTCCAGACGCAATGGCAAGGTCAGATCTGCCTCTAGGCGCTCCTAATTTTTGTAGTACTCTGGATTCAGGTTAAGGTGTTGAAAAAACAATGGTCTCGAATGATTATGCAATGAAAAAATATCCAAGCTTTGATACCATGTAAGAATTTTCCTTAGGGAAAAATTCACCTAGGAACTAAGAACTCAAACATAAGCACAACTGTAGACTAGAAAGAGAGAGTATGATCAAAACGATGATATATTCATTCAATATGTGTTGAGAGTACACTAGAAGTGCCTGTATATAAAGGCCTCTAAGATACATCTAGAATGTCTTAGAATCAGCTATATGATAAGTCATACAACCAAACACATGTCCACCAGATATGGGTTATCCTCCATCAAACATGGAAGTAAGTGTGATGATGAGAGGATAAGACTACAAGGGTGTAACATGCAAATTAGTGTTTTCGACAACATATGCTAAAAAGGGAGTGCGAATAACTGTTTTATCAACATGACAACTCAAAAAGGTATACAAACTCCTAAGTGTCTCACAAAAATAAAATAATAAAATAATGTATTAACCTAAGTAAACTTAAGTAAGTGTAAATAGTAAATACGTATTTAAACCAACAAAAATATCATAATTTTCCATTAAATTAAATCATTAATTTAATATTTTAATTAGATTTAATTAACAAAAAATTCATCAAGGACTCATAAAACAACGTACAAAAACCCATCATAGAAAACACATGCAAATCAAGCTAAAGGGTTATAATCACGAATTAATGTCATTCGACATATTCAAAGGGTACTCAACTCGAATACTTGTCCTAATTATCTAGGACAAATGGCTTAAAGGTTTAAGATTTGGACTCAAGAATTTATCTCCCCTCTCTTACCATTGAGATAATGTGATAGGGTACGCTCACCCTAGCAATTCAAGGAAGTCGATACCCGATACCTACAACCTACATAAAATCCACACATTTACAAACACAATATATACTAAGCTAAACAGGCAATGGCAGGAAGTGGTGCATCATGTAGATCCTGACTAGCAGGTGACTACAACTCCCTTCCTTAACCACATCAAAAATCCATACATAAAGAAAAAAAACACGCACACCATATACATGCAGTATGGGGTAAGTATCCATAAGAAGACACATAATAATCCATCTAACTAATCATCATCAACTACTAAAATCATTGAATAATCATCATGCATACATGAAGTATAGAGTACCAAGTAATCTCATCATATAATCAACTAAATGTAAAACAATATTTGATAATCTCAAAACAATACTACTAGTAATGAAGCATAAAATTGGCCTAAAAGAGTTTGGCAATGATAATAGAAATGTGAACTAGGGGCAGGCACTACATGTCAACATAAAATAGCCAACCACAATCCTCCACCATGAATTTACCTAGTAACAACATCTCATCCCCTCAACATAAATAAAAAAATAGTGAATCATGTGACTAAGGGCATAGACAACCCAAATCCAAGCTACCAATCTAAATATGCATCAATAATGAAAGACCAATGGTCAAAGATAATCCATATCTAATCCATACATGAAACTTGTAAGTATAGACGACTTACAAAACTACACAACTTGTAAACCTAACAAGTCATCATACATATACAAATCAAACACTAATAACCATGTCAACATGAGATCAATCTAAAATACAAGATGATTATACAATGATATCACAATTCAAAACTCCAAAACATACACCATGTCATAAAATCACAATGTTACCATAGTTAACATAAACCTTAAACAATTCAAATCAATATATAGCCAAATAAACTATAATAAACATGTACCAAATTCGAACCACTGCGTAGAGAATTCCAAGACTAATCTATTGACTATTTGAAGTCCAAAATCTAAGTTTCTATGCCCAAGTTATGCCCAAAAATATAAAATAAACAACATCTAACTTTTGGGCTAATAGAACATGACAAAATGTCAAAATCACATAATCAAACCTATACCAATTGTAATGATGTGAATTAGCTTCCCAACGACCATAAGAAGTCTAAAATCCAACATTCCAAGTGAAAGTTATGAACATTTGAACAAGACAACCTATTTGCTTATAGAAAACACTTCCACAAATTATCTTTTTAAGGACAAAAAAATTCTGATAGGATTAAATTTGACTGTCACTATGCCCTACAACTAAACTTTTGCATTTTCTCCCAACATGGACAAACTAGGGAAAATTATACATCAAAATTTATGGAAAGACCATCTTGGATCTAATGGTGAGGTTTATTTTTTCCCACGAGGTCATTTTTGCAAGTTCCTCCTAAAACCCTCATTTAAATAAAACATCCAAAAAATCCTTTTGACAACAATTTCACATGCATAAAACCTGCCAAACCCATCACAACAACAAATCCAAAACTCTCAAATCTTCAATAAACATCCTACAAAATGCATATATATTTTCCTTTCTTTCATACTTTCACGCATTCTTATGAATTCAATCTAGGGTTACAACAACAAAACCATAACTCTGATACCACTTATAAGAAACTTGCATCGAATAAAACTATAATTTCTACATAACCCATAATAGACTTGAATTAAATAAACACTTAGAATCCACATGCAAGAGAATAGAAAATACACCCACAAAATGTGGCACAAAATATACCCTGGAAAATTCTCGTTGAGGGAAAACGCCAACCTTGAAAAGCATTCGTTGTTGTGTATTATTCAGAAAAACACCATTGCAATACAACTATGGCAGTCTTCCAAGCCATAGCCAAAACCAAGCAATCCATGTGAACACACATGAATCCACACATTACATGTCCTACTTCCAATCTTCACAAATGCTACCTTGACTAACCTGTCTCTCACCAACAACTACCCTTGTGGTTGCTTTTATAGAAACAAGCTCTCACAAAATCACTAAGTGGTATTACATAAACCATGTGTTATTATCATGTGCTACTAAAGCCCCATTGACCCACAGTTAATATTGGGTATTTAATTTATTTTTCCCCAATATTAAATACTTACATCAAATAGTGTCATTACAGCTCATCAAGAATATTCTATGAGAATATCTACATGTTACACGTGCATCTACATACTCCTAGGTGCAACATTACATAATAAAAAAATATAATGCAATATAAATAAATATTATGCAATGTTGACAACACACATAATCTCAACACATTTCTCTCTACTGAAACCATAATATGAGTCCTTGCCTCTCTCTCTAGATATGCTTCAAACTCTCTCTCTCTCTCTCTCTCTCTCATGCACAAAGTCAATTAAGCATGAATTGTAATAGCTAATATATTAGATAAATAATAATAAGTTTTATCAAATAGTAATTTAGCATTTATATATATTTTTAATTTTTTTTTAAAAATATATAAAATTAATAAAGTGTTGATGTGATGCATAATGTGGTCCCTAAGTAATGTAAAATCTTGCAATAAATATTTTTAGATCTATTCAATGGTCATGGCCTATCTAGCCAAATATATTTGCATCTAATAAATGTAATGATTATTTGACCGATACTTCTAGTAAACTACACATGGACATGTATGAGAGCCATTGTAATTCAATACAACTGTAGATCATATTGTATCAGACATAAATAAAAGATAGGACTCAAATTACACTCTGGGAGCTTCATTACTTTTCCCGTGCAAGATAATGAAGGCAACTTTCGGGCAAACCATATTTAGTTCACTTATTCCTTTCCTTTCAATTCAATCAATTGTGCCAATATTGTAAAAAATTAGAATGTAGAGAGATCTTTAAATCAATATATATTCTTGCATCACATGTATTTAGTTCTATAATATTTCCAACATGGGAAGGTCTGAGAGAAAATAGATATCTATGCATTTGGAGTAGTTCTACTAAAGCTGCTCATAGGGAGGAAGCCCATTGAAACAAAGAAACCAGGAGGCGATAGAGAATTTGCTTCACAAGTATATAAACCTTTATATTCTAATGACAACCATGCGATTTTAAGTAAATCATAATGTTTAAATGTTTCTATGTAGCACTGCATCTTCCTTTGCATTATTGTTTTGGATACATTTTGGGTGATTATTGCATTAATTGTTTGGAACCTTGCCCATATATGATTTTCCTCCTCTTTCTGATTATATATCAAAATAGATGATTTGAAATGTTATACACATACCATTTATTACTTAAGTGGATGGACTGTTTTTTTATCTCAATTAAATTCAAGTTTTTATTTTTCTGTGAATTTTCAATCACCAAATGAAAACATGATTTCAGCAATGCATGAATATTCAGATAGGGCAAATCCACTTGAAAGTTTTCTCAGATACATTTTCTCCATTTAATACTTGTATTAGTTAATTAATCCAACACAATTAAGAAAATACTTTTTCTTTACAATTTTATTTCTCTAAATGAGTTACAATATGCATGTTCGCAGGTTATAAAGAATTATTGTTGTTGTGCTTGCTCATTATATTGGTGAACAATAAGTGGTCAACACAAAAAAAGTGATCAAATCAGAAAAAAATAAAAAATAAATCAATCAAAAAGATTATGGAATGTGAGTCCAAGCTTGAATACCTAGGAAGTTGCATCCAAGTCAGGAAAACATGGCATGTTGATTAGTTGCATGTAAAATTGGTTACCTTGCTCCTGAAGGTTGTCATGATTCATCTTGTCATGCTTGTCGTAAACATTGTTTCTTTTATGTTTTTACCTAATTATATTTTTTAATTCTATCAAGGCAAATTTTGGTGAATGAAAGTAGACAACAAACCAAAAGTGAAAAAAATTTGAAAGAGGTGAATGGGTGAATGGAGTCTTAACACCTAGAATATGTGAATCAAATTGCAATTAATTGGCACTTGATATATTAAGGTGCAATAGATAGAGCTCCAGGGTAGCTAAAAATATATTAATTCCAACCTAACATTTGTTTAAATGAATTTTTTAATTGATTCACAATATATGCAATTGATACGATCAAATTTCTATCATATGCTATTAAATTTGTCGTGAGGCCTGCTTATATACTTGATTGAAAAAATTATTGGATTGGGTAAATCATATACACAATAATGTTAAACAAGTAGTATGTCTTAATTAGCAATATGGTTCCTGGTTATTATGGCTAAGACTCGCTTAGCTTCAATTGTTATTCAATGGTTTTTATTGTGTTCATGAAATTTGATAAAGACTCACTCAATGTATAATCAGATCATTGCAACCTAATTTGATAAGTTTTCCTCTGATAGATTATGAATTCATAGTATTATAATTTTTCAGGTTGAGTGATTGGTGTTTGTTTGAAGGAGGCCATGTACCATATGTAATTTTTGCGATAAAATTCATTGTGTTTTTAAGAATAGTGTAAAGCTAGTAGCTCCATGAATTTAATAGTGTAGCTTAACTTATAAGTTAGAGCTTTAAAATTTACAAAAGACTTGTAAGTAATATTGTGAGTAAAATTCATATTTACACATATTTTTCCTATTTATCTTTAAATAAAATATTTCTAAACACATAATTTTTTTCCTATCTATTTTTATGGGAATCTAAACAATCATATGATTGGCAAGTGATAGAAATAATTATTGTGTTGGCTGGAACAAAAATTTAGCCACACCCTAATTTGAGTTAAAATCTACAGTCATAAAACTAGGGGTTGTTATTTGTACGCTAAAGGTTCCAAATAATCTTTTAGTATAATTTCACTAGTTGAAATCTATAGGGGCCAAATAGTTGGCCATGTTCCAATGCTAATATTGCTATTAGGATTCAACTGTGTAAATTTTGAACCAAACTCATTGGTCCATGTTTCACGAGTACGACTCACAAGAACCCATTTCTCATGAGAATGAATGAAATGCTTAGAACTCATTACATCTATAGAAGATTCTCATAGAGGTAAACTATAGGGACCAAGCCTAGCTTAGTGTCAAAGCCAACTTTAACCAATTCCTTTATTTTATTCTTTTATTCTTCTCAATATATTTTTCACTTCCTCTTGATAATAGGACTCAATTTGTCTTAACCAAACAAATTCTAAAAATAATCCTAATATAATTATTGTCTATAGGCATTTCTTTGTATATTTACATCTTCATTCCCATTGTAACTTATCATTTTTCTAGATTTCAATTACAACTTAACAAAGGAGGAATTATGTCGCTTGTGTATGCATTTGTGCCCTTTTTCATGACTGTGCCTACTCATGCATCTACTTTTTCCTCTACGACGACCTTCACTGTGTAGGTTGGGGTTGGTGTTGCTATTGGGTTTGGCTCGATTTCTCCCTCGGGTGCTCCAGTCTATGACTTCTGTGACTCTACCCTAGCTAGGGTTCATTCCACCCTCCCTCAATCATCCAATGGGGTTGGTTTTTGGCCGGTTGGTGGCCTCTCTATGGTTTTTCCTACTGGAGTGGCTTCTCCATCTCATGGTGCTACTAGTAGATCCACAATCTCTTATGCTAATGTTGCCACTTATGAGGTCGGCATTGGAGGTCTGACTATGCGTTCAAGGCTCTGAGAGCTGTGCTAGTTGCTATTAGTAACCTGATAATAATTGATTTAGAGCTCGATATTGTTGATAAGGTCTCCACTAATGCTATCTTCCATTTTAAGGGTTTCTAGCCCTCTTTGTCAGAGTTGCACACCTGGATCATTGTGTTTGGGAGCCCTTCATTTTGGATACAGCTTAGATATACCTTGTGGCAAGGGGTTTTTTCATTGTGAAATTTGAAACTACTGAAGATAGAAATGCCATCCTACGTCATGGTTTGTCATGGGGGGAGAAGTTTCCCTTGATGGATAAACCTTGGTATAAGGATTTTGACCCGTCGACAGAATCTTTTAATAAGATTCCTCTATGGCTCAGGTTGCCAAAACTCCCCCTTTACCTTTGGGTGGATACTATCCTAGAGGCAGTGGAGGATGCCCTTGGGGACTTCTTGTTGGTTGATACTACATCTTCCAATGTGTTTAAGATGACTTATGCTAACATCCTAGTTGAGATCAACATCTCCAAGGGACTCCCTAAAATGATTAAGTTGAACTGTCTGCTTGGTTCTTGGATTCAGCTTCTTGATTATGAGGGCATCCCCTTTTGATGTAGGAAATGCCAGAAGATCGACCACCTTGCTGCCCATTGCTCCTTTGAAAAATCTAGACCAAAGAAGTCTCCTTCTTGGTCGAAGGGAGCTACAGATGATCACTTCATGATTCAAAAATCCCCCTCTACTGGGAATGGTGACTCTTCTCAGGACTCTTTGGTGGTGGACTTGACTACTGTTTTTGATGGTATGACTATGCCTACGATGGCGACCTCTTCTGTTCACCCTCTTTCGAATTCTATCTCTGGCGATTCGAATGCTACTCCTCCTACAACTCTGTAATTGGATATTGTTGCCCCATCTCTAGATGTTGTTGTCCCTTCTTCTACTGTGGTCCATTCCCCGACTACAGGGGTTTTAGGGGCTGGTTGTGGTGTTGCTGACTTTGTGTGGTAGAAGGTTGCTGGTATGGTGGAGGATGGATGGACCACAGTAAAAGGTAAAAAAGTCAATCCCTCCACTCCTTTTGATATGGCATTACATTCTCAAAAGTTGGGATTGAAAGGGAAAGCTTGACTTGTGGCTGTCCCATTTTTTGGTTCTCCTAGCTCTTTTGGCTTGTTGTTCTTTGTAGTCTGACATGGTAAGGGACTTATTGTCTATTCCTCTTTTTACCATGGGGTTTCGGGTGTCCATTCAAAACCTATTTGTGTGATTGATGAGTATTGTGTTATTTGTGATGCCACCCTAGTCACTTTGTCTTGGTTGGTGACATGTTTCACCTTTGGGCTATTGTTTTTTTTGGTTTGGGGTTCATTGAAAATTTTATGATTTGCAAAGGGTTTTAGGCTCCCTTCAAAACCCGTTTTCCTTAACCAAAAACTTATCATTTGTCAACTTCCTTAGATAGTCATAATATAAAACACATTTTATGTAACATATGTTTTTAACCTTCATTGTAAGGGAAAATTTACATAATTATGACTTATTTGTTCTCTTCTTTCACTTAAACAGTGATAATAAATAGTACGTAGGGTTCATTCCACCCTCCCTCAATCATCCAATGGGGTTGGTTTTTGGCCAGTTGGTGGCCTCTCTATGGTTGTTCCTGTTGGAGTGGCTTCTCCATCTCATGGTGCTACTAGTAGATCCACAATCTCTTATGCTAATGTTTCCACTTATGAGGCCGGCATTGGAGGTCTGACTATGCGTTCGAGGCTCCGAGAGTTGTGCTAGTTGCTATTAGTAACCCAATAATAATTGATTTAGAGCTCGATATTGTTGATAAGGTCTCCACTAATGCTATCTTCCATTTTAAGGGTTTCTAGCCCTCTTTGTCAGAGTTGCACACCTGGATCATTGTGTTTGGGAGCCCTTCATTTCGGATATAGCTTAGATATACCTTGTGGCAAGGGGTTTTTTCATTGTGAAATTTGAAACTACTGAAGATAGAAATGCCATCCTGCATCATGGTTTGTCATGGGGGAAGAAGTTTCCCTTGATGGATAAACCTTGGTATAAGGATTTTGACCTGTCGACAGAATCTTTTGATAAGATTCCTCTATGGCTCAGGTTGCCAAAACTCTCCCTTCACCTTTGGGTGGATACTATCCTAGAGGCAGTGGAGGATGCCCTTGGGGACTTCTTGTTGGTTGATACTACATCTTCCAATGTGTTTAGGATGACTTATGCTAACATCCTAGTTGAGATCAACATCTCCAAGGGACTCCCTAAAATGATTAAGTTGAACTGTCTGCTTGGTTCTTGGATTCGGCTTCTTGATTATGAGGGCATCCCCTTTTGATGTAGGAAATGCCAGAAGATCGACCACCTTGCTGCCCATTGCTCCTTTGAAAAATCTAGACCAAAGAAGTCTCCTTCTTGGTCGAAGGGAGCTTCAGATGATCACTTCATGATTCAAAAATCCCCCTCTACTGGGAATGGTGACTCTTCTCAGGACTCTTTGGTGGTGGACTTGACTACTGTTTTTGATGGTATGACTATGCCTACGATGGTGACCTCTTCTGTTCACCCTCTTTCGAATTCTATCTCTGGTGATTCGACTGCTACCCCTCCTACAACTTTGTAATTGGATATTGTTGCCCCATCTCTAGATGTTGTTGTCCCTTCTTCTATTGTGGTCCATTCCCCGACTACAGGGGTTTTAGGGGCTGGTTGTGGTGTTGCTGACTTTATGTGGCAGAAGGTTGCTGGTATGGTGGAGGATGGATGGACCACAGTAAAAGGTAAAAAAGTCAACCCCTCCACTCCTTTTGATATGGCATTACATTCTCAAAAGTTGGGATTGAAAGGGAAAGCTTGACTTGTGGCTGTCCCATTTTTTGGTTCTCCTAGCTCTTTTGGCTTGTTGTTCTTTGTAGTCTGACATGGTAAGGGACTTATTGTCTATTCCTCCTTTTACCATGGGGTTTTGGGTGTCCATTCAAAACCTATTTGTGTGATTGATGAGTATTGTGTTATTTGTGATGCCATCCTAGTCACTTTGTCTTGGTTGGTGACATGTTTCACCTTTGGGCTATTGTTTTTCTTGGTTTGGGGTTCATTGAAAATTTTATGATTTGCAAAGGGTTTCAGGCTCCCTTCAAAACCCGTTTTCCTTAACCAAAAACTTATCATTTGTCAACTTCCTTAGATAGTCATAATATAAAACAAATTTTATGTAACATATGTTTTTAACCTTCATTGTAAGGGAAAATTTACATAATTATGACTTATTTGTTCTCTTCTTTTACTTAAACAGTGATAATAAATAGTACGTAATTACTTTATGAACTACACAGTACTTAGATCACCTAATGAATTTTTTAGAAAAATATGATCTCTTTTAAAGTTGTCTCTCTCTTTGATGGAAAATGCAATCAAAATTATGAATAACAACAACCTAGATGTACAATCACACCTCCAAGTATTCCCTATTGCAACATTTGGATAGAGCATTTACAATCAGCAACTACATACAATTTAGACATCTCTAATGGACTCCACTTACAAAAGGATTCTTTAAGTAAAATATAAAATAATCTTACAACATAAAAGGAAATTCACAAGGGCTCTATACTAAAAACCATGGCATATGCTTGTCCTATTTGTAACTCAAGGGAATAAAATGGAGAAATTGAAAAAAAGTGTTTTTGAGATACGTATTAAACATTGTGTTCCACTCATTATACAACATAAATTTGTAGAAGATGATAATGATGGACAAGTTTCCCAAAAGGTCTAATCATGTGCAAGTCTTAGTGTGCCATGCTTACAACAAACATATCAATCAAAATTGGTCTTGTCAATGGATCTCTTGGAGAGATCAAAGATATAGTATACCTTTTGGCTCTAAGTCCCTATATTTACTTCCATATCCTATAGTTGAATTTGGTAGCTATAATGGTTTACCTTGGGATGAAGGAAACCCAAAAAAAAAATCAATACAACCAATAAATTGAGGCTAATGTACAAGCTTACTGCAAACCATTCCATTTACTATCACTATACACAAATCACAAAGTCCAACACTATATAGAGCCATAATTGATATTGGTAGCACTAAAACATAAAGCCTCATCTTTACAATAATCTCTAGAGTTAAATCCCTAAAAGGTATTTGTATAGAGTTTTCCTTCTTTTGATCACTATTGCAAAATAAGAAAGAATCCATACACCATTATTTGAAAGAAAGAAGCTAACATGCAATTGATCTCACCAAAAGTTCAAGTATGCAAAGTTACTTGTACACCCACCCTTTTTTTAAGTACTACAATATAAATAATTCCTTTCGATTCATAGAAATTTTGTTTGCTTATCAATTATAGTATTTTCTCTTCTAATGTTCACACTTTTTGGTCAAGAAGAGGAAATAAAGAAGAATTGATTTACAAATGCAATATTTCTTATGTCTTTCCATGCATTTCAATGTCATGCTTTATTAGGACTACCAACAAAAAATACAATAGAACACTACTATAATTAAGTTGATCCAAAATGGATTCTACTATGTGCAAGGCTTCCTTCTACAATGTTACATGTCTTTAGCCAATCATTGTATACATTCTTTTATTATCTAAGTTGTCATTTATGCTTTCAAGTAAAAAAATTATTAGCTTATCCCTTGCACCTTCTTTAGGTACAAATGCTAGTTATATATTAGGTTAGGGGTAGTGTTCTATTTTATATTGAGATAAGGCTCAAAGTGGTTTTGTGTTAGGGTTCATAATTGATTTGATTAAGGTTAGGCTCAAATTTTAAATTTGATTTATTATTTAATTATTTTTATGATTATTGCTTAGCTTATTTAGTTTTAGGTTTATGGTATATTCTAGTTTTTTGTAGGGTTTAAAGTTTAAGTTGATTTAATATTTATTTAGGATTATAGTTATGGTTATAATTTTTAAAAATTAGGGTTAGATTTTCATTTAATTTAGAATTAGGCCTAACTCTCAATTTTGTTGATCAAGTCTCAATTTATTTAGGGTAATATTATAATTTAAAATATTAACTTTTAATGTTAGAGTTAAGTCTCAATTTACTTGAGTAAGTCTTAATTTAGGGTGATGTGATTTGAAACATCAATTCAAAAAATATAACATAATTATATTTGAAAAAATATTTATATATAATAGCCTATGGATTAATATTTTCTAAATTTTGATGATACACATCTTTAATGAACTGGGTATATGTAGGATCATGGTGTGCCAAAAAGTGGCAATGTGAAAAAAGTGTAGTTTGAAAACGTCTAAAAGCATTTCAAAATTTGCTTTGACTTTTTTCCACCCATCCTGATACCAAGGCAAAAAGGTTGGGCCAAACCTTATCAAGTATATGATCCATTATCGGGTACCCGATATCATATCGAGTATCAGATATAAGATCAGATACCCAATACCTGTGACTTGGATTTAAAAAACTTGAGAGCAAATAACAACATTTGTGTTTGGATTTGTTTTGAGCTGACTCCATTTCGAGTATATGATATAGCAACGGGTAGTTGATATAGGTAAGGATTTTTTTGTATTTATTTATGATTTTGAATGATTTTTTTTTATAGGTAAGAGGTCGAAGCCAAGATTAATTTCAATGTTGTTGGATTAATTATTTTATTTATTTATTTAATTTGAGTAGGTTTGAACCCAAGAGCTCCCTAATAAGAGGCTCACAATTTATCATTGTGTTGTAGGCTCTTGCCTAATTTTGAATAAATTTTAATATATATTACTTTTAAAAAATATATATATATATATCATTAAAAATTAGGTTTTTTCTAATAGAAATAGTTGAAAATTAAGTTTTTTTAATAGAAATGTTGTTTTGTAATTTAATAGGTATGGTTGACCTGAATGATGACACTGAGGCAGGAAACAATGTTCCTTATAACCCTCCACCAAACGATCCAGTACCCCCTCAAAAACATCCACCAAATGATCCCCTACCCCTCAAAACCCTCCTCAAATTGAAGATTTGATATATGACAATCTCACTGAACTGAGGGTTTTGCAAACCACATATAACAATATACTTGCATTGGCTCTCATGTTATCCACATGAAACACTACAGTGGATAATATCGAAACACTTACCAATGAACAAAATTATGCTCTTCACTGGTGTGAGCAAATACATGCCACGTTTGATGATGGGTTGGACTATGATGAGGTTGTGGTACTAAATATAACTAAAGATGATATAGCTAGCCTTTTTCTAGACCCAAAAATTGGTAAACTAGTATTACACATAAAGCCCAAATTATCAATTAAATGGTGCACAAATTTGGCTATGCGTGCAAACTTTTGCAATTTTTGGTGGATGGTTTTTGAAAAATATCTATGTAGCAATTTAGAGGTGTCATTATATTTCATGAAAAAATTGTGTGCTAAATGTGTGTTGCACCTCAAGGTGAACTACTGGGGCATGAGGCCCAAAATGGGTGTAGGAGGAGGAGCTCATCATAATATACCCTTTGGCCAGTAGAAGAAAGCTGCCACTTTTGTCCCCCTATTGATCTCTCCCCCCCTCCTCTAGTGCAACATCCGAATATCATTGCAGAGGCTAGCTCTCAAACTATTAGAGTCATCCGTAGATTGAGTAGCATATTGATATCCTAGGCTAGGTCGGTGTTGCCTCCTTGTGTTGATGATGTTGGCATGAGTTCATCATCGACGAGTTCATCACATGTTTTTGTGCCTCATACTTGTATAATGTGCAAGAATATTTGTCTGGGTCCCATAGGTGATCTTTCTAAGTATCAATTTGTATTTGAGGAGGATACACCAGACGCGTATAAAGAGACTACACACCTTGGCATGAGAGAGGAGGGGCATGCAAAGGCATGGTATCCTATTGTGTCAGTATGTGTATACATTTTTTGTTACAACATATGTCATATAGAGTTAATCTTTATAATAGAGTAATTTTAACCCATATTGACTTATACATGTATGTGATCTTCATTCATGTTTAGTGGATGACTGAGGAGGAGCTCAGACAGGTTGATGTTGTCAGACTCTTGGCTCTTTCATTTGTCCTTGAGATATCTACAGTACAGTATGTTGTGTTCTCATTGTTTTTCTATTTGATATTGGAGCATATATGGTTTCTAATCTTTCTTTTCTCTTGCAGGTATCACTTATCAGTGGGGGGCAAAGTGCAAGGGGTGAGGCACAACACATTGACAAAGGAAAGGTAATTAGGTGCTTTTAAAGTGATTAAATATCGATGCATTCTTGTAAAATGTTTTTGGTAACGAAATTTAATTACATTCTTTATTGTACAGGGCGTGGCTACTGGTGATGAGTCTAAGTAGATTCGGCATCGCAAACCATCTGGCATTTCCATTTGCAGTAAGAGCCCCATCTTATGTATAAGTATCATTTATTTGTTAATTTCCTTATTTTCATAAACAAATTCAAAACTGATTTCCATGATATTAACAACTAGTCTTTTGTATCTCATAGGAAACACCTAGTGCACAAGAGACTGGACATCAAAGTTTTGTATCTTTGCTCACGCAGTTATTATATTTAGAGGAGGACTTGATAGAGGTAAGTTGTAGTTTGAATTCTTGATTATATGTTATAAATTTAGTGTGCTATGAATTATAATGTTATAGTTTAAGTTGTAGATTCACAAACACACTTGAACATATACAAGCCACAATCATCGAGGTTCAAGCATTGCTGAGGACATATGAGAGGACTCCTAACTAGCACAAGGGGTCAATGATAGAGGTATTTATGATGAAAGTTTAATACTATAAATCTTCATTAAAAAAAGGATCATTATGCATTTGAGTAATTCAATGTTTTTTATTAAGGAAAATAGGTTTTGAAGCGTGCCTAAAACCCTTTACACAAAAGATTTTCAATGGAGCCCAAATAAGGAGACTACAAAAAAAAAAAAAAAAGGTCCCCCACCCACCAAGGGGGACCAGGGTGGCCCTACAGATAACATAGTGTGTTTCTGCCACCAATTACAACTCAAAACAATTAAGACCTCCTAACCCCAAAAGAGTGAGATCTAAGAAGACGGTCCAAGGAATGTTGGGAATGTTTGTATTTTTTGCCTTTAACCTTTGTCCAACCTTCCTCCACCTAAGAAGCCTTCTTCTCCCAAACCAAAGCCTCGCCAACTGACCCAACCGAAGAAGCAGGTAAGATCTCTTCTAAACCATTGACCAACAGAACTCAAACCGCAGAGGAAGGGGAGCCCACTACCACCATATCCTCTAATGAATCAAGATTTGGACCAGTCAAAATAGTTCGACTCTCACCCGTTATTGCCATATCCCCCAACGAATCAATATCTGGACCAACCGAAGTAGGGCAACTTTCGCCCTTAGCACCCATAGACTAGGGGACATCCTTAAGATCAACATCTTTAAGGACTGAGTAATGTTGAACCAAAGCCCCAGACCACCAAGAGGGTCTTTTCTTTGATTTCCTAACTTTTGCAAGGCAACGTGCAGCAACATGACTAGTCCTAAAGCAGACCCTATAATGGAAAGGCATTCCTTCATAGTCTAGAGTATGAATCCAAGAACCATTAGGGGCCTCAAGTTTAATCTTCTCAGGTAGTCCCTACGACGTACCCACCACCACAAGGATGCAAGCATAAGTAGAATGCAGGATATCAAAAGATTTGGAGTCCACCATTTGGAAGTCACCAATGGCATCTCCCAGAGCTTCAAGAATCAAATCCAGCCACAGGTGAAGGGGGAGATTAGGGAGTCTAACCCAGAGAGGCATATGAGAAAAAGATTTTGTTGCAGGGTTGAAACCTTCGTGCTAGGGTTTGGCCAAAAAGAGGGTAATGCCCCTTCCAACTGAAGTGGTTGCATAAAATAGCCCTCTTGTCCTCAGCATCATCAAATTTAATGATGAAGAAACCCCTAGCCACTGGGAAAATATGGACAAAACTTGAAATCAGAGGTTCCCAATGCTTGGAAATCCAAGCATAAAGAGCCTTAAGTGAAGGCCAAAATCCCTAGAATCTAAAGATAGCGGCTCTCCGAGAGAAGTCTACAACTGTGAGAGAGATTTCATCATTCGAAACCAATCGAATCAGATAGTAGACTGCAACGGGATTCACCACTGAGGACAAGATCTGACGCTCCACTGCAAGAACCCCCAAACCATGGATAGCAACCTTGAACATAGCCACATCTGCAAAGGATTTTCCCCCAGTGGGATAGAGATCGAAAGCTGATCGAAGTGGAACCTCGAGGGGCTACCAGGAGGGGCCATGGACTTAGCGCAAAGTGTTGGGTAGATTAAACGTGGCAAGCAGGAACATGCAAAATTCAAAGAACATTGAGTAATTCAATGTTAGATACATAGAATCATATCAATTTAGTAGTCTAACTTTGAGTTTTCCTTTTTTGTTTATATAGGAGGCATCTAATCCACCTAGTTCAACAAAGATGTTGCATTTTGACCATCCACCAACAACATAGGATAGTATAGTTTTCATAGGATGCATCATGAGATATTTTGAGATGGCATATCCCACATTATATACAGAAACATTGATATTCTACACATTCTGATGTCATGATCAACCACATTTTGTATATGGATATATGTATTTTGATATATATTTGCGTAATTTAACTATGGATAAATGAACTTTGATATGTGTGTGTGTGTGTGTGTGTGTGTGTAATTTATCTATGGATACATGTATTTTGATATATATATTTTTTCATTTATGTGCACAATGATATACATATTAATTTAGTATAGTATTGTTCAATTTATCGTGGATCATGTGTATTGTTCATGTTTATGGAATATCATTCATTTTGATAATATTTTTTATATTCGATTCAAATGCAATAATTTTTGAAGAATATTTTAATAACCTTTATTATCAAATTTTGAAACAATGTTTAATTTTAAATGATATGATATATGTTTAATTTGAAACGATCTCTGCAATCCTTTAAGATGTCACTATGGTTCACTCGCCCAAACACACTTAGAGCACCTTGGAGACTCTTCAGTACAAGGTGGCCATGAATGATGGAGGCTCTCCACGGCTGGAACAAGGGTGTCACTAGGGTTCACTCACCCATTAGGAGCTAATGGCTCTAACGATTCAATACCAAGAGCAACAGTTTCAAAATTACGTAGTGATGCACCAATGAACTAAAGCACACTACAAGTTTTGGCATGGAGTGAGATCGTCATGCCAAATTCAAACAGAATGTGATCTCTCAGAAATGAGAGTAGGCCTCGATATGATCGCCCTATAGCATTCAATGTTTCACCAATAGCCCCCACGAGCTTCGAGTTATGACCCTTGGAAGATCGACCTCCAAATGCACTTAGAGCACCTTGGAGACTCTTATGTACTAGGTGGTCACGAATGATGGAGGCTCTCCATGACCAAAAAAAGGGTGTCGCTAGGGTTCACCCGCCCATTTGAAGCTAATGACACTAACAATTCAATGCCAAGATCAACGGTTTCAAAGTTACGCAATGATACACCAATGAACTGAGGCACATTGCAAGTTTTGGCATTGAGTGAGATTGTTGTGTTGAATCCAAAAGAAATGTGATCTCTTAGAAATGAGATAGGTTATTATAGGCCTCAACATGACCATCTAGTAGAATTCAATATTTTACTGATATCCCCCACGAGCTTTGAGTTATGACCCTCGAAAGATTGACCTCCAAATGCATTTAGAGCACCTTGGAGACTCTTTGGTACAGGGTGGCCATGAACGATGGAGGCTCTCCGCGGATGAAACAAGGGTGTCACAATGGTTCACTCACCCATTCAGAGCTAATGGAATTGATGATTTGATGCCAAAATTAATGGTTTCAAAGTTATGCAGTGATGCACAAATTAATTGAGGCACATTGCAAGTTTTTGCATCAAGCAAGATCGTTGTGCCGAATCCAAATGGAATGTGATCTCTCAAAAATGAGATAAGTTATTGTAGGCCTCATAGCATGACCATCTTGTAGCATTCAACATTTTATCAATAGCCCCCACGAGCTCTGAGTTACGACCCTTCGAAGATCGACCTCCAAATGCACTTAGAGCGCCTTAGAGACTCTTCAATGCCAAAATCAATAGTTTCAAATTTTGGTGGTAGTATTAATTAAAATCATCATTTTTTAGGTCTCTCCACATAAATTACATTAAGTAAAAACATCTTTGTTTCCTACATTAAATCAACAAGTTTACATTTACAATATCTCAAGTGTTTCATCATTATTACATCAATACACAACTACCAAGAGTTGTAGTGTCAAGAATCGTAATGTCAAAAATCGTAGTGTCAAAAATAGAATAGATTTTTCTTCATTTTGATCCTTATTTAGTTTTTATCTTCATGCATTGCTACTCTTCATGATGTACCTACATTCCAATATCAAAAAAATATTAGTAAATAATTATATTAATCAAGATAATCATTGGTTCATTGAATCATTATGAATAAAAGAACATAAGAAGTAAATATACCTAGTCGAGTATTCCTGTAGGGTCCTCTCTTTGTTTTATGGTCTCCAATAGGGCTTCATGTTCAGCATTAGTAATAGTGAAAAGTTCTTTTACTTTTGGTCTTCCTTGATGCTTCAACAACTTCACGTTTGTTGCTATAATAAGATTTGAAAATCCAAGAATTGTTTTGTGCTTTCGATAGTCTTTGAATGTAGGAATTCCATTCCTTCCAAGAATGTATGTTGGCAACCATGTTCTAGCAACAACAATTGAACCAGGAGGATATGTGAATCCATCATCATTTGTGATTGGTTCTACAAGCCTTTGATTACCTCTTACACAACATGCTAACCAATAATCTCATTTCTCATCATTCCCTTGTGGTGCAATCAATGCAAAAACATGTCTTGGCTGAAGAAGATCCAATAGATGGTTATGCTCAAGTGAACTTTCTATGTCATCATTTATGATAGAGGGTATGATAGACAATGGAGTAAGATAATTTGGAGCCCATGTGTCCACCCACTCACTCAACTCACAATGATCCCAATCACACTAAAAACAACTAGGAAAAAAGCAAACTAGTTTTCGTGTCCAAATTGTCCATGTAATAGAATCAAAGCTCTGGGATTAATGCATTTTTTATGAGTCTGTAACAATAGCACAATCTGATCTATCACCTATGGACCTTTCCTCAACCAACCAAAAGAACCTATGTACTGCTGAATCAAGAGTCCCCCCTATGATAATGATGAACTACACCAATCAACAATGCTATGAGCATCAAGAAGCTCTGTTCCTAAAATCTACAATTACTCCTTAAGTAGAGTTATCTTCACACAAGCCCCTACTCCATCATGTTCCCCTTTCCCATGGTCGGACTCAAAAAAACTATAAATATGAAGCACCTTGCTCTCTATGTGCATCTTACACAACATAAAATATGCGAGAATTCTTGAATTGACCTATGCAATTATTTGACCAAATGATATGTCTATCCATAGAAATGTCATGCTCATTAAATAGATCAAAATAATTTTTGAAACAATGTTGCACAAACTCGTGAGAGTGAGATCTATCATCACTCATGTAAAAATGGTACTCTCTAATAACCTTCTAATTATCTTCCGCACTATTAAGGGCATGCCTTTATGTTATGTGGACAAAAATAACAATTTGAATGAAGTTCTACTAAGATTGTGTCTCATTTTGGGGTTGAATTGTGTAGTTCTCTGCAAAGTCAACAACTAATATAATTGTGCCAATGGAAAAGTCTCCTTGCACATTCTAAATTGTTGATCTAACCATCGAGATCTATGACTATGCCTTGCATACTTGTAGAAAAAAATTGTCTTAAAATCTAAAATAAAACTAGCCACGCTAATCTCTTTTGCAACTAATTCACATCTAGAGGTCTCACCTCCACTCTTCAATGTGTATTTCACCATTTTATATACCATTTTTTTTACTATTGTCCTCCCAAGATTTTATTTGCACCCCTCATGGAAACATGTGTCAAACTTAGATAAGCCACCACATTCTGAACAATTCTCATTTAAGCAAGCATTTCTATAAAAGATACAACTATCAACTCTAGGATCTAGTAAGTCTCTTGATGATTTTAGAAGTCCTCTAGCACCACAATTCTCCAACATTTCTTTACTATGAAAAGTAGAACGGATGGAGCATAATAATTCATGGTGCATAGAAAACTCTACATGATATTTGCAACAACATATATTTTGAATTTTAAGTTGCACACAATAAAATGGCTTCAAGGATTCAAAAGCCCTTTGTGATATATGCAATCTTGGATGACACTTTCTAAATTCCTTGAACAACATTGTTTGAGTTACCTCTAAAAAATGTTTAGGATGTGGCGTGGACTCTCAGATGCCAATTATCAACTTCATCACTTCTTTAGCATTGGATGATACTCTTGAGCTAAAGTGTCAAAACTGTGTAATTTCTTGTTTTACATCATCAGATAGATTCTTATCAAAATGTGGAAGTCTCCCACCAAAAGTCCATGTTTCATTTTGAAGAGGATCATCAGTTATTTCTTGTCTACTAAGTGCTCTTCTCAAAGTAGTATGATTTAGGTTCAAGTCAATACAAGTTTGTCTCATATATCTACCCTTTCTCAAATGATGACTTACCAAAGAGGTTGTAATAACCCTTCGAGAAAATCTCTTATCCTTCTCCCTACCATTTTCCCCAATGCTATTGAGAGCACTAAAAAGATTCTTCAGAATAATGCACTTCTTTCCATTTTTTAATTGACACGAATCTTCAATTTGGAAAGAATAGGTCTCATCTTTTGCATCTTTAATAAGTGCATAAAAAGTTGACATTGCTCCACCACTGTTTTGTTGCCAAAAAATATCTTATATAATCTTGAAGCCCATAAATGGTTCTTTGTAATTTTTTTCCCTCCAAATTGGTAATAATGGTTTCATCAATTTCAATTATATAGTTTGATATTCTAAGACCATGTTGATTATAATTAGGAGATATGTAACGTTCCTGTGCATTTTCATTTTCGACATGGTCAATCATCGCATTTACAATATGAACTGGTAAATTTTCATTCTCCAAATTTTCAATCCCGACATTATCATTATCAAATGGAACATTTTCATTCCCCGACTAAACATATTCATTTTATGACTCTATGATTTCACCTTCGATCATACATCGTCAACTTGATTAACATTTAACATACCTTGTGTGGATGATTTACCTTGTTCCTTATCCTATATGCTGCAATGTCTTCATTCGATACCTTCCTTTTGCATTTAGCCTTTCGATGACTATTGCTCCCCATTCAAACAATAATATCAAACACTTAATCAAAGATTATAGCAACTTTTGCAATCGTATGGGCCCCAAACAATATTTTTTATCCAAACCCATAAAAGAAGACCCAAAAAACCATGATTTTTGGGTCTGCAATGACTAGAGAATATTTTGGGAAAAAGTATGCCAGTATTTCAAGTACCCGATCCCATATTAGGTACCAAAAATGATCACCCAAATTTTGGAGGGAAGTCAAAATTTGGCAAGTGTGGGCAATAAACAACTAAATTATATATAATTATATATTAGTATTTATTAGTATTGTCCACTAGAATGCAATGAGTCCATTGGACCCATGACCTCATTTGACCCATTTCATGACAACATATGTCCCATAGGGGTCCTCGAACCCCTAGGGACCTATTTGATTTGTTTGAATGGGTAGAAAGGGGTCATAGGATAACCTATGACCCCTTTCGATGCATTTCATGACAACATCTGTCCCTAGGGGTCCTAGAACCTCTAGGGACCTATTTGGTTTGTTCGAATGGGTTGAAAGGGGTCATAGGTTATCCTATGACCCCTTTCGACACATTTTATGAAAACATGTCCTAGGACCCCTAGGGACTTATTTGGTTTGTTTGAATGGGTCAAAAGGTGTCATATGTTATCCTATGACCCCTTTCGACGCATTTCATGACAAAATATGTCCCTAGGACCCCTGCGGACCTATTTGGTTAGTTCAAATGGGTCAAAAAGGGTCATAGGTTAACCTATGACCCCTTTTGACCCATCCCACCAAACCAAATAGGTTCCTAGGGGTTATGCCCTTTTTGACGCATTTCATAACAACATATGTCCTTAGAGGTCTTAAGGACCTATTTGATTTGTTTGAATGGGTCGAAAGGGGTCATATGTTATCTTATGACCCCTTTCAATGTATTTCATGACACCATATGTCCCTAGGGATCCTAGGACCCATAGGGGCTTATTTGATTTGTTCGAATGGGTTGAAACCCTGTTGACGCATTTCATGACAACATATGTCCCTATGGGTCCTAGGACTCCTAGGGACACATATCGTGATACAATGGGTCCACTAGGGTCATGGGCTAGCCCACAACCCCATTTGACCCATCCCCTAGGGACACATGTTTCCACCAGCCCATGACCCCTTTTGACTCATTTGAACAAACCAAATAGGTCCCTAGGGGTCTTCCTAGGACCCCCAAGGACATATATTGTCATGAAATGCATCGAAAAAGGTCATAGGATAACCTATGACACCTTTCAACCCATTCGAACAAACCAAATAGGTCCCTAGGCGTCCTAGGATCTCTAGGGCATATGTTATCATGAAATGCATTAAAAGGGGTCATAAGATAACCTATGACCCTTTTGACCCATTTGAACAAATCAAATAGGTCTGTAGGGCTCTTAGGACCCCTAGGGACATATCTTGTCATGAAATACTTCGAAAGGGGTCATAAGTAACTTATGATCCCTTTCAACCCATTCAAACAAATCAAATAGGTCCCTAGGAGTCCTAGGACCTCTAAAGACATATCTTGTCATGAAATGCATCAAAATAGGTCATAGGATAACCTATGACCCCTTTCGACCCATTCGAACAAACCAAATAAGTGGACCCCTATGGACATGTTGTCATAAAATGCATTGAAATGGGTCATAGGTTATCATATGACCCCTTTTCGACCCATTCGAACAAATCAAATAGGTCCCTAGGGATCTTAGGACCCCTTGGGACATATGTTGTCATGAAATGTGTGAAAAGGGGCCATAAGATAACCTATGACCCCTTTCGACCCATTCGAACAAACCATATAGGTCCCTAGGGGTCCTAAGACCCTTAGGGACATGTGTTGTCATGAAATGCGTCGAAAGAGGTCATAAGTTACCCTATGACCCCTTTCGACCCATTTGAACAAATCAAATAGGTCCTTAGAGGTCTTAGGACCCCCAGGGAAATATGTTGTCATGAAATGCATCAAAAGGGGTTATAGGTTATTCTATGACCTCTTTCAACCCATTCGAACCAACCAAATATGTTCCAACAGGTCTTAGGACCCCTAGGGAAATATGTTGTCATGAAATGCGTTGAAAATGGCCATAAGTTATCATATGACTCTGTTCCACCCATTTGAACCAACCAATAGGTCCAGAGGGTTCCTAGGACCCCTACGGACATATGTTGTCATGAAATGTGTTGAAAAGGGTCATAAGTTATCATATGACTTCGTTCAGCCCATTTGAATCAACTAATAGGTCCAAAGGGGTCCTAGGATCCCTAGGGACATATGTTGTCATGAAACGTGTCGAATGGGGTCATTAGATATCCTATGACCCTTTTTGACCCATTCGAACAAACCAAATAGGTCCCTAGGGGTCTTAGGAACCCTAGGGACATATGTTGTCATGAAACGTGTCGAATGGGGTCATTAGATATCCTATGACCCTTTTCAACCCATTCGAACAAACCAAATAGGTCCTTAGGGGTCCTAAGAGCCCTAGGGACATATGTTATCATGAAATATTTCGAAATTGACCCATTTGAACAAACCAAATAGGACTCTAAAGGTCCTAGGACCCCTAGGGACATATGTTGTCATGAAATGCGTCGAAAGGGGTCATATAATAACCTATGACCCATTTTGATCCACTTGAACAAACCAAATAGGTCCCTAGGGGTCCTAGGGACATATGTTGTCATGAAGTGCATTGAAAAGGGCCATATGATAACCTATTACCCCTTTCGACCCATTCGAACAAACCAAATAGGTCCCTAGGGGTCCTAGGACCCCTAAGAACATGTTATCATGAAATGCATTCAAATGGGTCTGAGGACCCCTGCGGACATATGTTGTCATGAAATGGGTCAAATGGGGTTGTGGGCTAGCTCATGACCCCAGTGGAGTCATTACATCATGACATGTGTCCTTAGGGGTCCTAGGACCCTTAAGGACATATTTTGTCATGAAATGTGTGGAATGGGGTCATATGTTACCCTATGACCCCTTTTGACCCATTCGAACAAAACAAATAGGTCTCTAAGGGTCCTAGGACCCGTAGGGAAATATATTGTCATGAAATGTGTCAAAAGGAGTCATAAGATGACCTATGACCCCTTTCGACCCATTTGAAAAAATCAAATAGGTCCCTAGGACCCCTATGGACATATGTTGTTATGAAATGTGTCGAAAGACCTATGATCCCTTTCAACCCATTTGAACAAACCAAATAGGTCCCTAGGACTCCTAGGGACATATGTTGTCACGAAATACCTATGATCCCTTTTGACCCATTCGAACAAACCATATAGGTTCCTAGAGGTCCTAAGACCCCCAAGGACATATGTTGTAATGAAATGCGTCGAAAGGGGTCATAAGATAACATATGACTCCTTTTGACCCTTAGGGACATACATGGTCATGAAATGTGTCGAAAGGGGTCATAGGATGACCTATGACCCATTTCGACCCATTCAAACAAACCAAATAGGTCCTTAGGGGTCCTAGGACCCCTAGAGACATATGTTGCAATGAAATGCGTCGAAAGGGGCCATAGGATAACCTATGACCCCTTTCGACCCATTCGAACAAACCAAATAGGTGCCTAGGACCCTTAGGGACATATGTTGCAATGAAATGTGTCAAAAAGGCTTATGACCCATTTGAACAAACCAAATAGTTCCTTAGAGGTCTTAGGACCCCTAGGAATATGTTGTCATGAAATGCATCGAAAGGGGTCATAAGATAACCAATGACCCCTTTTGACCCATTTAAATAAACCAAATATGTCCCTAGGGGTCTAGGGATCTCTAGGGACATATATTGTCATGAAATGGGTCAAATGGGGTCATGGGCTAGCCCACAACCCCAGTGGACCCATTGCATCATGACATGTGTCCTTATGACCCATAGAGACATAAAGTAATTGATGTTATGGGTCGAATAGAGTCGTAAGCTAGCCTACGACCCCATTAATTTATAATAATAATAATAACACATCATTGTATTATATAATAGTAATAATATATGACTATATATTAAATATAATAATAATATATTACTAGATTATATAATAATAATAGTAATAATAATCATATAAAATAATAATAATAATTTACTATATTATATTTAATAATAATTATTATTATATATTAATATGTACTAATATATAATAATATACTAATACAATATATAATAATCAAATATATTACTATATTATAATAAATACTAATAATATATAATAATAATTTTATTGTTGAACACTTGTTAAATTGATTTCCCTCCAAAATTTGGGCAATCAATTTTTGGGGAAAAGATTTTGGCCGCCACAAATCGGGTGCCCAATTAGGCATAGTATTTACCAAACCTCTTTGGTCAACTCAATAAACATGTCTGAGACATGTTTCTCTGACATTTAGACTTTGAGTAGTCATCTAACAATTTTTTTTATTGAAATTCAATGAAATGAAAAAAGTTTTTTGATAACACTCTCAAGATTTCATCGATATAATTGCTATCAAATTTTGAGTTCAGTAAGTATTTATTAGTTAATTTTTAATGAAGATGTTTGTAAACTGTTGATTAACATACTGATTGAAAAATAGCTATAACTTTCAAACAGTATAATATTTTTGAAATCCAAAAGTTGTGTCGCATTCTATGCTTTGCCTAGTATAAGAAAAAAAATTAATTAATTTTGTAAAATTTTCAATTAGTTAAGGTGGTCAGACATTGAAGTTTTTTTATTATCAAAAAGTTATAGTAGATAATTCATATTTAATTATTTATTTGGAATAACAATACCAAAAAATATGTGTCACATCCAAACATGAGTCTTCTTTTTATATCTATAATTATATTAAAAGATATTATCATTTGATTTTGATTAAGGTGGTCAAACATACCTCTACTTTTTATTTTCACCCTAAAATTTTTGTAGTACTGCATTAAAATCCAAAATTTTGACAAATCAAATAATTTTTTCTCCAGATAAAGGCTAGTAGTTTAGAAACTACATTCAATTTCTTACATATTCTTTCTTATAACTTTTTAATATAAAGCCCATAATTACTTTAAAATTATGTGTCAAATTAACATAATCCTGATTTGCTGATTTTTTACTGTCATTTAAGGCCATAATTTGGTTGACCATGATCCTGCACATACCCAATTTATAAAAATTATATACCCAATATTGAATTATTTTTCTCTAAAAACAATTTGTTTGTGGTAATTCTATTACTTGCCAAAAAACTCATTAACTATTTTTATTGGTGATGAGCCAAAGCTTAGATTAGTTATTATTATATGTTGTAATTAACTATTTTTATGTATTTTAGATTTGAGTAAATTGGAGCCCAAGACCTCCCACATGAAAGGCTCAAAAGTTACCATTGTTATGTAGGCTTATGCTTAAAAACTCAATAACTATTAATAATATACAAACCAAGAAATTAAAATTATTAAAAAAAGTAAGATTTTCTATATTTTTATTTTACTTTCTAGTATTATATTTTTCCAACTAAAAATAGAAATATTTCTAATAGAAATTATAAATAAGAAAAAAAAAATCTATTATTCTTTTTAGAGTAATATCTTTCTATTTATTATTTATTAAATATTAAAAATTATTTAGTTATAATCTTAACCTCTTAGAATAATTAATCTTAATAGTATATATATATATATATTTATTTATTTATTTAAATTTTTTTTAAAAAAAAAATTTTGAATTTTTTTTTTCTTTATTATTATTATTATTGTTCTATTTGATTTATCTCTCAAGAAAAACTGAATCTAGAAAAGAAATTTCAAAAAAAAAAAAAATTAAAAGAAAACCCAAAAAAAAGTAAAATGTCATTTGACATTTTGATTTTTTGATGTCATTTGGCCTTTAAATTTTTTGAATGTCATTTCGCATCAATTATTTGAATCATCTTTTTTAAAATCATGCATAACTAACAACATATTTTTCTCTTTATACCACATATTCTTTGCATATTCTTGTGTGAGTAACTTGTGCTCCCATTGTATACATCTCTTCACATAATTAGTTTTTAAACACAAATCTTCTCATTTTTGCAAATCTATTTTTTAACTAAAACGTAGTAGGGATAAACAAGAGTATGAGTATTTGATATCACTTTTAAAAGTAGATCAAACACATGTTAGTGAACTACAAATTCAATTAGGCGTCTACAATCATTTCTTTTTTATATTAGTACATTGAATAGTGTGTCGTTGTTATGGTAAAAATTTTGATTAAACATACATACCTTTATTGATGGTTTTCCAAAATTTTGAAGATCAAACTTTCAATTTTCTAAAATATTGGATGAATAGTAGAGAAGATTGTTGTAGATGACTTACATTTCTTTATTGGGCCCGCGTATTCAATTAGCCTTTCTCTAAAATCTTTCAACTTTGAGGAATGAAATTAGCTCTAACATGTGAGGATCAATTGGAGAGAACATGTGATCTTAAAATTGTGCACTCCTAGTACAAAAATCATGGTTGTGTTAGTACCCAAATGAACAGATTGGAAATCATATTAGCTTGGCTACACAATGATCAAATTCTCCAATCGACTTGGCTAACAAACAAGAGTGATCAATTATGGTACTCCTCCCCTACACCTAAAACTTTGCCTTTTATAATAGATATGAAAATGTATATTAATCTTTATTAGGATAATTCATCAAGATGGCAGGCTATCTCTTGAAATAAATCTAATTTGAATGTAAACTATATTCTTGATTTGATTGCTTGGAATTGTAAATTTTTCTTTAGTAGATTAAATGCATTTTGATAGTTCCTTATTAAAAATTGTTTGAAAATGCATCGACTTAATCAATCTTAAAAAACAAAAGACTAGCACCTTATCTCCTTTAAAAGGATGCAATTATATATGAAATGATTCTATGTACAACTTTATGAGATAGCTTTAAACTTGTTCTTTAACAAGACTATCAACAAAATGTCTTCTTTAGGTTCCAATATTATAAATGAATGTTACAGCTAGCCTTATTTATTTGAACTATACATTTAGCATCCACTTCAATGAGATATTATTAAGTACTAATCAATTCACAACATAAATTGCACACCTCCACGAAGAAAAAACAATTGATATTATATTGAAAGTAGATATGCTCTGTGTCCAACCAAGTACAAATTCTAAAAATACAATCTCTAGTTGTGCATCCTCAATACACGAGTTCTAAAAACACATTGCATAAAACTTGTTATCTATTAGACACAAAAATGATATATTCATAAAGGAGGATCGAGTTCTTGTGAAAGGACATGCCCCTTCATCATGAGTTACAACCACTACCTCCCTTCATCATGAACTAAACCACTACCTAACTCATAACTAATAACTAATCAAGCTAATTGATTACGTTAAAGGACAACTCTATAAACAAAATTTAGAAATGAGAATTAATCCCCTAGTAAAATGCCATACTTTTGAATATGATCCAAGTACTTTTTAGATACATAGGTATCCACATCATGAATAGCGTTCTTGGTGATGTTCTCCAACATGATCTAACACTCCATGTCTGTCTCACATGACTCGTTCCAAATGAATACCATCATCATGGGACACATCAAGTGCTGCAGAAAGAATACTTTGGCATTGATTCATCTGATGGTCTTTGTGATTGAGACCTCCCACTTGATCTTTCAACTGTGGTAGTCCTTTTACTACTATTTTGAATTCAACATATTCAACCTCCAGGTCTTCTGTAAATCTTCCATGTTTGGCAATAACCTTATTCATTTCTTAATTCTCTTTGGCATCAACACCATTTAAGCTTTTGTCGTGCAATTTTATGTCCATCCTCTTCTTAATCCTATTGTCAATAATCATGTTCTCGACATTCTTCTTGTAGGCCTCCCAACACTTCTCTAGATTGTCATTCATCATCTCAAATCTTTTGTGTAACATAGCGGAAGCAATATCAATTCTAACACTTAAATTTGTTTGAGCAGTTCTTTTTATTTTCCATTTTCAATTCTTCACATTTCTTTATCCATTTTGAGTTATCTAGTGATGCTAGCATTGAGATAGGTTGTCCACCCCTTTTGAATCTTTCCTCACACAAGGCATTGCATTAATCCCTTTCTTTTTTCCAATTAAAATTTCAGTCTAAAGTTTTCAAAAGCCTTGAAATTTAAAACAGAAAGGTTTAATCTGACATTTCTTTAATGTCGTTTTTAAGATATTGAGCCATTTTTGTAGACTTCCAAAAGAGATTGTTGAATCTAGGATTCTAGACAACATGGGAAGTTAACATTGGCATACATGCTAACACAAATTTGTTTAGGCTGCCAGCATTTTTCTTAACTTGGCTTTGCACTTCCAGCAGGTTAGGAACATGCAATACTTGGATTCCAAGACTACATTTAATATTATTTAAAATGCACAACATAGTTAAATCTAGTAGGTGATCACATATTGATAAACCGGTATAAATTTGTACGTCTGTAATAAAACCAATTTCAATCTTGTCAGAATCACCAATCTTGAACTTAATAGCTTGTTTTCCATGTAAATGTAAACAATCTAGGCAAAAGATTTAACTCAAAAAATTTATAACATATTTTCTTTACACTGATCCAAATTATCACAAAATAAGATGACGCACAAAAAATTCTACCTACTTGAATGGTTCCAAAAACTAAATTGTAGCTCTAGCTATCAAATATCCAGGAAACAGCATGCAGATTATTGTTTAACTTCCAGATGTGTCATCAATAAGTCTGATTACTTCAAAACAATACATTAAAAATTCTGTTCTCCATTACAACAGCCAAATTTGCTGAATGAAACCTCTCACATAAGGATAAGGGATTGGCACTCCTGCTAAATTGATTGGCCACAACAATGGAGAGTGCAAACATTTTTATGTTTCTACAAAACAAAATTCTTGAACATGCTCTAACAGAAGAATTTGAAGAAATAACTATGCTTTGAGTATTTCAAAAATTCCAAATGTATAGATGGTTAGAGTTCAGCAACTCTTTCTGAATTTAAGATAGTAAATAATACAGGAAGAGTCATTTCCCTGCTTTGAATGATATATAACAAATCAAGTTCCCAGAGTACCTGAAAGATTAAATTAACACTGAAAAATGTATTGCACATTCCAGTTTAATCCTTTAGTTAATACTATGTAAGCAACTTCTGTAACAGTATAAGCTCAAATGCTACTACCCAGCCAAGTTACTTTTAAATTGTCTGGACTCTAATTACTGAGAATATTTAATATGAAGCCTACAAAATTATCAGTGTCTCAAATCAAAGGAAGTTTACGATTTACTCCAATGCAGGTTCTATATTTGAAATGAATTTATATGCTAGAAGTCCAGAAAATGAATCACTCTGTTAATTCTAATTTTGACCTCTTTGGTCAATCACATGTTATAAAACAGTATAAGTTTGTATTTATATGCTAGAAGTCCAGATTTCTGTCATGTGGCCAGACAGAATCACTGAAACAATCTTGAACTTGATAACGCGTGGTCCTTTTTAATTTTATGTTCATAGTCTACGAAAAAGAATCAAATCAGTAAATGAAACACAAAATATTTGTTTTGCATTGGCCCAAACTCAACAAAACTTGATAAGATGATCCACAGTCAAGAAGGGACCATCCATAAAAACTACGTCAGTTAGAGGCTCCAAAAACTTAATATAAAACTTAGTGTTAGATCCTAACAACCAAATGTCTATGAGAACATACAGATTTCACCAGAAAACTTTGACATGTCAGTGCCAAATCCAAGTACTTCAAAAATAAGACGGTCAGACAACTTCATCTGGCAGAATATTAACATATAGCTTCTGTCCAAATGAAACAAAAGCACAATCATTTGGGATAAAACCCAACAACAATGAAGTTTAGCCATTTTTAGTTTCTGAAGAAAGTGGAAATTTTGTTCTTCCATCCAAAAGCAAAAACTTCTGAAACAAGAAGAATATGTATCTGGGGCTACATCTAGTAGGAAGGCAAGAGATAAATGAACTGGTAAATTGACAGTCACGACTTACGAGTGTATAAATCTATTGACCAATCACTTTTATTAAGCATGCTCTTACAGAGAAATTTCTAAGAACGACAATCCTTTTGAGTATTTCAAATTTTGAAAAGTGCTTATGGAAACTTACATGGTGCAATACAACATCAAAATAGCCTGACTTCTAACTAGGTGTTGAGAAAAAGTGTAAGCTTATCACCAAAACATCTCAATTTGATGTTCATATATATGCCCACACAGCACTTGGGTACTCAATATGGCATTATTCAAGAAATGTTCCTTGTGAATTACATGCCTGCACACTATGCTCATGAAGAGCATAGCTTTCAAATGTCAAATTTCAGAGTACATTCCAGACATTTCATGTTTGATCAGGTTGCAAATCTAACTCTTCCCAACAACCTTGCCTGTTTCTAATTATATTTTCAATACTTGAATTTCACAACAAAGTCATAAAGGCCAAATTCTAGATTGTTAGGGTGCTTCATTATCAGATTCTTTTCCCCTATGACAATAACATGCCCATATGAAAGAACTTGCACGCTAACAAGTAAAAGGCCAATTGTTAGGGTGCTTCATTACCAGATTCTTTTCTTCTATGATAATAACACTTACAAAAAAGGGCCGTGTTCAAAAACTGACAACTCCACTCAACAGTGTTGTCTATTTCAACACATGACAAAATAAAACTATCCAAGTCAATAGAATATTATTGATAATCTATATATTCAAAGAGCTATAGGTACCTGAGATAATTTAAGTTCAGATGGTATTATAATACAAATTCGGGTAAGGATTCCCATTGTCTCAGCATTGAAGGAATGGTGTGTTGTGTTCAATTATAAGTCTGCTGAACAGTTTATCCAGATGTATTTATGCAAAAAAGTTGAAGTGGTCGAACACAGACAAAATGAAGTTACAATCCTGATTAGTATGCTCCCTGCAATATCACTTTGAGGTACATGGACTGCACTTTCCCAAAAACTGAATGCAGATCTAGTATTCATCTTATGTCCAAGAGTAAATTACAGAAAAATGCTATATTTCAAATGGGATTAACTGTCAGTGTAGATCAGTTTTTACATGTCAAAAGGTGAGAGGGATGGTTAAACAAAGTAGATAAAATCCCAGGGATTATTCCAATAATTGTTTTTTTGTAGACAAGAATCACAGATAAAAACCGATAAGAATTAACAAAACCCAAATATATCAAACAATTATACCAATAATTGTAAATTCAAGTAGTTCATACTAATGACATACTTTTTGGTACAATCTTTGACAAAGGATCCAGACAAATTCTGCTCATAAAATAAAAATATAAAGAGATTACGGAAAAATTGCTTACTAGGAATAAATATTAAATTATCATTCCATAAGTTACAAGTAACGGAATTCATTTCTTTAAGCACTCTAGGTCAGAAATGCTCTGTTCTGTTACTTATCTAAGAAAATAAAATTATTGGATGATGCAGATGGTTACAGAACTGATAAGTAATAGAATCTACACGACCAGGAATCGTTATATGAGAACATTTTCAGAAATGTCATTTTGTAATTTTCGGGAAACCCAGAAACAACAAACAGGCTTAGATGAGAAAACCTTATGAAGGAAGGCCATTTATTTGATTGAGGAAAATCCTTGCAGACTAAAAATAAGCGTAGGATTTGATTTTTGTTTATCTTTGTAATTTCATCATTGATTCCTGGTGTAGTTTTAACCATAAAACAAAACAAATGCCAAGATATGTGAAAAGTGATTATGAGTATGAACTATTAAGTTATAAACAATCCAAGAATTCCAAAGACAATAGTCAATATACAGTCAGCTTTAATAGTTTTTTTAAGATCACCTTCACATTTCTTTAAGCTGTTAACATTGAGTCGTTTTTATTTCAAAGCTGTGAGCCATAGTTTCAGCAGTCGTGTTTAACTGTAAATCATTGCTCTTGCAAATAGCCAGTCCAATGTCAGAGTTAGTGCCCTGACATGACATGTCCTGTGAATCAAGCATAAAGCTGGTATAGTACACTAACTGGTCCATAATGCTATTGTTCTCTACATTCTTCTGTATTATGTTTATGGTATGCAACTAAAACTCCAGTATTGATCTTTTTGTAGTATAGGAATTTTGTAGCAAATCTTTCAGGTGCTGTCATTGGGAATAAAACAGGCTCTATGGCCAGCCATCCAACCTTCCCCATCAATGGCTTGCATGAAATATCACCCCTCTTTTGCACTCGTATTCCTTAGATTGGAAATTTCTGATGAAATGTTGCAATCACTCAAAAATTTCAGAAAAACGTCTTCAGACTAGTCTTAGTGACCCTCTGTCTTGCAGTCAGTAGACCAAAGGTCCGTCCTAGGCTCTAGCCTTCTTTATTGTTTTCTTCTTTTAATTCTTTTATCATAGGGAGCATATCTCTTCTCACAGCTTCTACAGCCCCCATTTCATTCTCATCACTAGATTTCCAAGTCATTGTCTTCTCAACACTTCCTTCAGCATGTAAACTTTTTTATTTTACTCTCAATGACTCAATATGCATTGCGCTGTTGTAGGGGTCTTCATAAACCAAAAGCGGAACCATCTTTATCCTCCTCCACAAGAAGGGTGCCATCCCCTCAATGAACCATAGCTTCTTCAAATTGTCGGGTCTTTCTTGATTTTTGACTAGAATTATGCAAATCTTCAATGATAGGCTCGTCTACTTTCATGTTTTCTTTCCTGAATAGTGTAGTTGTCCACAACGGTTTCAGTATTGCCTCTAAGAATCTTGAATTTTTTTTTAAATGGTTTTTTTTCACAAAGGCTTTGTCACTTGATTATGTATCTGTAAAACAGTCAATGAACACAAACATGGCTGGTCGTGAGCATAAAGGCAACCAATGGTATTCATATGCTATCCCAATAGTTGTCTAGACTATTACATGTTTGAACTATTTGCCATTGATTTCACAGTATGATGCAGATGTCATGCTCTAAAGAAGCAGGATGTCTGGGGATGAAAAACATATGCAGTGGTGAATACATACCTTTGTGAAGTAAATATCCTTGATCTGGGCATTCAATCATTTCTGTGTTTTTCTAGGAACTTGAGTTTGAGAATATATGAATGCCGACTGTTCTAGTCAACAATTAAGATCTCTGTTGTATATGAATGCAAAAGAATACAGAGCAAGTGTCAACTTCATATATCAGCATAAACTAGTAATCTTTCATGCAAATGAAGAATGATTGTTATCAAATTTTTGTATCAACAGTATTGGCATCATACAGAACTAAATAATCTGCAAGCAACTCAATGGTTTGAAGGTAAGATTTTTGGATTAAAATGTGCATATGTTTTCTTGATTGAAGTTTCAGATCACACACAGATAGGCAGAAAAATATACACATCGTTACAGTGATTTTTTGCCTCATCATGATGATAAATCAGTGTGATTTGAAACATCGATCGAAAACTATATACACAGTTTTATCCAAAAATCTTGCATTCAAATATACAGACTCGTATATAATTCTATCCAACTCAATGGTTTTTATTTCTCTTTAAATTCTACTGTTACAAAGAATAGATCAAAAGCCTTTCAGTTGTTCTGTAATGGACTTGGTGTATAATAACATGTCTTTAAAAACATTATATTTTAGAGGTTGAATCTTTATTTTGGATCAAGACAAGTATAGATAAATATCTCATGAAATCTATAACAGGTGTTAACTGCTACGGTTTAAAAGGAGTTTGATGGATTAGAAGGTTGTTCAAATATGTGTTTGTATAAAAGATTGGTGGCTTAGATGGAAAGCCCCATTGACGGGTGGTTGACAGTTGGCATCATTTTGTAACTTTACTTAGCCTCCAACGATGAGACACGATAAAGATAATGAAATGATAGTTTCATCATCATATGTCTTTAAAACTAGGTTGCATGAGTACATGTACACACACCCCTTGGATGCATACCCAAGTACCGGGTACTCAGTGTAGAGCATCATTGCTAAGGACCTTGATTAAGATTTCTGATTTTTGTTTCCGTTTTTTGTTTACTTACCAGCTTGTTGTTTATCAAGCTTAACTAAATACGTAATCAGATTGAAATTTTGATACGTCATTGATTAATAGTAAACTATATCACTGTTCAAGTCAGAAGTTTATCATTTGCAATATGTCATTGTTATATGATTTATGATTTTGTTCAAGTTTAAAATTTGCCTTCTTTGTTAAGCATCTGAACATTTTATCATATGATTACTACTGTTTACAAACATATTGCAAATCTGAAACAGAAAACAATACATTACATCTGCAAACTTTACGACTACTCTTGTTTTGAAAAACCATTGTCATGACTCATTTTTTTAGATTTTTTATACATATTAAATTTTATTTTAAAAAAGTTTGATATAACCAAGTACCCCCGTCCCGTATTTTGAGAAATACCTGTACCCGTACCCTAAGTACCCAAGTACCCCTGTCCCCATACAACCTTGCATTTTAAGACTTTTCAGTTAAAGACAAAATTTCCGATGAGAATAATGAAGTGATGGTTGATTGGTCAGTTGTTTATTTATAAATTCTTCTATGGTTACAATGTCCTTCAACTTACAATGCATTCTGTATATGCACCTTTCTTTATTCAAATGGTCTGGGTATGTTGTGATCACTGGAGCTTGCTCAGTAGAATCTGTCTGCAGAAGTGTCTCGACTAAATTTGCAGATGTTGTGATAGATATAGTGATGTGAATGAGAATTGCTGGAAAGAGACATAGTCCATAAACTCACTGAGGAAAATGTAAGTATACTGTATACATAAAGTGAGTAAGGGATGTTATGACAGAAAAGGGAAAGCAAACATTTGTGATAAAGGAATGCAAGTGTTATGATTACATTGACAACTTGAAATGAGAGATTAATGATTGTGCTGTGATTCAGTTAATCAGGTGATCAGGTAAAATAGTGGATGTTTGCAATCTCTATTTACTATTTACAGATTATTATTCTTATAACTGCATTCTTTAAAAGCTTATATATACATCATATCTCGGGTGATATAAAAGTGATAGTTTACATTTTCAGATAATTGTCTTATGTCAGTTGACAGTACTTTCTGTTTGGAGGAATTATATTTGCAGATTTACAGGAGTACTGTAATGGGCACCCAAGAAATGCCCAAAAACTGAACCAACTGCTGATAGGAATTTAGTCAAATAATTTGCATCCAACTCTTAATTTCACCGTTAAATGTTTAAACCTCTTTATGGCTCCGGAAATAAATTGTTTGTTTGTTTTTATATCTTTACATAGATTTGAAACCACATAACATGAACAAGAAGGAATTTATAATAATATGCAAACTGAAGATTGAACTACTGCTGAAATAATATTATTTTCAAACTATTAAAATCAAATACATAGCAGACTTTTCAACTCACTAATTGCTCCAGCATTGTAACATAATATTTCAGTAATAACTTCCCATCTTGCTGCTACAGTAATATGAATAGTGCCGCGCTACAGTGCTGCTACAGTGAAATCTCCCTTTAATCAGTCCAAAACCCTCATAAAATCATCCCTTTACAATGGCATAAGCATCGGACAAGAAGTGAGAATGATATGAGCAAACACCCAATCCACCTGTAGCTGGAAATGCGCCCAATCTGTCTATTAATGAAGCTGATAGCAATGAGTTCTAAAGGCCAAGCCCCAGGGGAATGATGTCTACAATGTCACAAGAGAGGATAGATGTCCTCTAATGCCAAGAACGGATCTGCAACTCACACATCAATTTTCTTCTCATATTCCACCTGCCGAATGAAGCCACTAATACTCCCTTTTATTCTTTCTTCAAGGGTCGATTCAACTCACATGAGCAATGTGGGATAAAAGATGTGCAATATAAAACATGTTAAAATAATCGCTTATGTCTCCCTTAGGCACCCCCTTTGATTTGCACACATTCCCATTAAGTTTAATATTAAAGTAACACTTTAATATTTTACAACTAAATTAAATGTTACTTTAATAATACTTCAAACATAAAAATATATTAGCTATCGAACTCCAAACAACACGAGTGATAGCTCGTCAGAAAGCTCTTGCCGAGAAGTATCAATTTCAATCACCAAAACTAGCCTCCCCTATGTCCTACTGACTTACTAAAAATAGTAAGTATGCTTGAAACTGAGTAGATCAACTCCATTTTGGCCCAAACTGGAGATGACTAGGCCAAAACACTCTAAGATCCCTTTAAACCCTTCGTTAGCCCTTGGGACCATGTAGAACTAGGCTAACGCACACACACTTTGTCGACTATTAAAGTGGGGACATTACAAGTACAACATTACATAGCATATTTGATAATCATTCATATTCGGGATACTAAATTTTTATCTATATATTGTTATAAAGGGCAATGCTTCTAAAGTTGTAATCAATGTAATTGTGATTCGTACTGTCTTAATGTTGGTGCTTTTTGAATACTGAGTGAGTGTTCAAATTAATCCAAGTTGATGCTCTTAGAACTGGAGTTTGGTGACTCCTTAGGGTTGGTTCCTTTAAACATTGTAATTTAAGTTACTCATGAGGCTGGATTAGGATGGTAGATCCTAGCTGCGTTTTTCACCATGGTTTTTGCAATCCTGGGTTTCCACATCAATTTGTGTGCACTGTTTCTTTGTGAGATTGCATCTTTTTGGTTTCAGTTTTAATTACTTTCAAATTAAAAGTTTCACTATAAATTGAAACTGATTAAGAAGTAGATCTACTACTTATTCACCCGCCCCCTGCTGCCACCCCTCCCCTCAGTAGTAGAATTGTGTTCTACATTACATGTTCTAAAATGTTGCACCAAGTCTTTAGGTCCATGGCCAATAAAATTTCGCAGCTTCTGCTCCCGTGGCCTTCGTGGTAGACAGCTCATTGACTAATGTTGGATTCAAAACAAATCCTTCAGTATAACTTTTCTCCTTAGCAAGGTATGGATGTTCCTTCGATCTCTTACCACCACTGAACACCTCTAGATTCACAATCCATCATATTGCCTGTGCAATAATCAATTCTTAGCTTGCTATTACGTTCTACTCATTGATTTCTCAATCCAGTTGATTGAGTCATCTGCCCTGGTGGTCTAGGTTGAGTGTCATGTATTAAAAGATCTTTGATGCCCCAAATAATACTTTTGGAGGTTATTTTTTCTTCTCCCATTACAAAGTAGTCAAACCCTGAAAAAAACAAGTATTTGAACTGAGAGCTGTATCAACTCTTCAGTTTATTCTTCTACTACCCTCCAACCCAAGGTTCACATTTCCTTTGAAAGGGACTCTTCTCTAGCAACTTCTGGTCACTCTTCATTTGCAAGCTGCAGTTTTTTCTAGGTTCAAGCTAAACCCTACCATAGATTTGGCTGGCTACTTCTATCGATGCTCTGGGCTTGCTTTGCACTTCAGCTAGGGCTTTCACTTCTACTTAAGATCTGTCAAAGTCCCTCTTGAAGCCTACATTCTCACTTGTTCCATCCATCTTGTAGATCATCTGATTCATGGTCCACTTTTGAACCACACTGTCAACTCACAATGCCTTTGTTCAGGCTCAATGTCAGTAATTCCATAGTCTGCAAACTTGGACTCAGCAAATAAAATAATTCTCAGAAGAAACATGGCATGTACTCAGAAAATACTTGGCAACTTAAAAATAGTTGAGTTTTTGGGTTAAAAACATAAATTTAAAGAAAAATACAGCTATAAAATGTACCAAGCCCGAATGAAGAACTTTAAAACCACGCAAATCATCACAGCACAAGCCATTTTCATAATTTTTAAAACACATAAATCCATATATTTTCACTCTAATTCACCACAAGAAAACTAAAATGCAAGAAAAACACCTTTTCCAGTGTTTATGTCAATTTCTTCACACATTTTCTGCCATATTGGATTAACCAAAAGTTACATGCACAAGCTTGCCAGTTTTCATAGTTAGAACTTGCCTAAAACTCTGCAACCCTAAGCCACTAGTTTACTTTGAGTACTCCTTTAGAAAATTAATCTACAAGCTCTCAAGCCAGTTTTCAAACTATGAGTAATTCCTTTGTGTGGGGCATTCCCATTCAAATTTATCCTCATCTTCTCAAAAGCCTCTCCTCGTACCATTGTAAAATTTGTCATCATTGCTTTTTCAATGGTTGCAGTCAAGCGAAAGTGGAATTTGTCCACAATAAGAACTGATAATCACAAAATACAAGGATTGAAGTGATAGGTTCAAAAAATGATTCATGTAAAGTCAACTTGGTTATGTTGCTGGTTAGTGAATTTATTGGCTTTAAGTACTTTATTTGATTTTTCTTGGTTATGAACGATTTGTTCCAAAGTTGTGCCTTAACCACAAATTGTTGGGTTCAAGGGATTTAAAGTGCAAATGTAAGTTATCATATTCGGTCGGTTACCATGGAATTTGAAAGTTGATTTGCCTCAAATTCAAATTCGGTTCAAAGTCGGTTCCAAATCATTATTTCCCTGTAAAATTTGCTGGAAATTCAGTTAAAGGGACCCTGGACGACTTTTTGAACATCTGCAGCAAATTTTGACTGGTCAAAGCGTGCTCAAAAAGAATTTCGTGCAATTTGGGCAAATTTCAAACGCATTTTGGGGGCCAACGGAAGCGATAGGAATAGAGTTTTAACTTATCGTGCATACATGTCAAATGCAAAAGAATGGTTATCGCACATGTAAGAGTATTACATGAGTCCCTGCCCACGACCCTTTGAACCAATGGTCAATGAACATTTTTGTTCCACTGAAGTCAAACTTACTTCTTCATGCTGTCAACATGATCCCTGCCTTTAATTTTACATAAAGATTATTATCGCTATTTCTTTTAATACTCGTTGTCCATAGATATTCTTTCAAAAGTTTATCGGTACATATTGTTAAGCAAACTTGATAGCTTTCTGGAGACGGCATGTTATAAAGTTTATAAGATCTAATATTTTTCTTTAGTTCAGATGTTTGACATTTTCACACCTATACTCCAATGCAATCATTCAAATCATATTTTTCTTTAGTTAATTGTGAACTTCAAAATACCTCATAAGTTTTCTCATTAGTCCCTCATAAAATCATAAGGTACGCCTTCTTGACATGTCTTTTGTTCATACTCCTATAATTCTGCCTTATCTCTGCACAAAATTGTTAGCTATTTTTGTAGGAATTAGAATATAGTTAGATTACTTTTTATTTTGCAATAAATATCTGTATAACTGTATGTAGTATATTGTATGAACCATATATATATATATATATAATCTTGTACGGACAAGTCCAAAACGACCCAAACCCATCTCCAAAATTTTTTTGGACAAATGTCGAATCCACATACGAACCAGAATCCAAACCAGCAACTTAGGTGCAAATCAGACAACAATAAAAGAAAAGGCAATGAGAATTTGGGACTGGTTTTGAGGAAATGCCATGAACATTCCAAGAAGAAAAAAAGTCATAAGGTACCTTCATCCTCATTCCAAGGCTCCAATAAGATTAGTGAAAACTTATTGCTGCCATTGGGATTCAAAAAGAATGCTTGTCACCTCTCTTTTATCTATATAAAAAATGAGATTCTTGTCTCTTCATCTTCTAAAACTGGTCACTATTAAGCGCTCATTTGGTGCTAGGTAGGTGAAGCCTCCTCCTAGTGCAGCCCTTGAAGTGCCTTCATTCTCCATCCTTCTCCAGTCTAAATGTGGTGACTTTGATGTAATTCAAATCATAACTCAGCTACCAGTTTCCATACCTATTCATTTATAAGATCAACCATGGATGATGAGTCTAAGTTTCCAAGAGATGTTCTTTGCCAGAAATGACATTCTTCCATGAATATCATTACATATGGCTATGGCTTCTTAATAGAGGTTGATAATTAGAGTGTTAGTCATTTGTCATATGATTCAAACCAAAGAGAACTTCCGCCTTCAGTCACAACCTTCAACAGCCTTATCTTCTTTAGTAATGAATGAAGCATTTTAATAACGTCCACAAGGCCAAAGCAGCCTATGGGACCCACCTGCTAACAACTAGCCTAATCCAGCTGTAACCCTTTGACTAATTCTTCTCTTCTTTGGTGCATTTTGATGATCAAGTTTACAGACTTGATAATGATTTTTCCTTTCTCATGGTTAATTATGATGTTTTCTTGTTCATAATTATATCTTCTCGACATGTTTAGGGTTCATCTATTTCGGGTCACCTACCATCTTGTTCTTTCAATTTTTTGTTGATACACTTTTTGTTTTGTTTTAAATTTTTGCCTTTTGCCTTGCTCTAAAGCTTCTTCACTTCCTTGTATTCTCAAATGGATTTGTTTCCTGGTACCATTGACTTATTTTAGTCATTTGAGGACACTACTTTTTGTGAAGTCAGTAACTTAATGGTCTTTTGTCAAAATTGCCTGCATGGTGCCTTCAGTTTTACATCCTTCATTGTTTGTTTGTTTTTGGAATGAAAGAAGTTGTCATTAAGTGTATAGTTTACAATGACTGCTTTCTCTAATTCCTCGAGTTAGTTTAAAGTAAGTGTATTAGTCTATTGCCGTGTAGTTTCCAAAACCTGTGCACATTTATATTTTGCAGTGAAAGTGGGAGATGCGTCCCCACCCCCTAGACACATATTGCAGACAGAGATGCATCTCCAAGACTTCTTGTGTGCCCAGACTCTTTATTTTGGTCAGAGAATTTAACTCACCGTCTGCTGCTGTCTCCCATCTCCCACCAAGTTTCTAGGCATCTCTGGTTGAAAAGGGCATAGAAAATAACAATGAACATTAGTTTCCTTCCCCATTTGCCATGGGAGGCACTAAAGGTGCCCTAGAAGAGTGAAACATGCATATAAGATTGCAACTTTTTTTGTATTTACATTTGTTTTCAAATTTTTTTTGGTCTAAACCTCCTACAGGAGAACAATCACATCATTCGATGAGACTGAGTCTGAGGTTCTGATTTTTTCTTTTTAAGCATTCACATGCTGTGTGAATGCTTCCACATTTTGCATACACGTCTACTAGTGTAGTTGCATGCAACCGTGCTTGCAGAGATATATGCAAAATGTGGAGGCATTCACACATCATTGCAATAGGATATAGAATTTACAGGATGCTTAGAGGAATATACCCTATAAATTCTTAGTCAATGTTTGAAATTCAATCTTGAACTTTTCATTGTTCTTGTTTTCAAAGTTCTATCTTATGATTTTTTTGGAAATTATTAAATTATATTAAAAAACTTTTTCCTTGATTTTGTTCTCAAAGTTCCATCTTATGATTTTTTTTAAATTATTAAATTATATTAAAAAAATGGTGTCTCCAAGCACCCGAGTCTCCTGTTTTTGAAAATTAGTCGTACCAGTATCGCTACCAGTCTCCACGTCTCTAGGTGTGGTGCAAGGGCACCTAACAAAGGAAGAAGACCAATGAAGCCTTCAGGACATAAAGAAGACAAGGAGGATCATTGAGACCAAATTTAGAGGTTTTGCTACGATAAGTTGGATGTAATGATCAAATGTCTAAGGCATCTGATAAGGACCCTAGGACCAAACTTCATTGTAAGCAGGCCAATAGTGCCTAAGCTGTCAAAATAGGTCTAAGAGACCTTAAATAATGTTAAAGGATCATAATTGAACCAAATACCATGAATTAAGGACTACAAGTTAATCGAAATCAATCAAACAAAGGTTGTAAATTCAAATTTTTGAATTACAACGGTCAAGCATTCTTAGGCAGGAAAGATGATTTAGGAGTTGTTTCAGTCTTTAATCACTCAAATCTGAATGTGAGTCGTTTGGGGTAGTTTGGCAAGGGTCTTATAAAGACAATGAAGGCATTAGATGCCAGTGGGATATACATGGTAGGGTCATTGTACGGATCAAACAGCACAAGCAATAAAATTCAAAGGTTCTTCAATATTTCTTCTTTGTTGTTAATAGTTCATTGATTATTTCTGTGATTTCCATTGTAGATGCAATAAACAAACACTGACAAGCATTATATATAATCTTGGATGATCTGAGAAAAGGTCTGAATTAGGTTTATTGCTCACAGACCCTTAGAAATTATAATTTCCTTATCACAGTTTGAGTGTTTAATGGACTTGAGGGCCATTCTATGAATGTAGTCTCTATTTCTTATAGAATGGGCCCCATCAAAACTTTATAATGTGCCAGTACCATAAATTTTGCAGAGGAAGTTGATGACAAGGGTGTACACTGCATGGTAATGGTGCCATGGTTATAGCAGCAGTCAAAGTGCCTTAACAAGAGGGGTTTTTATGTTTGAAATCACTTGTACATGTCAAGTACATGGTTTAGAGTCCAATTGCCAGAGTTGGAAGTGAGTTTTGGTGGGAGTTTGAGAAAGCTCTAGGTTCTGGACTGATTTAAGGAGGGTTTTGTAGTTCACCCATTTGGGAAGGGTTTGTCTGCAAACTGATGCCAAAATCCTTGGATTGGGAACCTAACTAAAGACTGTTGAGAGTTTGAGGGTCAGGGGTGTAGTATTTCTAGAGGTACCTTTGGCAAAATGGGCTAATTTGCCCATCAAAACTGATTAAATTGAGATTACAGAGAGTATGGTCCAAAACAACTGCACTTGATGTTTGGATATGTTTTAGAACTTGCAAAAGCGTATCTAGAAATGTAATTGGTTGGGAGAGTTCTTTGAGCAAGTTGAGAGTAAATTGAGAAAAAGGCTCACTGGAAGGCTAATTGACAAGAAGGCCTAAACAGAGCAGTTTGGAGTTAGCATGCAAGAAGGAACAATGAATCTTTGAAACCCATTGAGTCAAGTTGAAAGAGGTTAGAAGGGAGCCTAGGAAGGCTTGGGAAAGTCTTGGAGTTTGGAAGTGGTTTGAATCATATTTGTGCGAAGAAACCTAGTGAAGAAATTGGAGAACCTTGTGGGTTATTGGGCAATTTGTGGAGTCTTTTGGTAAGAGGATTGATTGATACAAAGGGCTCTGCATCAAGGTGGCTATCAATTTATGTAATTTAATTTTCCCATAGTTAAGCACTTTGCATTTGTCATCCAAAGGATAATAATGTAATTGTGGGCCATTCTATGAGAATATAGTATTTAGTAGAGTTAGTCTGGATTGTCCTCTAGTCATTGCATGCATGCTGACTTCTAAAGTTCCTTACATGCATGTTCACTTAAATGCTTTTGTTACAACCCATCATCATCACCCCCGAATTCGAGATCCAGATTTAGAACCTTGGATTATTTTGTTCTCTAAACATATTATTGATCAATGTCAGTAAATATGTGATTCGAGCATCACAAAATGAATATTTTTTTCTGATTAATAATAATGATTTCAAGAATTGATTAAAGATACTGCAAAGTTGCTGACAAATAAGAGTTAACACTGGATCTTATTGTCTGATGATGTATGAATTGAAAATGCACATGGAAATCTGATTTGTGCCTGATTAGCTGATTTTATCCTGCAAAATTTCATGATATTGTTGGTTGCCAACTTTGCAGGTCACAAGTGGAAAGTGTCAGGAAGTTAAGCAGTGGAACAACTTCCTACACTAACCCTAAGGGAAAATAATATAACAACTATTTTATTTGCTGTTTCCGGATTCAATTGTGTTATTATTTTTTTCATCAACATTTCGAATCACACTCTGATCATTTTCTCCTTATGCTTTCTTTCTTCATCCTGACGATGGATCACGGAGTGTGATTCAAAACGTTGATGAAAAAAATAGTAACACAATCAAGTCCAGAAACAACATTCAAAGTACTCTTATGGATTGTGGAAATCTACTCACTATTGATGTAAAAACTTTCTCATATATTTTTCACAGTTACAAAAGCTTAACAGAAATAACATAAATAACATTCATACCACAACACAATGGTTTACATGGGGAAACACTTCTGGGAAAAAAAACCCCACTCCAAAAGAAGCACAATTTATTACTCAACAATCAATAGAAAATTAAAATATACTTGCAGAGTAAGCTTCTCCCAGAAGTATCACCGATAAGAGATCCAGAGGTAACTCAAAAGCTATAAAACTTACACACACACTCCATCTCATGCATCTAATGTATAGGAGATGTAATGTAAAAAATTATCAAAGTGTTATAAAACCATTGGCTGAAACCACCCCAAAACAAGGTGCTTATCTTATCTCCAATCAAAGATGCCCTATCATATGTCAATAGTAAATACACACCATGTGTAACTCCCCTTTACAACTCATCTACAAGCTCAAAACATTTTTACATTTCCTCTTTTAGGAGACCCAACTTCCAGAGGCAATAAATTTTGATTTTTGTACCTGATTATCCATGAAAAACCACTTTTTGGAAACCTCTTGAAACACTCCATAGTTAGGATGGTGGACAATTGTTTCTGACGCATTTTGAATACTTTTGGAGCCTCTAAGGCCTTCAGAATTGTATTTGAAGTTTCCATACGAATCCGTTAGAAAACCAAAAATTTAATATCTTCAAAACTGGACATGATCTTGACACAAAACTTACCGGCATGTTTATATATCCAAAATGAACCTCCTAAAAGTAAAATGGAAAATTTTAAGCTCATATGAAAGACTTTAAAATAGCTAACATATATAATTGCAAGGTTGAGACATATTTTCCCAACTAAAGCCAAAAGAAGTCAAAGGTGAGTGTCTAATCTGAATAGATAGATCATGTGGTAACTGGGTACACAAGGGTACTTGTCATAAGGCAGATTGATTAGTTGACGATACATATATGGTACATCTAACCACAGTGAGTAATAATTTTGGTGAATGGTAGACCCATTTAAAATAGGTATCGTAATAGAGAGAATACCATAGAATGATTACCTAGATATGTAGTAACCCAACCCAAGGTCTCAAATAACAATCATAGCAAAGAGATTATGTGCCAAACAAAATGAAAGTAGAGAATCTGAATGGACCAAAGATTAGCGGAAAGCCATTAACAACACAAGAACCACACCTAGAATCAGCGTTTAAACATCAACTATCGGCTGAAATTAGAGTATCCAAGTCCAATGAATCAAGGAATGATTATTAAACATTACAAACAATAAACAAGGAAAATTATAGCCAGACATTAAAATTACCAGAGAATGGAGACAATTGGAAAACACAGCTGCCCATGGGAATTAAAGGAAGTGCTATAAGACCAAGAGAAACAAAGGTGAAAAAATGTCAACAAAAGAATACTTCATAAATTCTGAATCCAATAACACCATAAAAGCCAACAACACTACTATATTACCCATAGTTCAAAATAGTGCAGAAATAGCGGCGATATCTCGTTTTCTCACGAGATCTTGAGGGTGGTGCAAAAACTTGTGTTTTTCACACAAGAAATCTGGGAAGGGAATTTGTTAACTTCTCAGCGAGAAAATTGCCACTTCTCGGCGAGAAGTTGTTAAGTTCTCCCAGGGGTTTGCTAGAAAAACAATCACGCCCAGCAAAATGGCAGAACACAATTTTAGTGCAGCATTGAGTGTCTTGGGTGGAGAAGGACTTAGGAGGAGAAAATAAGTGTTTGGCAGCAATCTAGGACTACTAGAACTACTTGAAGGGGGAAGAGGAAGATGTAGACTAGTTTCATATTGTACTTGACATTTGTATTTTCTTATCTTTTTACAAAGACAAATTGGTATTTGTAGTTTGCTTCATAGTTCAAACTGCTATGTTCCCCCAAGTTTCCGGGATGGGGACGGCAGGGGACAGCAGGACGGGTTTTCGGGACGGCAAATTTTTTTGCCAATTTTGGGGACAGGGGGGACAGAAAACAGGGACACCGAAAGTGATATTTTTTGTTTTTTTTTTTAATTGTTTGTGTTAAAAAATTGAGGAAGGATGCAAGTCCCCAGTGAAGTCCTTGGGACAGGGACATCCCCATCCCCGAAACGCTGGCTTTTTTGGGGGGGACGTGTCCTCAAGGAACATAGGTTCAAAGTCTCTAACTACATTGGCACTCCACATGAGGATGTGATTTTATTACTTATTGCATTTATCAATTATATATATCTAGATCATCTTGTTTGGTTTGTTTGCTCATTTACTCTCATTAAATGCATTTACTTATTGAGTTTCGTTAAAAAAATGCATTTTTGAATAAATTTACGTCATTTTTAAAATTCCTAATATATTCCTGAGAAGTGCCGATTTCTCTCCGATATTTGCAGAGAATACTTTTTTTTGCCTCGTCGATAAGTGGTAGAGAGCGAGATTTTGAATTATGATATTACCATCAATCATATTCATTGCAAATCTACGAACACAGTGTGAGGGACCTGGTGACTGGGTGAAACAATGAGCCCGTGCAAACAAGAAACATAAAGATGGTGAAGCATATTATTGATGGTAAATTACTAATTACTCAACCTTGTTAGTCCTAAGACGTTAAATAATTAATGTAGTAAGCCCATTGATGAATCGAACTTGTACTATTAAATGTGCTTCATCCCATGATTTGAGATTGCTAGCAAGCAAGGTTAATGCAAAAAGATTCACTCAATGGAGGTGGAAGTGAGACTAGAATGATATATTCTTTCACGCAATTTATCTATAATTATGATATTTATATCAAGATTCAACCAAACTTTTTGAGTCAATCTCATTGACCTATATTTCATTAGCACAGGTTTACACAAGCCTAGTTATCATTAAAAAGAATGGTCTCCTTAGGCACTCATTATTTTTAGGTGATGCTCACAAGGTTGAAGCATCAAGTCTTCCCAAGAGCTCATGCATCCCAATACAACTCATCACACTTAACCATTGAATTTGCCCCAAGATCAATCCCACTTATAGGGCCACACCATTTGCGAAACCTTTGACAAGTGTTCTAACTAGTGAACAATTTACTATAGAGCCCCTTTAGCTTATCCATTGACTAGTATATATTTTCTTCAGCATGTCATATTATGGTATTTATATCAATATCTAATTGTGTAGTTTTTGAGTAAAACATATTCACCCATATTTCATTAGAATTTCCCTCAAATCCATTGTTCATGAGAATGAATGATCCATTTAGAACCCAATGACACTTACAAGAGTGAAACATCAAGGTTCCTGACGAAGGCATCCATCCCAACACTACTTTGACTCAAGTGCACTTCACTATGTAATTTACACTCAATCTCATGAGAAACGAGTTTTTGTAAACCACTGCACCTAAAACACAATTCAAAGAGTTTGACCAAAAACTATTCATTTGAATCCTAATATAAATATCACAATTTGCCATATTGTAGAAAAAACCTCCTTGTTAGTGGTTGAACCAAAGGAGCTCTATAATGAATGATTCATAAGGCACAACACTTACTAAAGGTTTTGCAAATGGGGTGGCAAGCTAATTGGGCTTGATCTTGGGGAAAGATTTGTGCTTGCACACACTTGGGTCGAAATAGAAGTGGAAGGGTGACTTCCCAAGAAGTCTTGATGCTTCACCCTATGAACATCACCTTGATGCAATCAGTGCTAAGCAGTGTAACACGGGGACGCGTCCCCCCCCCCCCCCCCCCCAAAAATTGGGCTGTTTCGGAGACGAGTACGTCCCCGGGACTAGGGGACGGCGTCTCGGCGTTTTGGGCAGCGCCACTTAGAGCGCCACCGCCGCCGGAGACGGCGAGACGTCTCCGAGACAGCTAGAGGTCTCCGAGACAGGGGACGCGTCTCCGAGACGGCGAGAGGTCTCCGAGTGTGGGGGTGCGGGGGGACGCCAAGGAGTCTCCTTCATTGAGGGGGGACACCAAGAAGTCTCCTTCATTGTGGGGGGATGCCAAGGAGTCTCCATTGATTTGACATTTTGATTTGGACTCTTGGAGACTTGTACTTTTTGTTTGCATTATATACTTATTTTGATATCATGATTCATGGCACGTGATACTTATTGTAATCATCTTTATGTCATGACTCATATGATCATTGATTACTATTAGCTAGTAGAATCTAGATATTCATATTATTGATTTGAAGGCTGATATATAGAGTTTAGACTAATATTTATTATTTGTTGATGTTCAATGTTTAATGTTCATTGTTTGTTTGTCATTTGATCATGAATCATGATATTCCAGTTGATATGGTATATGCTATACCATATGTATAGTATATACACCCCTGCTCCTTCCACCACCCCCCCATCCCCCGCCACCGTCCCCCCGCCGTCCCCAAATCAAGGCCCCTCTGTCCCCCCGTCTCGAAAACTTGTCCCCTTGTCCCCCCATCTCCCAGGGCGGTGTAACTATGGTGCTAAGTGAATCATTCGTTCTCATGAGAGATAGGCTAGCGTGAACCATTACTAATGAAATATGTGTCTCAACGAGTGATTCAAAAACTACATAGTTGAATCATGAAATAAATATCCTAATTCAACATTTTGTAGAATATACCTCTTACTTATCTCTAGCTATTTCAACAAACAAAAAGAGATACCGTGATCTATTGGGTGAAGATTCCAACCAATAGCATAATAAAAATAATGTCATGATTTGAGATTTGATAACTTGCAAGAATTGATTTAGGCAAGGGTAGCCTTGTGGAGGTGACTAAGACCTATTGATACACAAAGTAGACCTCGTGGAGATGTAAATGATATTCAGACTTTTATTATGTAGATAGCAATGAATCCAAGTTCCTAATGTAATTAGCAATGAATTTATTTTGAACATTATACCTTTGTTTACTCTATAGCTTCAAATGAAGTAGTAAAAACAAGAGAATAATAGGAGATTGATCTCTAGTGTCTCTCTTGTGATCTATGATTGCTAAGGCTATAATTATTTAAGAGTGATCCATCCAAGAGGACAAAAGGAGTCTTAAAGACTTAAAGGATCCCAACATTGTATTTATGTAGATCTATATGCTCCTTCTATGGATTAAATCCTTGTTGCTCATGAACTATCAGTTTTTTGTTATCATCCTTGATAGTCAATCATCAATAGGGTCATTGAGTTTGAACTAAGTAAAGATTGATTTTTTGCATTGAGTTTGAACTAAGTAAAGATTGATTTTTTGCAGCAAACTCATCAACCCAAATGATGTCTGTTGTTCATTAAATTCTCCTTTTGCTCTCCTCTAATCCTGCTCACAAATTTTAAATTTTCCTTTGGAAAGATTAAGGTATCTATTGTGACATGTAATCACAAGAGCAAATTCTAGTGCTTGTGTTGTCATGGTTGAAAACCTGTCATGCTTTTGTCTATGCTCACAAAATGGGGTCAAGGGTCATAACCCTTAGAAGATACCAATCTAAATAACCTTGTCCTGGGGCTAAATTGATTCAGTGGTACAAGATCACATTATGTGCCATGGTCTCAATTAAATCATTTCACTCAGAAGTTGTTTTTTGAAGTTTCTGTCCTCACTACAATATCTCAACATATGTCCACATCTAGATCCTATTCCACTACCAATGGTATCAAACAAGTTAGACTTTCAGGTCAATTAGATTGACAATCTTTGATGAAACAAGGGAAGATTTAATTTTAAATATTTAAAGCAGCAGAAAACCCCTTCGAAGTCACAATCAGTTCTGTTACTTGATGAAGCTTTGGTTGATCATCTCTATTTCGAAGTTGTTGAATTAAACAAGTTACCGGCACAAAATGGCAACCTCTATCAGATCTTCCATGTTGGAGTTCAGTTCCCCATCCATTGTAATGTTCCCTTCTCACACGCAAGCAAAATCAAGGTCATTAGCTTATTCCCTGTATTTTCTCGTAAGCTAATTCGCATCACAAAAGGAGAAGTAATTAAATAATTAAGTTATCACAAGTAATATTTCATAATATTTTTAGCTCAAAAAGCGACTTTATATTGTATAGAAGAGAGGCATTGGGATCAATGACGAAAAAGGTGGTCATTTTGCACACTTGAAATTAATTTTTAAATATTAAAGTGGATTTGGAACCAAAAAGGAAAACTATTATTTTATTAAACAAGAAAGTTATAAAAGGGGATGTGAATAGAAAAGGGTTGCATTTTCATATTTACTTTCACTTGGAGGATTTCAAGAATTCTTATTTCTTGAGGATGAAAACCCACTAGAAACACCAGTTTCGAGGCCAAACACCCTCCTAGCTGAACTTGATGATTTCATGCACAAGTCACAATTGTGCCTCCAAGCAAGGTTTCCCAAATTGTTGTTAAAAATGGGAGTTTTTATGCATTTTTATTTGCAAAGGAAAAGATGTTAATTGCTTGAATATGTCAGCTGTTTTTTAAGTGTTCTATAGGGTGAGTCCAGAGGTCCTTTTTGTAGGCTGTATCAGTGCCTTAACTCCTCAACATACCTCCTGAACAGGCTGTATCTTTGTAAGTTGCAGTCGAGATTAAATTTGAAGAGTTATGTTGATATTTATTTACTCCCTCGTGTTGTTTTCCTGAGCAGTACAATCTTGAGATAGAGTGTGAAGCAGACATACAGACCGTACATACAAATAAGGGGTGTGTGAGTTACCAAAGGAAGTGCTGTCGTTTCCATCTCTATTTGGGGTGTTGTGGTAGTGCCTAGCACCCCTAACCTCAGTTCCAACATTTTGGCCTTGAACTCCTAGGTTCCCATGGAGTTTTGATGAGTTTCTTTGACCTTGTGCTTGCTGTACCAGACATACCGGCAGGAAATAATCTCAGTTAAACCTGAATATGGTCTGTCTCTATTGCAGAATTGCAAACAATTAAAGGTATACTTCCTGTTGGGTACTTGAATACATTGTTTATCCATGTTATTTGGTTTCAGTTTAAATGTTACAGCAGTTTTAAATTGCAATCTGAACACTTCAGATCAGTTAATTGCCCCCGATGTGGAGCCATAATGCATTATATTTATATATATTGTAGACCCAAATGGTAGTACCCCGAGAATCTATAATTTATATGCACTTTATTTTGCAAGATGAACAGTTTACCACCAAGTTGCCAACTACTGTAACATTTTAAATTCAGCCTGCTTAACATGAATAAATAGGAATTATCAGCCATTTTGGTCTGAGTCAAGCTTAGAAATTCCGCTAGTGGCTTGCATTGCATACACGAAGTTCATTGAAGAGGTGTTGATAGGCTGACTTTATAGCATGTGTGTCATATTATGCAGTCCGCTGAAAAGGTGTCGATAAGGATGGATTTGCCACTCACAGTTTCTCGTCAGCTTATCACCATTTCACAAGTTACTCATAGATAATGTGTGGGTGGAGACAGTGTATGCTCTCAGCTTGTCCACTATATATTCTTGATGATCAGAAAGTGTCAAAGACATTGGCTTCCATCTCTAATATTGCAAAAATAAAAATAAAAATTAGGCTGGGCAATTTATCTTGTTAGAGTTTGGGGCCTTTTTCCTTACACACATTAGCTGAGTTATTGGTTGGTGCATGTGTCGAGTGATAATCCACTGCACAATGAGGACAAATGGCAAACACACGCTTCATCAAAACATCAGGTAGCCTTTTCAGTTTTGTTGTAAATGCCAAGTTATGATTAAATCAAGATGAAAAGTAAATTGGATTCCAAACATATCAGACATCATTTTCCTTTGATTTTGCTCAGAAGTAGTCTAATCCAATGGACAAGTTGAATGGGAGACTTTGCCTAGTCAAATTGGATGACATATTCAGAATACAAGTTCCCACTGGGCAATGATCCAGGTTTGTTTACAAGGGGATTCAAGTATAATGTTACACCAGTAAAAAAAAAACTGAAGGCGGTAAGCTTAGTTGTCCAAGTGATACCCTTTTGCTGCACAAAGGAAAATTAAAAACAGCAAACCAAGATAGACACTTTTAAGAGAAAAAACTTCTTCTGGTTTTTGGTTGTCTATTGAGGTTGTGCAGAATTCTCCAAGTTTAACTAGGATAATCTTTTCCCATATCTGTATCCTCACTATTATAATAGAGGGTGCCAATGTACAATTTTTCTGTTGTTAATTGCTAGAGATTTAGCATAGCCAATAAAACACATCAAATCAATAGCTGTGAAAATCTACAAGTGGAAGAACTGTGTCAAGGCAAATCCTAGTGAGACCTTGCAAGTGTACATAAAATTTCAAGTTCAACACAGTGACCCTGCTTTTGCAAGAATCTACCATTTTTCTTTACTACTGTAATTTTTGCAAGTACAAGGGACATTGTCCAAGCCATGTAACCTCCAAGGAGTACATTTCTAAACTTTGAGAGAATCACTTAACAAAAGTACTGCCTTTGCCTTTAGCCAAGCAGCTCTATTGAAGAGGAATTTTGATGAAAAGTAAATAAGGAAAATACTCAAAAGAAGACTGATGGTTGTGCAGCAGTATTTGAAATTCATAAAATTCGAAGTCATTAGTTTCTAGCATTTATCAAGCGCCTAGAGAAAATTACTTAAGCCCCTTTGTTGGGCTTAACTATGGAACATACTACTAGATTTAAGGTAAAGAATTGTTGTACACAAGGTTAATTTTTTCTTGATTTCAGTAAAACCAAAACAAGAACTGCGTCATCCTGCATTTAGACCAATGTAGAGGACAGAACAAGAAATGGTTTAGCAAATAATATCCTCAAGTGCGAGGGCTTCACATGGAGATAAGTCTCGAATTATGAGAAATATGCGTTGTCTACCAAAAAAGCAGCTTGTGACATCCCATACAACAAGGAAATGCCTAAAGAATAGCACATAAAACCTTTGGTAAACTGATGGTCAGTGTCAGGAAACAAACATGTAGTTGACTCTGATATCGAACTTTCAACAAGTATGGAAACAAGAACCACTTGTATCAGGAAAGTTAAAAACTGGAAGGTATTGTTTCTTTTATTTCATTATTATCACAAGAGGGAGACCTTAAGAAAAATTGCAATGCAAGTCCAATGGAGGTTGAGAATGGGATCAAGAGAGATTTTGAAGATCCAAACACAATTTTAAATCGGAAGTATAAAGCCAAAATAAGAGATTTCATATTTTTCTTCTCAAGCTCCAGGTAAAACAGAAAGAGATCAAATATTAATCACCTAAAATCTCCTATAAAGTCGATATAGCCAAACAGTGAATATAAGATCAATGATTTTGAAGAAGCGCAAACAAACAACTTGTTATAAGAACACTCAATGTTCAGAAAAGTAGAGTGTTCCTGCCTTCGAAGCCATTCAACCAGAAAACATTTAGTATGAAGAGCCTACATTAGATTGGAACTTGTTGAGCTCTAAGAAGCAACTTAATTCAATCTTTTTGAGCAAAGAAGGTGAAGCATACTGAAAACTTATTACAATATACATGCCACGTTATTACCTGCAAGCAGAACTCTCTCTTCACTTAAAAGACTTATTTGTAAAAGGTTAAAAAAAAGCAGAAACATAAGAATGAAGAATCCGAATTCTGAACCTATTAATGATTTTCATACATAACAGGAAAACACAAGACTGGATTCAATGATGAAATTTTGAATTTCTAAATCCCATTAGTCTTCAGACAGGAGAAAGATATTTAACTTTTTCTCAGATCTGTCTATTTACATCCAAAGGGCTAATTCATAAGTATGAAATCTTTCTGCTCTAATACTGTTTAGATCTTATAGCTCTTGTTCAAACCTTCAAGTTCTATTTAATTTATAGCCTTTGTTTTTTAGTTAGTTTCCCTCATTAAGAATAAGAAAAATATTATTTATTGTCTCTCTATTTGGAAGAATATTTTAGAGAATGTTAGTAAATTAACATATGTAAAGCTAAAGACCATTAATAGCATTTATTGTGTCTCTATTCGGAAGAATATTTTAGAGAATGTTAGTTAATTAACATATGTAAAGCTAAAGACCATTAATAGCATCTATTGTCTCTCTATTTGGAAGAATATTTTAGAGAATGTTAGTTAATTAACATATGTAAAGCTAAAGACCATTATCAGGTGAAGTATCACCCACATAATCCATGCTATATCAAAATATTTAATGGCAAAAGATAAGAAAAAAAAAAATCAACCCACTGGTGGAAGATGCAGTATAGAGTATAGCAATTCTATTTGTAATGTATACAGTCTTAGATTGGGGGAAGATGGAATTGGAAAAACATTATTTTGCACCATCTTTCTTGGAACTAAGGCAATGTGGTAGATAACGAGTAGTTAGTTAAGCGTGCAATGAACTACTAATACTTCCATAGACAAATAAATAGAACAGTGGATTTTAAAACAGGAAAAGGAAAAAATGTGCAATTAGGAACTGCATGAATCAGATTGGCTGACTTCACACATGTAAAAGGTAAAGAAAAAATGGAACAACTGGATAAATAACACCTAGTCCCATATATAACTTTTATTAAGAACAAATGAAGGCTTCAAATGATTGGAAAAAATAAGCTCCGCTTCAGTGTATAAAAAATTGACTTTACAAGGCCGAAAACCAACACATGAATAATTCAATTGCTGAATAATTTGAGCATTCCCTGGCTCAGACTATGTGGTGCGTTCGTTACAACCTCTGACAGTGCCAGCACATGTCTATACCTTCCAATAATATTCCACTTTCACACATGAAAATGCATTCTTTTAAAGTAACCTTCAGTTATCAGCTTCCGCCTAAAAAATTTAAGTTGCTCAACCCTCAAGCAATACTTTATGCCAGCATCCTCCAAAAAACGTTATAAACATCTCCCTGCTCACCATTTTCTTTATAACTTTCAAATATTCCTCCATCCAATGTCAAATATGGCTTCAAAAGATTACATGTTGGCTCACTGTAATACTATTCAGTTGGTCATCATAAAACCAGCATATAATGGCAATCCTGGGCGCTTCCAATATCAGTAGAATTACATCACTAATGCTTTATATAAAATCACGAGTATTGAAAAGGAATTTTGCACAGAGAATACATTCCCATGAAAAAAAACTTTATCTTGAGACTTGGTATCATCTGATTAAGGTACAGCTGTCATATGCATGTCCATCATGCAATCTAACTTTTCCTAACAATTGGAAGTTGACCTGGAATGTCTTGTACTGTACAGAGAAACTGACAGGAAACTTAATAAGCTAAAGAATTGTCGACAGAGATGGCAATAAATTTGGCATTTGGGTTGCTCATATTCTTTAGGCTGCTTTGCTGCTCCAAACTCAGATGATTCGTACCTAAAGAAAAATGGAATGCTTTTGGGATGATTAGAAAAATAAGTTTATAAGAGTAGCATCCATCATGAGATACCAATATATGAATCTGATCATTCCAAAAGAATTGTAAACTACATGCATAGAATTAGCATATTGATCAGGAGTGAAAAAGAAAGACTCCAAAAATTAGACTGTGGCATCTAGTCACTAACCAGTCCAGGAATCTATGAATGCATGATGATTAGTCATGCTAAAAAATTTAAGTTAAATCTTGATAGCCATGAGAAAAAAACACAGGAAGAGCTTCTATCACAGAGTAAATAGATAACTTTATAATAAGACAATAGAAAGGGATATCAGGAAAAATGGTAATATGAATATCATCTGTATTATGTAAATCCATTACTGGAATACATCTTTCCTGAATTCTTAAGATGTTTTTTAGGAAAATCTGAAAATTGGTTACTGCTAATTAAAAATTCCTCTACTTTAAAGCCATGTAGAAATATGATGGCTGTAAATAAAATATAATACAGTATTCATCAACTCAATTTGAACTCCTGCGAAGAGGAAGAAAAAAACATTTCATGGTACTCCTCCATTCTTGCAACAAAATAGAACTTCCAGTTTCAAGTTGCAAAGTATGCCAGTCAACTGCTGCCGCTTAAAAAGGTCAAATGTGTGCAAATGGAGAGTCTCTTCAGGATCATTCAACATCCTAAATTTATCTTAGTAGTGAACTATACACAAACTGGTTATGCACAGAATCAATGACTCAAATTCAGGTGAGACATGATGAGCAAAATGACAATCAATTATACTTGGAAACTCAAAAGTGGAAATTTATGCTCTGTAAATAAACGTCCTTGTCAAAAAGCTATAGGATAAAATGGCAGCACATAAAAAAGACACGTTGAAAAAAGACATAATGTTATGTAAAAAAGAGATTAAAGTAGGCCAATGGCTCTTAAAAGACATTTTGAAACATTAGGAAAGAGTAACGGTGATAAGGTAGCCTAAGATCTAAAAAATAACTAAGCACTAGAGGGGAACTTAAGGTATTAAAAACATGTAATCACTTGAAGAAGCAAGCATAAAACAGGTGTAAACAGGAACAGGATATGTTATAATGCTATAATCAGGTTCTCTATATCTGAAAACATACGCTCATAAAATGTTACCTATATCCCAAAAAACAATGAATCTTCCTTCACAATTCAACAGTCTTAATTTATTTTGTATACTTCATTAGTAGTGATTACTGTTTTTGAGTTTTCATCTTATATGTATAAGAAAACAAACTTTTCTAACAAACAATCACTTGATTGTGCATCTTTCTATGGCCTAGGGACCACAAATGATGTCAAAATTCAAATAATGTGTATTAAAAGGCTCCCCCGTTCCATTGAATAAGTTTCGACAACTACTCCTGCAAGGGAAAGTTGCTAAATACACATGAAACTCATTAAAAATAAAGCATCAACCAAATGGAAACCACTGCAAGTGCAATAAAATTGCATGCAGGAAACTGCCGTGCCAGATATATGTCATAGTTGTTCTAGAAGGGACAATCACACAAAAGCCATGCATGTATGCTGTAACTACAAATATGTAATTTGAATCAAATTTAGTTCAAAGGAAACCTTTGCATTGTTAACTTTAAGTATTGTTAGGGTGAATAGCATTGGAGTTATTATTCATGCAATAAAATTGCATGCAGGAAACTGCCGTGCCAGATATATGTCATAGTTGTAATGCAAGACAGAAATAAAATACCAATCAAATATTAGCACACAAAAAACAACAAAAATGCAATTAATGATACAACAAAACTTTAGAAAACAACCAACATAAAAAAACACAACACCAAACACCTAAATAAGGAAACCAAAGAAATAAGAAAACCCCAAAAGAGAAATCGAAATAAATTTATTAGGAGTTAATATATGAGTTAGTATCTATATTAATTCCTATTAATAAATTCAAACAACGAACTACCCCACAATATTATGAAAAACCTCAAGAAAATCCTAATAAAAAAAAGCAAGACAATGAGAGAGAATCAATCCAAAGAGTAATCTGATATGGAGATTAATATATAAATGAATTGGATAGATAACAATGAATGAATGACTTGCTTTGCAGCAAACAAGGGAAATCTACTCTAAAATTCGAAAATTAGCTTAAAAAACTAAAGGTTGTTAGCTCAACTAAGTGAAGCTATTATTAGTCTAATCTAATAAAAGGAAGAAGAGCCTAAGTTCCACTTAAGTTAATAAAGGAATGGACAAATTAATTAATTAATTCAACAATGTCCTAATTACTCCAACCCCTCCCCTTAAGATTAACTTAAAGAATGGCTAAAAATCTAAGATGAATGCAAAGATGCAAGCATGAATGAGTCCCAACGACAAGGCCTGATTTGGTACCCATGTACAAACCAATACAACTCTTGTAAACATATTAAAGGACAAAAACCCTATAGTAAAAAACTCCTCTCCAAAAGAAAGAAAAATAAATACAGCGAAGTACATGTGACAAGAATGAATGAAGGACTTTACATGTCCCCCCAAGTGTTGAATTGATCACATAAGTGCAATCAATTCCCCAGCATAATAGAGAGAGAGAGAGAGAGAAGCTAGAAGCCCCCACAATGAAGAGTAGCTCATGTGCCAATGATGAATGCTGGAAGACAGAACATGATACACTGCCTACCAATTGAATATGTTCCACTGCCTGCAAGCAACATTTCTCCCCTTACGAAGAAACAAATCCACTAGAGAAAGAAGAAGCCACACCCATAAACTGGAAGGGATAGGAATCCAGATCCAAACCGTGTGCCTCTAGAAATTGCTCAAATGTTGCCATGCATATGAAAGATGATGATGCCACAAACCAAATAGGTCCATGCCTAATCAATATAGAAGGTGGCAATCCAGTACTCTACAAAGACAGATGTAGAACAATTTTCATGTGTGATGAAGATGGGTTGACAACATTGATGAGGTTGTCAACAAAGAGGAGATGAATGTCCTCTGGACAATCCTCTGAATTTGCAATATGAGACTCAAAATGTCAACATTGATGAGGTTGTCAACAAAGAGGAGATGAATGCCCTCCAGATAATCCTCTGAATTTGCAATATGAGACTCAAAAAACAAGGATGATATGTCCACAAGATATGAATCCCAAGTACTTGTGCTTGGAAGTACAATATCCTGTTGCACTGAATCAATAGAGGTGATACATATGTGAATGATAATCAGATCAGAACTAACAAAAGATGCTAAAAATTGAGATGGTGTCTAAACATGAGTGAACAGAGTGAGAATTAAGAGACAAGTCTCTAATCTATTAAGACATAAAAGACTTGTTATATACTCAAGTATCTCAAAAGTACCACGATCATAGGGTATAAGATCTGCATGTGTGAGGGGAATGAGGTAATCTGCTGTAGGATACTCTGGAAACAAAGAGACATGAAAGTCTCTAGAAATCTCCCAAAGGCAAGTCCAAATGTGTGGGAAGTGGAACAATCAATGTCCAATAAAGCATGCATGGTGTCATTATCAACACTCGAACCAACCACTCCTAAAATATAGTCATTGATGATCCTCCAACCATGCTTGCCCCTCTCTAAGTCTGGTTGAGGGACAAGTCCATATAGATAGGGAAAATTCAAGCTATCTAAGATGTGTCCAGATGCCCTTTTGCCGAGACTCGTAATTGCCCTTTGTAAGGCCAATAACAGGATGATTAAAAAAGCTCATGATACCTCTTCAAAATGAAATAATCAAGCCCCAAAAACATCCATACATATAAAGCAAATCAAATATATCCCCCTCCAACAAACGGATCCATTCCAGGTGCCAAAATGTCCAAGCAATCATCTAGATAGTGAAAACACAAAACACCTCTCATAATTGCCCTTTGTAAGGCCAATAACAGGATGATTAAAAACGCTCATGATACCTCTTCAAAATGAAATAATCAAGCCCCAAAAACATCCATACATATAAAGCAAATCAAACAAATCCCTCTCCAACAAATGGATCCATTCCAGGTGCCAAAATGTCCAAGCAATCAGCTAGATAGTGAAAACACAAAACACCTAAACAAAATATACTGGAGGAAAAATCTAGAAAAAGTACATGTATAAATCTGAAGAGCTCTGAGTCACCTTTTCAATGCCACAACAATCACAAAACTCCAAAATATTGGTTAAAAATTATGAGCTCAAGTTGAAACTGAAGATCTATCTCTAACTAATTAAAGCAAAATCTTGGAATTGAATCCACAAGTCAAGTCGCCATCACTGACGAGTACTTGGAGATACCATTGCAGCAATATTTTGTTTCCTTAATTTCAATATCATATGATAGAAGTTATGTCAAAAAGAAGAATAGGCTAAATCTAGCCAACGAATATCCAGTAGACATGGCTCTTCTGATCAGATTTTTGTAAAATCTGCTTATTGCATGCAATATCTGAGAGATATCCAAAAGGTTTTTTGGGCAAAGAACATAACCAAAAATGTTTCTTTCTCAAAAATCTATAGAGAAGAAGTTATGACCGAATCTTGATTTTTTAATCTTTATGCTATTTTTAGCTCCTTTCTTCTTCTTTTTTTCTTACAAAATTTGATGAATATTGGCAAACTAAAAGTGACCCAGATGGTTTTTTGTGGATGTGAAGAAAACTCAGAAATTGTTTTTCTCATAGACGAGCCTATTTTTCTCGTTAGGTTGGATCTCTTAGAAAATAGACAGGAACTTAGCAAATCTGGTGCTCTAATTCAAAGTTGGAGTTATTTATTCAACCCCACAAGCTCAAAAATCACCTACAAGCAAAACACTTATCACATTTAAAGAAAAGAAGCCCTGACTAATGCTATCCAACCAAGAGAAAAATAGATCCAAATAGGAATCTAATATTGAGATTAACTTGCAAATGAATTGGATATATTAGCTCAACTAGGTGATCTAGTGAAAGGAAATAACACCCTAAACTAGCTTAGGTGAATAAAATTATTAAAGAACCTAATTAATTAAACCATAAGATAACATCCTAATTACGCCAATGAATCATTGCTTTACGACTAAAGAACAATGACATAGGTGCATATACATGAGATATTGATCACAACTTTATGATTCCAAAATAGCATTATGTTGCTATCTATGGTTCATGCAAGAATATGAAAATGATATGGATAGTGAAATAGAACAAGTAACTATCAATGACAAGCATTAGGTTTCCTCGCAAAAAACTGGAACCTCAAAGAAAAGAATTCTGTGATTCAGCTTGTTATTTAGGAAAAATAAAAAGAATTACTTCAAAAATAAAATACCACTCATCAGAAAAAAGCATGTCCATGCAAAACTTATCATTACTCATTAGGGTACATAACTTCTATTTGTTTGGATATTTAAGCTAGGTGTGTTGTTAATTGTAAAATTTGTACCCTTCCATTGTTTTTGTAGTCAGTTCCAGTTTTGGGTTTCGGCATTTAATATCTTGTTAAATATCTTAACAAGCTCTAAAATCCTTTACTTCCATTGGTGAGCGCATATTGTTTAGTCCTGCTGTTGACTGGATATTTGTTGCCCGATTCCTCAATAAGATGCATGGCATCCAATAATATTCAAGGGTCAATAAAGTCATACCATTGAACATCAACTATCACAATATAATTATAAGCTACAAAAATAGCAGACATCTTGTCACTCACAGGAACATTATCAGTGAAATATCTAATATTGTTCCAGTTCTTAGACATGACAGTTCACTTGAACCATCTAGCCTATTGCGTGGAAAGTTTGCAACTTTGCATAATAAAAATTACAGAAAAACGAAATGATATGATCTATCTAGATCAATTGCTTCTCACAGAGAGAAAAATATGTCATATAAATCATGAAGTTCTAGAGCAACATAAAAATAACAGAAACAAAAGCTCCAACTAGCCTGGCTTAGCCTGATCAGCAAATAAGTAAAGACAAACACATGTGTCACCATTCATTACATGCAGGATATGTAGGATTTATTGAAATGCTATGCTAAACATTTGATTTGACAAATGATAGTCATTTTGTAGATGCTTAAGCTATTATTCAAAAGAAATAAATAGATTGAATTTTATTTGTAAATGGAAAAGGGATGGAAGTATACAATTTCACTGGAAAACTGGACAAACTCCAAACATAATAAAAGGAAAATTTTATGCATGGTAAAAGACAAAATAATAATAAGCTCACTGCAGGGATGAGAACGAAAGAGAACGATAAAACTTACATAGATATTAAGCTCCAACCAGACATGTGAGTTAGCTGCAACAGAAATATAGCATTTTCGATATGCAATTATGCACTTCGATTTGGCATCATCTTTCTGACCCAACAGTGCATCTGAAAATTTGACCATCCAAACATATAAGAGCTTCACTAAATATTTGCGAAACAGAAAGAAAAGGAGAAGTTGAACCCTCTTCTAGATACATTTAAGGTATTGATTACAATAAAGACATATAACCAATGTTTATCAAGGCCAATCAAAGTAATAACAGAGTCAAATGCTAAACCATACAGATTATTCCTGTTAAGGCCATTTGTATTTGTTTAAAAAACATCAAAAGATTCATGACTGACTCACTGCCAAAACATTCTGTTTTGAACTTTGATCATGCATGTCATACTATTTTTTAAACTATTGTACTGAAGTGTGATTATTTCTGTAAGAGAACAATTTCAGCAAATCATCACATCTCTAATTTAAAAATAAATGCAAGAGAATTTTTAAAAGAATTGCAGTAAACTCACAAGGTCAATCTATTGAATTCATCTCCTGCCTGTCATCAATGTTGACGGCTGCATTCAAATCATCCTGCATTGTCTGCCGAGTTTCAATTGGCTGTGATTCAAGAAACAGTACAACATCTCTCATGTGGCTATTGACCATACTGTGAACATTAGTAGCAACACTGTTCTGTGCAGTTAGGTCTATCAGGGAATTGTTCACATTTGTTCTGGGGCTGGAAGTTTTATGTCTCTTGGCAATCCTGTCAACAGATGGAACTGCTTGTGGTTGGGGGTTCTGTAAACCATGACAGTGTGCTTCTAACTGAGGCACAGGCTGCAGTAGACCCTGATTCGATAAGTCAGTCAATCCTTTAAGATCATGTTGCATGCGAGTCGCATGTACTATTGCATGATCAAGAACAATAGGATCATCAGGTGGATTTTGCAATAGGCTTAGCATTATCTGACGATATGTCTGGAGGGACAATGAGGGCCTGGCTAAGTGATGATTACGACATACAATGTTAACTTTTATAACATGCTTACATAGGTTGCCTAATCTTGACCAATTACAATCGCAGAATGCAAACTCCGATCCTGGATTCCACACAATATACGCTCGTGTACGATCACTTTGGCAAACAACTTTAGCATAGTGAAGATCATCTTCATCTAGTAGAACATCTCCATCTGGAATCTGTATTGCCCTTTGCCACGAAGTGGGAACAATAAGTTCATCTCTTACTGTTCTAAAAGATCCACTTTCTTCAGCATACTGCTCAAACCAGTAATAAGAATGCACCTCAGTAGTTAGTGTATGCACTAACCAATCCACTCGCTGGCATGCATCACCCTGCAAGTCATTCACCAATTTTGGTTTCAGCCTGGCATGGTATGCCTCAATAGCCCCATGCATTTCCTGATTTGCAAGTGGCAGAGTCCTCATTGCAGTGACCCATATTTCTGCAAAAAACAATATGATGGTAAAATCAGCATTGTCAAATGTCAAGATTCTCCGTGGCACCATTGAGAGGAAAACATAGACCTGTTGTAACAACAGTTACCAATTTTTGGCAGCCATTTTGTCTTAAAGTACTCCAAGAAAGCATTTTGATCTACAAACACTTGCATAAACTCCTCTACAGCATCCATGGCAGTGGGTCCATTCCGTGTTGTATACAATATGCTTCCAAGGCGCTTAAACATCTCACGTTGCACATCAATGTGGCTACATCTTTTTATTATATTTCTTAGCCATGCACGACGAATGCGCCATAGGCATAATAAAATGCGACATTGAAACACATCTCTGCAAATAAAACCATGAAGGTCAAGAACTCTGAGAACATCATATTTTGCTGCAACAACATGTTGATACATTCTTTATGCTGAGTCAGGAAAACACACCTCACTAAAGAAATATCTGTAGCTGCATCATCAACCAGAAATGCATAAGGCTTCCATTTGGGGTCCTTGGTGCGAGCTCTATCAGAAAATGCTCCCATCCACTTGTGAATACTATGGCTTGCAATACTAGGAGTTATAATCCATGCAACAGGAAGAGCATTTTGATGTACATCAAAGACCAACAAAGTATACAATGGATACTGCATATACAATAGCGAGGGTTATAAATTGCACGTATATCTATATGATTAGGATTAGGAGAATATACATAGGAAGTATGGAGGGAATACAGACCCTGAGTTTGTTAGTCCCAAAGGTAGAGTCAGCTGCTATATAACTATTATGACCAAAGCGAATCATCTGCTGCAATTGCCATTCTGTTTGAATTCCCAATATAAAGGGTTCACTAACAGAGAAATCTTGATAGAAAAATACATGCTTCTGATGGCGTTGAACCCATGTCCTTATACTTAATAGATCATTTGAGTCCAGTTCATATGTAGATTGTCGGATAACTCTCTCCATGTTCCGAACATCATTCCTAGTGAGAAGATCATCACGATTGCTAGGACCCCCATGTTTCTCGACTTCCTCACTATGATTTTGCATTATGTTATCCATTGAAATACCAATATATAGCAATGACATAATGCGTTGGCGAAGCTCATCTGAGATTCGAGGAGCATACATGGCCCGAGTTCCAATAGCGTCTCTATCAAGTGACCCATGACAAGGTGAACCTGTCCTGTCTACATGATTCCTTTGGTTATATATCATAAGTGCAATAGATGGGCGAGTGTATAGGCGCTTTACTGTGAAATGGCACAGGCAGCCTCTCATCATATGCCTCCGTCCAGGCCTACTTCCTTTCCCAGATGATGGTTTATTGTTACTACCATCACCTGACCCAGGTTCACTATCCCTGTAGTCCTCTGGACCATATGAGCACCAATATCTGCATAAATGTGAAAATTTTTGAGAGAAATACCACTTAAATGAAGACATATTAAATAACTTAGTAGTTATAACAGTAATATGTTAATGCTAGTGCAATGAAAGAACTTATATTTCATAAAGCTTGAAACTCACATGGTATACTCAAGATAACCATCAACCCTAGGCCTACTCAAGCTGCCTTCTGCTCTCTTCCTCCTTGATTCAATGCGGAAACTTGCAGGACAGTCAGCATTAGTTGATTCTCCTCTCACAAAATCCCCAACTCTCGAAAATGGTATGAGAGCAATATCATCACCACCTTGACGACCACCTTCCACCTTGACCCAATTCAGATGAGCTGCAGAAAACTCTGCACAAGGTGGATCTTGGACAGGAAGGTTAAGAATATCCTCCATTCTTGGTATCTGTATACAACAAAACAGAAAATACCATATATGAGTAACAACAAAAACATGAAAGCTTTCAAACGAGTACAGCAGCAAACCTTCTAGCTAAGTAACATTACAGAATTAGAAGAATACTGTGCAAACTTCATCTATATGAGGTACTATACAAGATATAAAAGCATATAACACTATTGACACAAAAAACAGAATTGACACTAAAGTTACTTTAGTCACATCACACACCAACACACTTGGCATCTAGACTGCACAAGTATTTTCACAGCTCTACACTCATAGGCAAATCACATTTTAAATAATATTCTGAAAGCAGCCTACTAATTGTGGATCTACTCTTTACACATACAACATTTTCAATCTAAATGAAAACAGGGTGGTAACTCCAGAAATGAGTGCTAGGCAAGATAGGAATCTACCATTGAATTTGTTCGCATATTTATGTGTTTGCAATGCATTTTTTTATTAATCTCAGATTTGCTGGCATCTGCGGCAATATTGGGTGCTAAACCCAATCAATAGAATTGCCATATAAGCATCATCCCATTTAATGTTTCCAGAGTATTTATGCAAACCTGGCAAATGCTGATGACAACCATAAAACTGTCTGATGTCCAACAAAATCATGTCCACATTCCGGAGTGAGAACACATATGCCCATGATACAGAATGGTAAAAGGCAGCCATGCTCATTACATTCTTGCTTATACTGTTCCTCTATTAAAAGCTGTCCTCAAATGGTATCTTAAGGAAAGAATACAAGCATAAAATAGGCATTGCCTCATTCAATAACACATCTATTTTGTTTGACAAAGATTGCTACCACTTGGAATAGATGTGGCCCAATCAGAACTCAAAACTTCTTGATTTAAGCCTAACATGATTGAGAACTGTTGCACATAATGCCAGATTGTATGTCATGGATAAAATGAATGTTTATATTATTTTAAGTTACTTTATGGCTCATCCTCCACAAATATAATTCTTAAATATCATCCAAAGCAGTTTAATCTAAGGCTTTCATATGTCCTTTGATTGACAACTTTCATAAAAGTGGACCTAAATTGTGTGCACATGATCTGTAGCTGTGTGCTAATGTGAAATCTACAATTGCACCATGTCATACAATATCCTATTGATTGGAAACTTCTAAAAGTGCTTACTATTTCCTTAGTAGTCCATATTGACAGAGATATTTGAATGTATAATACATCAACCCAGATTTACCTTTACTAATGGGTCAACCCAACACACAAATATGCTACAGAAATTAACATGCATAAGGCTCAAATTTTTAGCCACTACAGCTATGAGCAGCTATCTACATCTTAAATTCAAATTCAAATTGTGCACATGGCTACAACGCATTAAATCAGATTTCACACACCTTTATGCTATTATCAACATGTCATCGATCTGAATCGCAGTACCAATGGTGCAACAAACAGTGTTGATTTTATAACTTGTAAAAGACAGAAAAAATTTATGTTATGAACAAATTCCATGCTTCTCATCAACTGAACATGGTCTCTATATCCTTTCATATGTACTTGAATATGTGAAATAGTTGAATAGAATGACAGCAAGCATATAAGAGTCAGAAACTCATAAGAAAAGAGAGATTAAGGCAATAATTTACCCTGATGTGGGAAAACTCAAAAAGAGTGGGGTTGTGCTTCCTCATCCCCACTAGCATATTGCAAGATTTGCAAACAAATTGTTAAATTTGCGCCTTCAAATGCATTATGGCCCTCTTCCAGCACTTCCACGATGATTGTGAATATTCTTCAACAATTCTGCGATGCTCTACAACTTTACCTAGTCATCAAACACTAGCTTAATCAACAACCTTGACTGATACACTTAGCCAAACAGTCATCTTCAACCTCCAATATTCAAATTTTAACTCTCAAATTCTTATATTTGATCCCAAGGACCATATTTATGTTTACAAGTGAGCAGCAAAATTGTGCACGGGATTATAAATGCCCTCCACACAAACAGATGCAAAAGAAACCAATTCAACTTATCTCAGGTTCTTTGTTCTATTGTTTTTTCCTTTATGGGACAGCTTCAAATGCAATTGGACCCATCTGGATAAAGCCTATTTGTCCCTCTACAGGGTCATACCAATTTTTACCTGCCTTTGTAGATTTCTACATGCTGAATCATCAAATATGTCTGTTTCTTCAAGTGGTGGGAGCACTGTGATGTGTAACTCATTCCTAAGCCTCCCTACACATTTCGTTTTCCTTTTTTCTAATTCTTTCTAATTCGTTTTTGTGAAAACGTGCCTCAAAGAACTTCAATATTCACACAACCCTAAGTAAAGATGACCATCTCAATCAACAGATCTATGGTGTTTTCCAAGGTCCAATTCCAATCTCTTAGGCATTTCCCAATGTAGATAAGATAAATTTATTAATGTCCAGCAAGAGACTACAAGAGTCTAAAGAACTGCCAAGATACAACAAAAGAGACTAGCAAACAGCAGGAGCACCAAACCATGTCCTGGGAAAGCAAAACAAAGAGCAAAGAACAACACAAGGAGGTAGGAGTGACAGTGAGCCACAAACTAGCCGTCCCCCACTGCAGAGAAGAAGCGAACAACCGAAGGATAAGGCAGGAGCCGAGAGGTCATCTGTCACCTCTTTGAGCTACTGGTGGGCCGCTGCCGCACATAACTCCTGCAGTCCCTCACGGAGATAAGATAAGACAATTTATTAATTTACAACTAGAGACCACCAAAAGGGTAAAAGGGATAAAAAGAAGAAATATTAATGTCCACGACTGAAAAAAGTAGGTCTATGGGATTCAGCAAGTAAATTAAATTATAATATCATAGGGAAACTCTTCAAAACCTCCAATCAGATAACAAGTAACTAAGTGCAAAATTCTATCTACTAGGGATCAACCTTGAAAGGCACCCCTACACATGCTGGAACACATATCTAAGCTGTCGATTCAGTTCAGGGTACAGGTATGAGATACAGAATCAGGTACCTGGGTACAGGAAAAAAATTCTTGTGGTACGGATACAAGTACATCCACACAACATATATTATAAATTTGTGTGTGTTCATCAAAATTATAAATGTAAAATATAACTATATACCTATAAAAAGAGTGATACTCATTAATCCATAATTGCCAATAAACAAAACATTTAAATACCTCATATATCACATTCATAATTTGCAAAAATAAAATTCAAGTCTCAAAATGCCATTACACAATAAAAATTCGACTTGCAAGCCAAATGTTATATCCATTCCACAAATATTCAAATCAAATCAACTATGGAGGAGTCAAATTTCTTAGTCACATAGGAATGCTATAGGAAGAAAGCATATTGAAAACAATTCAAAAAGCTTCTAATGATTTTCCAAAGGGGCAATTAGCTTGAGACAGCACTCTTAAAATTTCAAACTGGCAATGCAACCTCCTGACTCAACGCATTCGATTCATTTGCATGAAATAATATCTGTAAGTCAATTCATCAAGGCCACCCTCGTGATCTGGCAGTATGTTTGAGGGTTGGCAAACTTGCTATTTTTAGTGAGTCTATTTTGAGGTGGTTTCTATTTTTAGCAGTGCAATGAAGGCACTAGTAGTTGATATTCCTATAATATCCCTAACCGAATATTCTCTCAAAACACCTTGAATGAATGTCGGAAATTTAAAAACAAATATATATTACAATGCATTTCAAATTTTTCCAGTGTAACACGAGTACTGGGGTACGTCAAGACAAGTTTTCGAGACGTGGGGAAAATGGGCATCATTTTCAGGACGACAAAGGGATGGCAGCAACGGGAGGACAGGGTAGGAATGGGTGTTGTACAGTATACATATAGAACTTGAAATGCTAGTTATGAAATGATGATTCAGTAGAACATACCAAATTAAGATACCTGAACATAGCAAAATTGCAACATGAACTAGAACCATTGACAAGTCAACATGGTAAGATATTACATACCCAATAGTAACATTCAAAAATCAAAGTTTGAATAGAAATTCAAATACTCATCCCAGTGGCGGTATGGTTGCGGAATGGCAAAGGTGGTGCGGGAATGTCTTGGGGACGGGTACTTTGAGGTTTGGAAGGAAGGTGCGAGTCCCTATGCTACACTGGACTTTTCGAGCAAAACTCCAATAAACAATGAAATAAAATAAGTCCCAAAATATTATTGCATCAAATCTCCAGCATTAATACATTTCAGAATTAATTTTCCATTAAAGCTCTTCACTAAAATAAGCCAAAAATCCGATCATAGGTACAGAAACTATAGCAAGATTGGATAATAGAAAAGATGAACTTGGAATACAATGTCAAACACCTGTATGATGTCTCCAACCGACAATGGGGTTTCATCCACTACCCAAGCTTGAGGGTTTCTATCCTCTCACCTGCTGAAAGCTGAAGCTTTTGAGAATAACTTTCAAAGAGAGAAAAGTGAAATCCAAATCACAAACCAAGCATGTTGGAAATGAGCTCCGTCTCCCCTTTTAAGTGCAAGCAGGTGACTCTTTGCATACGAATTTCTGTTTCTTTATTTCCTCTTTTTTTAAAATAATATTTTTCCCCCACTTATGAAATTAAGTGCCCATAGATAATAGAGTGACATTACGATATGTAACATCAAGTTCTTTTACAACTACAAAATCAGCTGACTTTAATATTCTAATTATCTGATGAGATATATCTAAACTAATACTGAAGTTAATCTAAATTCTAAATCTATTTTAATTACTGAATTTCAAATTCATTCTAACGTTTGAAAATACTGAAATTTAACCCTGATCTGGATTATTGTAAAGAAAAACTGCAAACTAACATACTAAAAAGATTCGATTTATGATACATCCATTTCCAGAGAAAGAATATTTCAATTATATATATTGCATAAAAGAAATAAAGAAACTTAAATAAAACAAAGATACGTACTGATTTACTTGAGAGACTTATCCAATTAATTGACCAAGCTCTGACTTTGGTGAGAGAAGAAGCATTAACGTAGGCTTAACCTCCCAACCGCGGACCTTTTTACTTATCCCCACAAGTTCTAAATAAATAGAACGGCCCTCCCTATCCTGAGGTCAGGCTTGGGATGTTCATTGATCCAGTCATCGGAGTACTTAGGTGGGTTGAGGTCCCAACAGCTATTCGATTGAATAGCTAAAGTATTAGGACAACAACGCGATCGTTTTGTTGTGGCATGTTTGCCCTTTTATCGCCCTGGCCAGGGATTTAAGAGGTGGGTTTTTATAACCCGATCTCCACCGCTCAGCTTGACAATTAATTATCAAAGTGGAATTACATGAGCTTTTCAGATTATTTTGTATAATATCAATTAGTGATGTCTTTCTCATTTTTCTTTTTGTCAGATTCATCTACACCTCACACCATCAACAGATCTTTTGATTAGTGATTCCTCGGTGCCTGAATCTGTTACATCTTATACTTTTTCATAAGATTATGACTTTGCATGCTCAGAATTTCTTTGGTATTCAAAGTTGATCATTATTACTGATTTTGATTGATTGGGACAGAACATTTCATGACACAGTTCTACAAATTTATGACACGGTTGACAATGGTATAGTTTTACAATCAAAAACATGGTTGAATGAAGTGGTAAGAACAAACAAAATAAGATGAGAACAAAAGTCTTACTACTTCCTTTATCAACACCATCATAAGTATCAACTACTTTTATTATTATTCATAGGTACAAGCTCTGTTGGCATTTTCTAATATGATGAGCACATGGTAACAACAGGACCCTATTCAGTGCACCCAACTCTTACATTTAATATCAACTCGACCCAGAAATGATAGAGAAAAACATGAGTGAAAGAAGTTAAGTAGATTTATCATATCCTTACTTGGCTACGGATTTCAATGTGCCCTGCTTTGAAAACTCTTCAATCTACCCGCAAATTCCACTGCTCAGTGATACGCAAGTAAGATCTCGTTTTTGCTCAACAGTATGATATCGCGCTAGGCAGAATTAAAGTTGCAGGTGATAACATCTTTCAGAATAGACGATGATTCTTAACCAGGCTTAAATGTATATGCCGCATAAGAATTTTAGTCGGATAGAACAGGATTCAAAGCAAAAGAAAATAAAGAACAAACTCGGGTTGTAGAATATAGAGGCTTTGAGACTATAGCAGAATCATAAACAGACGGAAATTGTTGTTACTGCCCGAAAACGACAAAGACCACATATAAATTGATATTGCACGGCTTTACAACTTCTGCCATTACAAGACTACAATGCGATTTGAATTTCCATCGATTGGAATATGAATCATTGGAACAAAAGGGGGAAAAAGTTTTATTAATATAATTTAATGTTATATTATTATTTTGGTTAAATTATAATTAAGTATATACAAGGTGACATTATTGTATTATAGATCTAATATAATAGTGCCACTTTGCAAATATTTAATTGTGATTTTAATCAAAATAATGATATATTATTAAATGATATTACTATTTAACAAATAAAGGTAAGAATTTTCTTATTTGGTTTTTAAAATCTTATATCATTTTTAGCTCATGTAACTTCCCACTTTGAAATTTGTTGTCAAGCTTTAACAATCCTGCCATGGCGACTTTTGATCAAACCTGATATTCCTGATAACTAGGTCATATGATCATTCCATTTCCGTATGACCTCATTTCGTAATGCTTCCCCTCCTTCTCGAGTCTTTATCCTACAGCCTTCAAAACAATCATTCTCACCAAAACATCAATTTCATAATTCATAATTTGTTAAATAATATCGTTAGGATTTTCGTCATAAATAATAACTGACTGAACAACGGCTAAAAAAAAAATATTTTCATGATCACAACTGCTAGAAACTATATTCACTTCACATGAACACAACGGCTAAAAACTATATATTCATTTAGTTCTTTAAATCGATGCAACGCCTTAAGGTAACTGCTTCAATTTCACATGAACATGAATAAATAAAACAACTGCTATAACTACCATGATGGAACAATGACTAACTTCACTTGAACTTGAAAATTTATTCTAGTTCAACGGCTAATTTTAACTAAGAGAAATTAGGGCAAAAATTGGGATGTAACACGATATGACTTAAGTTATATAGTCACTTTATAATAAATTTGTTAGATCTTCAAGTATTAAAATCTCTAACCATGCGGACTCAGATATGCATGTGCGTTAGCTCGCCGAAAAGGTCTCGACAAGATGCTCCTAGTCCAATCCTGCAATGCCAAATATTGAGTCTGCTGACTTACTAAAAATAGTAAGTGTCTAGAAACTCCATTGAAGCATTCCTGATTAGCCCGCAACTGAAATCACATAGGCCAAAAACTGCTCTGATCACATCAAAAACCTGGTTTGCCCATGGGACCAAGGCAAAACAGGTTATTGCCATAATGAAATCCACTAGATAGAAATGGGGACATGACACTTCATCAGCAGTGGACTGAGCATATTCATGGAGTTCATGTTTAATAATTAATAATTATTAATGAGGCTCCTATTATTAAAAGGAAAGTATCTTATTTCATGTTATAAAATGGAATTGTGATTGTGAAGCCTCTTATGTGAAAAGTGTCTACATGAAGCTATGTGCTTAAAAGATATTTATTTAAAAGAATTAGTTGGAAGCTTCTAAATGAATGGTGTGTTGATGAAGCAACCTTAATGAAAGGTGTATGTGAGAAGCCAAGTGCTTTATAAAAGTGGCTTCATGTAGCAATTAGAATGATCTCTTGTTTATTGCTTTTTGATAATTCTTGTGAGGGCTTGAAGCTGGGCTTTGTCGCATTCAATCCATTGCAGAGGTATAGTAGATTTGAATTAAGCTTTTGCAATCTGAATTTTGGTGACTTCACTTACTGTTCTTACTGTGGCTGAAAAGTGATTTCGTGCTAGTGAATTTCGAGTCTGGTGAATGCCCAATTATATTTGCTGCTGGGTGTTATTCTAATCTGCATATTAACAACTTTCTGACTGTACTTCCTGTAACAGGAGAAGCAATTGTTGCTGGACAAATTGGTGATTAGCAGTTCTGATTTTGCGCCCCCATTTATATCTGCTATTGGGCGTGGGTTGGTCTGCAATTCTGTCTTGGATCATCTGCATTTAGAAAGCCTAACTTCCTGCTTATCAGTGTTGAGATTCTTCTGTTAGGCGTTGTGAATTATCTGCATTACCAGGCATTTGAACTTATTGTATTTAGGTGTCTCAGTTACCTGCAATCGAACACCTTCCCTGCTGCAACTAGGCAGCTGTACTTTAGAAAACCAACTGCTGCAATTGGCATCATTCCTGGTAGGGATCAGGCTGTATTAAAGACCCCTGATTTTTCCTACAGTCAGTCTGTTACAACACCACCTCGGCGTTTATTCTTGCCACAACCAAACGCCTCTATTGGCATTCATACTGGACTGCTGTGGCTGCTATCTTCCGGGCTGCGATTTATTTTAAAGGTTGCTGGGAGTCCATTGGCTCCCCATGCTTGTCATTTCTAGGTTCCTCACACTTGTTCTAAATTTTTATATATTGTTGCAGCGTGATCCTGAGTTAATAATATATTGCAATTGCTCTAGTTTTCAGTATTGGCTATTGTTGTGAATTGTCAATTTTGATATATATATATATATATATATATATATATATATAACCAAACAAAGGTAAACATCTTCATTCAGTTTAGTTAGCGTGAGCCAGCTTGGGCTCATTAAACACATGCTATTTCCATTGAATGTTGGCATCACCTATATACCCTAAGCCTTACCAGAATTTCTGCCTTTAAATATATGAAATCTGTCTATACTTAAGCTCATGTCTCATAGTGAATCTCCCCATCTTCCAGTTTCTACATGTCCCTAAGTCAAGACAATCACCCTGACTACTTCCCTTGTGACTAAGACTATTTTATCAAGTTTATGCTACACAGTTGACGCCATAACCCTCGGCAGTATTTACAACCTTGATTCTTCCTTACTCAAGTTCATGTCCTCATTAGAACTTTTAGAATTTTTACTTTGCCATTGGGATTTATTTAATAATGAGTGTAAAGTTTTCATTTACTAGATTTGATCTTTGGTATTGGATTTACAATGTGCGGATGTTATGATTAAAATATAATATAGTATTCCAACAAATCTTTAACATCGTATATGGGGAGGTTTAAAATGTCACAGATTGAAAACAAAAATGCCTGGGTTTGTCCCAAGAAAGGCCCAGGCACCTGCCCTTGTTGTGGGTTCAGTCATGCAGAAATCACAAACCGAACACAGACACTCAAAGGAAATTCATAGATTGAACACAGGTATACTTGGGTTCACAAAAATTTGTCTCAGACTTGTCCCAGGCCTGGCCCAGGCGCCTGGATTCACTGTGGATGAATCAAGGCAGGCCAAACCTGCAACAAACCCAGGCACCCAATCCATTACCTGGGATGAACCTGGATCCAACCATGAGGGCACGATTCTGGTATCTTAGACATATATTAATGTGAATGACAGAAAGTACATGCATAAGAAATGTTACCAATATTATAGTTAGTTATGCCAAAGAAACTTGTGCTATCACAAAAGTTTATCAATGATAACTATTTGAAGCCTCCGCTGAAGTTTCCTTAGATCTAAAACAAAATAAAAGTCACAATGGAAGGACCAGCATTTCATTAGTCACCGTGAATGAGTCAATGCAAGATCTAATAATGCAACCAAATGATCTTAGGCTAAGGAGCCCAACCTAGAAAATCATGGCAAGAAGAAGAAAACTTCTCTTATAAGCTCTTCTGCCTTAAAGTTCAGCAATCCCTTCACGTATATAGAAAACTGGTACTGTGTATTTACTTAGGTTGTTTCTATTGAGGACGGGGGACCATTCACCTATCTAAGATGAAGTGCAACAAATCCACAATGTCTATTGTGCAAAAGGGAACCCAAACAACTTCCAATGCCAAGGCAAGGCCTATTCCATGGAAATGGAACTGAATTCCTACAACCCAAATAAGCTTTTATTACTCCAAATTTGCTACCAGCAACACTAAAAAGCACTTTTTGTTTGTCTTTTACCTGAAAAAAATCTCAAGGAGTTAAAGAAAAAAAAATCACCAAAAGTCACCACTAAATCTCATGTCACAGAAGACATCATGTGGGGATTGAACTTAAATCCTAGACCTAAATGCTAAAACAAGCACACGTAGATCGACATTTCTTTTCCCTGAATGGTTGCCAATAAGTAAATATTTTCGGAGTAACAGCAAATCATCCCATCAAAATTGACCATGAAAATCTCATAAATTAGTTCCATGTTTGATTGAGATGGAATCCTGAAATGTAAACACCAACTCTTGCAATAACCAAGGTTTGAAAATAACAAGAAGCTAGCGAGTAGAAATATGTGAGAGCCATGTAAACATATTATGACCCAACCACATCCCAAGTTCTCTAGAAGCTCTATTCAGAAGTTTAAGTCATCCTTTTTAGTCCAGCAGAGTTGATAGTTCAGTGAAAAAATTGGCAGAGATTAATTGTTTTCCACAAACATGGGACTTCATTGGAAAATGTCGGATTCTCAAGAACCATAGAAAATGCTAATTATTACCTAAGAACAATTAAACAAGAAAAATCAGAGAAAAAAACCTACTTTTTTTAAATTGGGTATATTTTAATGGCATGGAGACATAAAGAGCAACAAAAATGAGACTTTAGCTCATGAATTCTAGAATATAGTTTTTAACTTTTATGCTCATATCAATGAATGCATTGCATTGTACAATACATAGTGCATAGTATATAAATGATAACTAGATAAAATGTAACAGAGGAAGAGGAAGATCATTTCTTACGAAAAGTGGAGCTTTGCCTTAGGTCTTCAATCTCCATGGAGGAGTGGTTATTTTCCCAGATTAAAAAGGGACATTAGTATTAGTCAATATGACTTATGATCACTCAATGTTATGTAGAAATGAAAACCAGCATCTATAGCAATATCCACTAGTAGCATGTTAAAGAAGATCCAATGCTAGTTAATGCACACATTTAGAAATATTTTTGGTTGGTGCAAGTACCAACACTCTTAAAACTTCTTTATCAAATACTAATATTTTTATTAACAAAGTTGCATGGATACAATCATACAAGTATAGACATGATAATGGTACCCCATACAAATATCAAATATCGCTTTTTTCAAGACCCTAATATTGATACAAATGGATACGACACTGAAGTATTCATTATAAAATTAGGACAAATAAAATATAATAAATAAAAATTAGAAATATTAAATTAGAGGAAAAGCAAATTAGAGTATATATCATAGTTGGAAAAATCTGTGGACTTGCGGCTGACTCGGGTAGACTCACAAGTCCATGAGCGAACCAAATCGACTCAAGTCAAGGAGTCAGTGGATCGGACTTTGGAGTCCATGAATAAGACTCTTGACGTTTGCTGAGAATCCCCAGCCAAGGTTAAAACATTTTTAAAAATCACTTCTCATCACTTCTATGATTTATTATTGTTCAAAGCAGGTCTGTAGGGTTATTCATTTCTTTTCTTTTGTTTTTTTTTTTTTTTTTTTTTTTTTTAGTAAAACTACAGATTTGTTCATTTGCTGAGTCCTTCCCTGAGTTTTTTCCAAGTCTGAGTCCAATCTTTTGGGCTGCCGAGTCTGAGGGAAGTCCAGTTTTTTGGGCTGCCAAGAAGAATGAATTTTCCATCTATGGTATTATTATTATAATAAAAATATAATTTATTGATTTATACCTACATATTATAATTTTAATAATAATAAATATTAAACTTACTAAATTTTTAAACTACTGAGAACATTTTAATGCACAAACAAAAAATAATATTGAATAATGTTAAACTTAATAAATAACAATTAGTAAATTGTGAGCCTCTTACCTAAGAGGTCTTGGGTTAGAGTCTATTTAAGCTTAACAAACAATAATAACAATTAATTTCAACAAATTATAATAATTAATCTTGGCTTCAGCCAATTACCCATCAAAAAAATAACAATTATTTAATTAATTAATATTTATTTAATAGAACAAATTAATATTAAAAACGATATGATACTAGAAATAAATATTTATAAAAGCAATTCCAAATGTCCAAATTTAGACCTATAAAATAAATTAGTTGAACAAAATGAAATTTAAAATAAATTTTAACTTCAGCAAACAGATTTATTTTGTTGGGAAAAGGTTGCATTCCTAATGTTCATGGTTATTAATTATTTTGTCAGCACATGAGGAGTGGTGTTCCATTTTAAAGTGATATTATTGCCATGTGTCAACACATTCGAGTGGTTTAAAAAGTTTTAAGAGAATCTTGTGTCATCGTGGTCTGTAAGAGCATCTCATAACATTGTAAGATGGGTATTTCTTATGAAAGATTCTTATATACATGTCAGAGCATAATCATAGAAAAGTTACATTTGAATCTTGACAAGCATTATGATAAGTCAAGAGAAATCTTTGAATAGGTTGAAAAAGACAAACTTGAATGCCTGAATTGGGAAGCTGTATATGATGGATTCCATAATAGGTTATGGAAGGTATAGGAGTGTCTTCTAAATATAGCCTAGTAGACAATGATCAACTTGGGAGTTGGAATTTGGTCCCTTTTCTTATCCCATGGTTTTCTAAAACCATCCACAGTTTGTGGTTTGAGATTTGCCTATTTATTGGTGCCTGGAGATGGAGTATGGCAATGGATTGTTTGGTTGTTTACAAGTATTGTGAGGTTGCCAGATTTTTTCCAGGTATGTTGATGATAATCTCATAAGGGTATGCCCTGTTGTCGGTAAAATGTATAATGTAGCTGACGAGTAGAGTAGTATCTGAACGGGCGTGTGACGCTTGAGTCACCCCTTCAGAAAGGTATATGTACACGTCCGAGATGGACTTTGGAATGATAGATTGATCATTGTAGTAATTGTAATCGGATTGTAATCTGCAAGTGCATACATGAATAAAGTACCTGTTCTGAATTGAATCGCGTTATACATGTGTTGAACTTCTTACCCTATGCAGTAAACATTTGGCGCCATTGCCAGACATACTTGGAACGAACAAATGATATGAAGATTAATGTCGAATTTGCCAAACAAAGATCGAAATAAGGTGAAAGATAAGAATGAACTAAGTACAACAAAAGAAATTTTAATTTTAACACAGCAAGCAAAGCATCGACAGAGACTTCAGCAAATTACCGAGGGGCACCAAAGGGGTGAAGAGGCACAGACGGAGGGAGTGCACTCACCTAGTAGGCTGAGGAGTGCCAAGGAATTGCTAGAAGAAACTCGACAACGCTTGAATTTGGTGGAGGAAACAAGGGAAGAATTCCTTAACCTGTATACACCGAGCGGAGAGTGTCCGAACGGAAGGGAAACAACTCGCGCGGCTCGGAGTGCCGAGGGAGCACAAGCGTGGAGTGATCTCTTCGTTCCCAATACACCGGACGAACGAATACAGGCGGAGAATACAACGTCACTTGAAGACTTTTCACCAGACAACGCAATTGTTGGAAACAAGACTGTTGTCCAGAACAGCACCGAAGACCAAAACAGCGAGGGAGCACAGAACAGCGCGGGAGCACAGAACGGCGCGGGAGTCCAGAACAGCACGGGAGCTCAGAACAGCGCGAGAGTTCTGAACAGCGCGGGAGCCCAGAAAAGTGCGGGTACACAAGTACCTCAGAATCAAAGGCAAGTAACAATGGCTGGCCCTAAAGAAAAGTTACCCAAGTTTCACGGTGATGGTTCAGCAAACCCTATCAGACATAGTAAAACGTGTGAAACCATATGGACGGCAAATGGTGTGACGGATGAGGATGATTGGGTAAGACAATTTCCAACGACCCTACAAGGTGTGGCGATAGATTGGTTTTCTGACACTAGTCCTCAGAAACTTAATACATGGGAGAATGTTTAAAAAGAATTTATAGCAGAATTCAAATTACTCCGAGATGATAATGAAATAGTGGCAGAAATCTACAACACCAAACAAGGAAAGAATGAGACAATCCGAACCTACGCCAGGTGACTGAAAGAATTGATCGGAAAGATGGAGAGTCAACCAGTGCATGGGTTGAAACAACGGTGGTTCGTGGAGGGGCTGCGGCTCGCTCTTAAAAAGAAAATGAAGATAGTACCACCGGTGTCGTACGCCGATGCATATACTCGTGCCATGGATTTGGAAAGCGAACAAAAAACAAGTAAAAAGAAGAAACATAAGTCCTCTGATTCGGATGATTCATCCTCGAATAGTAGTAGTAGTGATGAGGAATCAAACAACAAGGTGAAAGCGCTACAGAAAGACATGCTGCGGATGATGAAAGAATTCAAAAATTTGAAAAAGAATCCGGAGACAGTAAAAGGAGAACTGTGGTGCACAGATTGCAAGGAGGATGGCCATACAAAGGGTTCATGCCCGAAGAAGCAGTTTTGCGACATCTACCAAGTGGCGGGGCATTCCCTGAAAGAGTGCCCGTTTAACTTGAAAACAGAAGGATGCCAGCAGGTGTTACTAACTCAGGAAGCATCGAACAATAGCAACAACACGGGCAATGATGCAACTTTAGGTGGATATCGAAATAACAATAGACGCGGATGGGGTGGAAACAATAACAATAACAATGGAGGCCGAGGTAGAATACAATATGATACGAGTGGACGGCCGATGATACAGTGTTGGGCATGTAATCTTTGGGGTCACTTCGCAAGGGACTGTACTACGAAGGAGGCGACGCCACTACTATGCAGATGGTGTGTTCCGGGGGACCATGACGATTCAAAATGTCCACAGCAAAGCGTAAATTTATTAAGTATTGGAATAAGTAATGAGAATGCGTTGGCAATCACGCAGGAGCAAGCGAGGAAGGCAAAATATCCGAATGCAAAAGAAGAGAAGGAGAGGTTACAAAAAGCCCGAATAGAGATAGAGAAGCAAATGAGAGCGAAGAAGTCACAAGTAAAAGACACTGCTGAAACTTCGAAAAGAAACTTGGCGGAACAAGACATGGTGAAACAGATAATGCACACGAAAGTACCAATTAAATTAAATGATCTTCTTCTCACCATGCCACAATTGCGTACGGCTATCATAAATATCCCCGAGAGTGACAGAGGAAGCAAAGGATAGTAAGGAAACAACCACAGCAGTAGCAACAGAACCGATGTTATTAGCACTTACGACAGGCAGACACCCAGCCGTGGTGGAGATGGGCATTCTGGGTACGTGGCTAACGGATACAATAGTAGATGGAGGATCGGGAGTGAATGTGATACCGGAAGATATCTGGAAAAAACTTGGACAACCAACACTATGGCCACCCACCTTTCAGTTACTTACAGCAGATCGACATGGGATAAAACCCTTGGGCACTCTGATGGCACAACCTGTAACAATTGGGACACAACCATTTTTACTGGATTTCGTAGTCATTCCATTGAAGAGAAAAGGGTAAGACGCCATCCTGGGACAGGGGTGGTTGGTGCAAGCTAAGGTAAAACATGATTGGAAAAGGAACACCCTGTCAATGGAGAAAGGAGGTAAGAGATTTATAATCGATTTGCATACACAGATGGTAGGAGAAGAAACAGCGTCGTCGGACTTAGAAGGCGAAGGCGAGAATGACGACGAAGGGAAAAAAAGGATGGAACCAGATGATGAAGGGGTGCCGAGATTAGGAGGGTCAACTGATGACGACCTAGATTGTCATGTCCCCTTTTCAAATAATTAAAAAAGAAAATCTTTGCTAAGGCAGGCAGGCCCAAGAAAGTGAAGTTTCGGAAAAAGGGGGTTAATCTTTGGAAACCGTTGGACTAATAAATGAAAATTATTATTAAAATAAGTTTCATTAACCTCTCTTGGACGTGAGTTACAGTTATGCCCTCTTTTAAGGGGTTTGGAGGCATTTTGGGCTCATTTCAGAACTTGATTTTTGCTCATTCTTTGTTATTCTTCAGAGGCTGCCAAACCTGTGGAGAAGGAGACCCAAGAACGGGAGTTTGCAGGTTTCCAGGGAGACCCAAGAACGGGAGTTTGCAGGTTTCCAGGAAGGCTAAGGACGGGAGTTTGAAGCCATTCCATGTGCATGCTCATACAGAGTTTGCCTTTGTGCTGAACAGTGTAGATTTGTGGGTTTTTGTGTGTGGTTTTTTGCATGAGTTTGGTGTTTTCAGTTGAGCATTTCATATCAGTTTTGGTTGCTGCTGTATTTCAGACTTTAAGCTGTTAAAATAGAGTTGAATATATGTATTGGGACGTGATTAAACTTCTGAGATAGTTTATTAGTGTTTTTGTGGTGTTTCCGGGCGTTTTTGTGTTAATTTCGGGAGCCCGATGAGCATAGTTTTTGTCCTACATTTGTGAGCTGTTTTGTAAAGGCTATATAGATCTGAAAATGACATTTTATAGGCTGTTATGCTGCTCAAATTTCTGTAAAAATGTCTACTTTCAGATTTATTAATAACAGGTGAAGCTGTGAAGCTTTTTGGCACTATTTTCGACATACCCGATTTGGGGTTTCTTAAGAAATTTGGTGGATCTTTGTGATATCAGTTGTTTGATCTTAAAGATCTGATTAAAAGTTGGAAATATCATACAAAATCAGAAAAGGGACATTTCAGTGGTATCAGAGCCATGATCTTGCCAGCCTGAGGGTTTGTAGAAGTTGCAGGTCAGTTTTGACAACTACCCAGATCTTGCATGTCAGTTTTGACAACTACCCAGATTTTGCATGTCATAATTTATGGTTGCATGTTTCTTCTAATCAGATGCATGTTAAAATTTATGGTTACATTCTACTTCTAATCATTTTCATGTTAGTTCTTGGTGAATTTGGTGGTTGTAGAAGTTTGCATTTCAGTTTTGACAAGTACCCAGATCTTGCATGTCAGTTTTGACAACTACCCAGATCTTGCATGTCATAATTTGGTGGTTGCATGTTGCTTCTAATCAGTTGCATGTCCAAATCTATGGTTTCATGCTACTTCTAATAATTTGCATGTTAGTTCTTGGTGAATTTGGTGGTTGTAGAAGTTTGCATGTCAATTTTGACAACTACCCAGATCTTGCATGTCAGTTTTGACAACTACCCAGATCTTGCATGTCATAATTTGGTGGTTGCATGTTGCTTCTAATCAGTTGCATGTCCAAATCTATGGTTGCATGCTACTTCTAATCATTTGCATGTTAGTTATTGGTGCTTGAAGAAGTTATATCCTATTGGGGTTACACTCTACTTTATCCAGAATGGACAGGTGTAGTACAGAGTCTCAGAGGGAACGATCTTGGACAATTGATAGCCAGAGTCAAAATAGTAGAAAGGATGGTTATTTAGACATTCGAGATAAACTTATGAAAATAAGCCATGACATGTCTAAACAGTTGGTTGAGCACCACCGTATAAATGACATGTTATCTGACCCAGCTAAGGTGGATAAGTTGACTGGATTTCTATTTCGCAAATTTTCTCACAGGACAGATGACACAATTCCCAAGAACTTGCATGAGGAGTTTGAGAAACTAGCTGATAGCCAGGTAGAGGTCTCAGATTCTACTCTACCACAGGAGGTGGTGGGAAAGGATATCACACAGATTGATAGTAACAATCAACTTGATACTCAAATTGAGACAATTGTTTACAGGTCATCAAAGGGTGATGCCACAGGTATTCAAGATGGTATAGTTACAACAGGCAGTGACTACAGTGTAGTGGGTTCAGATGATGATTATGAGGATGTTGTTGTGCAGGATGGTGAGATACCTGTTAGAGATGAGCAGACATTGAGCATTCATGACTTTGCTGAGAAAGAGTACCAGGCACAGTTAGATGCTTCATCACATGAGGTTGAGGCTGGTAGTACTTCACATGATTTGTCCAGCCAGCTGAAGGTGAACCAAGATAGTATTGTGACTTCATTATCTCATCATGACAGGTATGTGGAGTTAGTTGGTATTGGTCATATTACTCAGGTGAGGAGTTTGCTTGAGTTACCAGTTGATTCTAGTTTACGGATATGGACTCGAGATTGTTATATTGGCATTTGGGATTCAGTTGACTGGAGATCTTTAACACTTTTTGGTAGCAGTGTTTGTTTGGGTGCTATCATGGATTTGATTAGTAGATTACACAGTGTTGTCTTTTCTTGTGCCAGTATCTTGTTTGATGTTGGTATTAGTTTTTATACACCAATGTTGGGCTTTGTTCATATATCCAGTCGACCATACTTGCTGGAATGTGTTGATGATATTTCATATTTGGCAGTGTGTATAGATGAGTCCTAGGATCATATTGGCATTGATGACATCCAGAAGGATGCAATGGGCAGTTTTGAAGACTTAGTTTCCTTGGGTATAGAGGAGTTGGACAGCAATGCTAATGTTTTTGATACTCCGTATGTTGATATGAGCTTTAGATTTGATTCACAGGATATGGATGGCAATACTCTAGAGACTAGTAACTTTGAGGACACTCCTTCAGACAGTGCATCAAAGGAGGTTTGTAGGAGACAGTCAAGCCAGTGCCATCATGTGTCTAATCAGTTGAGAGTTAGTGACCAAGACATTGCTATCACTTGCCAACATTTTGATGCTGCTCGTCAGTTGTTAGCAGTTTCTGGATGGGGTTCTCCTACTAGTGATGAGCAGGGAGGAAGTTATCTTTCCTTGACAGAGATCCACTCTTTATGGGAGGCTATTCGAATTTTGAGACAGAATTATATGCAGTTGGTAGCCGACAGAGATTATCTTATGGAGTGGGGCAGTACAGCATATGATGCATTGTTGGCCAAGGAAGATGAGGTGAGTGATCTTACTGAGCAGCTTGAGGTGACTTCTGAGATTCTTGAGAGTACACAATTGGCTCTCAAGGAGTCACAATTTCATTTGGCTAAGGTGACCATGGAGTTAGAGCGACTACAATCTTTACCTGATTCTATACAGTCACAAGCTGTGGTGTTTGGTGATCCGAGGATGTCCATGGCCGAGATTGTTAGAGACAGTGGAGATGGGGATGCATCCATCCTTGATACTAACGTTGGCATATCAGGTTCATTCCCACTAGAGTCAGGTTCAATTGAGTTGGGTGCTGTAGCAGATTTTTGTGGTGTGCCTGACATGTGGTGACCTCTAGTACTAATGGCACGAAGACTAGAGATGTTGTATCAAAGACCATGTGTGATGTTGGTTAGCTGATAGTTGGCATGGTTCCTACTAGTAATACTACTCCCTTCGCAATGTCTTCAGAGGTAGTAGTCAGTTCCAACTTGGTTAATGATCGATTGCAGTTAGTTACATCTGGATTGCAGTCTGAGCCACTGACTGAGATTGGTGCATTCTATCGACATTACACTGTGAGGTATGCTCATCTATCTACCTTTGATGACCATGTTGATGAGATGATGATACAAAGATGTACTTTGGTTCCTAGTGCTTATCATCAGTTATGGGATAGTTTGATGCCTCGGGATGAGAGTTGTGATGGGCATGACATGGTGATAGGTCTTGCAATTGACAGGTTGATAATACATGACTTAGAGCAGGAGTTTTGGAGTGATGCTTTAGCAGGTGTTGTTATTGATTCTACTCCTTTGGCTATGACATCTCTTGACTTAGCTGGTGATCAGTCACAGTGGGTTGTATCACTTCTTCATGGTGAGCTGTTGACTGAGGTTGGTTTTTTTTATCAACATTATATTGCAGGGTATGTACATCAGTTAGCATTTGATCCTTGTGCTGAGGAGTTGATGGCAGACAAATTTGGTTTGGATTCCATTTCTTACTCTTTATCTTGTAATGTCTTTTCACCATCAACAGTGTATGGGAGTTATGGTTATGAGATAGTGGCCAATGATTTGCAGAGTTATGTTGACTGCAGGAGTTGTACAGTGTGTGGATTCTCCATACTTGGTACAATTTCATTCAAGAGGGTTCACCATTGTTGCAGAGTTGGATTGTACATTCCATATAGGCCAGTGGGATGCGTTGATGGTATTTACTGTGTTGGTAGTTTGATTTGTCCACTTTACTTGGGTTCTGATGTTCTAAGAGTTTGTGCCTCATGGGTTTTTGATTGTGGTAGTGGTGATTTTGGAGTTTGGTTGAGCTATAATTGTCAATTTGATTATGGATTCCTCTTGGTCATATTGCAGAGGATATTACAGGAGCCTGTGTTAATTGGTAGTAGTATAGTTCATGACTACATTTGGGATCCAGGTGGATTGATTGGTTTATTGTTTAGCCATTGCTTGAGGACAAGCAATGATTGGGAGGGGAGGACTTGTCATGTCCCCTTTTCAAATAATTAAAAAAGAAAATCTTTGCTAAGGCAGGCAGGCCCAAGAAAGTGAAGTTTCGGAAAAAGGGGGTTAATCTTTGGAAACCGTTGGACTAATAAATGAAAATTATTATTAAAATAAGTTTCATTAACCTCTCTTGGACGTGAGTTACAGTTATGCCCTCTTTTAAGGGGTTTGGAGGCATTTTGGGCTCATTTCAGAACTTGATTTTTGCTCATTCTTTGTTATTCTTCAGAGGCTGCCAAACCTGTGGAGAAGGAGACCCAAGAACGGGAGTTTGCAGGTTTCCAGGGAGACCCAAGAACGGGAGTTTGCAGGTTTCCAGGAAGGCTAAGGACGGGAGTTTGAAGCCATTCCATGTGCATGCTCATACAGAGTTTGCCTTTGTGCTGAACAGTGTAGATTTGTGGGTTTTTGGGTGTGGTTTTTTGCATGAGTTTGGTGTTTTCAGTTGAGCATTTCATATCAGTTTTGGTTGCTGCTGTATTTCAGACTTTAAGCTGTTAAAATAGAGCTGAATATATGTATTGGGACGTGATTAAACTTCTGAGATAGTTTATTAGTGTTTTTGTGGTGTTTCCGGGCGTTTTTGTGTTAATTTCGGGAGCCCGATGAGCATAGTTTTTGTCCTACATTTGTGAGTTGTTTTGTAAAGGCTATATAGATCTGAAAATGACATTTTATAGGCTGTTATGCTGCTCAAATTTCTGTAAAAATATCTACTTTCAGATTTATTAATAACAGGTGAAGCTGTGAAGCTTTTTGGCACTATTTTCGACATACCCGATTTGGGGTTTCTTGAGAAATTTGGTGGATCTTTGTGATATCAGTTGTTTGATCTTAAAGATCTGATTAAAGGTTGGAAATATCATACAAAATCAGAAAAGGGACATTTCATAGATTCAGTAAACGGATTGCTACACTGGCAAATGGAAGACTATGAGGTCTTTCCGAGCTGCAATATTTTGAGTATCGAGGAAGGAAAAGAAGGCCATGAGTTTTCGAAGGAGTACAGTGAACTAAAGGAGGGAGAAGCACAGGTGGATGAAACACCTGCCCATACGTTCAATAAAGATAAACCAATAAAGTATGAAGAACCGACCGTGAAAACAATGAACTTGGGTGATGAGAAGAATCCGAAGAACATTCTTGTAGCAGATGATTGGAACCCAGTATTGAAGGTGGCAGCTTGGATGTATAAGGACTTAAAAGGAGTACCACCAGAACTATGTGTCCATCGGATACCATTAATCGAAAATGCAATGCCTGTACTGAAGCAACCGTACCGAAGGAATAAGAACTATGCAGCATGGGCCACAGAAGTTGCACAAAACAGGTGGAAGGTATGGCGTCAAAAGTGTTTAAAATTAAATAGATTTTAACCTGGTTAGTTAGTACTAAAGTATAATGGACGAAATGAAATAAGGCCTGAAAAATTTAAAATTAAATGGGTTGGACCGTACAAGATACGGGAAGTTGGATATAACGAAGCAATCAAATTATGGACACTGGACGGAAAAGAGATTCCAGAGGCCGTAAATGGATCAAAGTTGAAAATATACAAGGAAAGGAAGGATCCTCCGCGGACAAATAAGTGAACGAAGAAAAAAATGTCTGTAAATAGTGTATATATGTATAATATTAAAATCAAATATAGTTTTAAAATGTGAAGTAACAAACTATAGTTGTAAAAGCATGAAGTGATAAAATGAAGTATAAAATAAATGAATAAAGAGGTGAATTTTAAATATTAAAATAATGGGGACAGAAGTCTGTAGGATGGCCTTAGCAGAGATTATATGGAAAAGCATGAAGAAAAGCAAAATAAGAACAAAATAATGAATCATAAACGACTCTGGAGGAAAAGGCCGTATGGCCTAGAAAACAAAGGCGTAGCAGTTTACATGACCGTACGGCTTCTCTAGATAGTCGTACGACCCAAAGGACTTTTGTTAGAAAAAAAAAAGGAAAGACATAAAATAAATAAAAATGATGAAAAAAGGAGCAAAACAAGGAAATAAGAACAAAGTGCGAATTTCTAAAGATCGTACGGCCCCCAAGATGGTTGTACGGCCTTAAAAACTCGCATATCTCTAGGATATTGCCGTACGGTGGTTGAAGGACAATATGTTTAAAACATTACATAGTCGTATGAAGAATAAAATGTTCCAGACAGTGCATAGTCGCGTTGATGGTTGAGGAAGACACCAAGACCATACGTAGGAAGAAGGAAAGTCTGTCCGTACGACCCGAAGAGGTGAAAATCATGACCATACGGCCTTCCCTCATGACCGTACGACCGTCCTTCATAATAAAATTAAGGGAACGATGAGCAAATAAAGAACAGAGGAAGATACCGCTGCAGGAAGATAAAATGTATAGGGAGAAAGACCATACGGTTCCAAAAACAACTGACCTCAGGTTGAGTATTGAACAGACCTGCCATTGAGTATTGAGCACAAGTTTTTCGAGCAAGATTTTCTAGCCTTCTGCCATCGACGAGGCTAAGAGCCTCCAAGTGTTTGATCTCCGAATTATTGCAAATTGATGGTCTGCCGCTCTCTTATGAGATGATATCAATCATGCTATGAAGGACCTCCGAATTATTGCCTCACGTTCCAGGGTTTGATTGAGAGCTATCCTTTGAATAACTACACAGAAGTATTACAGCAAAGGGTTTGTAGCGAACAGAGCTAGTGAATGAAGTCGACAAAGTCCACAACGGTTTTTAAGTAGCAGGAATTTCGAGGGAGCTATTGGACGTCATTGCCCTCGATTGTTTAGAGCTTCAGAAGATTGCTGCTATAATCCAAAAAAGATCTCTAATTATTGTCATGAAATCTGTAGGTGCACACACACAAATGACAGGGAGAGCGACTGTACGGACTCAAGCTGGGTGAAGGAAAAGGAATATTAAAAAGGCAGTACTTAAAGTCTGGAATATACAACAAACTCAGTATTTAACGACCTCCCTACACAGCAAAGACCAGAACTTCCGTACAGTGATACTAATACTATACAGTTAAGCAGGGAGATCAAGACCATACGGCCTGGGCAAACAAAGGAAAGATGTCCGTACGGCCACAGGAACAGGAAGCAAGTAAGAGTGTATGCGTGTCATAGGAACAATCTCAGTGGCATGTAAGGAATTGTTTATAGGATTCGAAAAAGCCATACAATATGGAAGCCAGAAAATTGTGGGAAGTAACTGCCATAACGGTGTGACATTTATTCACAAACGAGAAAAGGGTAACAGCATGGAGTAAGCTGGAAAGAGGGCTTGGAAGAGAAAATTGGACGAAGACATGAACAAGAACGCGAAGACACTACCGTCGGGAATTCGTGTAGCAGGAGGGATGTATACAGGAACCACTAGTGCAGGCGCAAATAAGAAGAAAGCAAACCAAACCAAGCAGCAGGGAGAATTTCCTACAGCACAGAGTATCACATTCGAAGGGTTAAATGGTGCAGAGTGCCGAAAATGGTGGCAGGAGACTCCCGACAACCACCAGGTGAAGGCAAGTATCCGGAAAGCATAGGTGGAATGGGTACTGCAAATGCCAGTATTTTGCATCAAAGACTACGAGGGGTTTTTGCGAATTATGATTGAGACATATGACAGGTTCTCCAGAAGCAGTACATTCGAATATCTTGGTTGCAAGTTAACGGTATCATTCAGACCGGCGGATTTTACACGCGTATTTGGCATACCTAGTCATGCTCAGGGTGGGTGAAAAATAGAAAGCAAGCCGAAAAAGTTAAGCCGTGAAGTGAAGATGAAGCTGATACAGCTGGTGTGCGGAGACCTGTCGCAGGTAGAACAAGAGACTCTTTCAGACACGTCCAAAGGCAGAGGGCTAAGAAAATCCAGTATCCAGGAGGGGCATTGGCGTTGTTTGATGGACATAGTCAAAAGCCGTCTCATAGGCTCGAGCTGCGCTTCAGATATCTCGTTTCCCCACGTAGCCATGATGAACAGAATCTTGCACGGCAGAGTTAATGATTGGGCAGCACTATTGGCCGAGCGGATGTCAGAGTTTATGACATTGCAGCACAAAACATTCTATATGCCACATTATGCTATTGGTTTGTTTTTGGATGCGACGACGCGGATGATCTCGAATGATGCACTAGAGGCAAAACCGGGACCACTCGTGCCTGGCGAACCACCTATAATGCAGTGGAAGCACTTGGATACTCTCAACACCAAAACAGTAGGGCAGAAGCGACCAAGGACAGATGGTGGCAACACAGATAGTGGCCGAGAGGAGAACGAGTTTGAGGGGGAAGAGGAAGATGACGAAGAGGTAGGAGTAATCACGGCTATGCCCTTGAGATTTCCACGGCCTGTGCTTTCGACTACGACACACTTGGTTCCGGTGGGTATACATGGTATCCCAGGGTTTGGACAGATCAGACAGCCGATAGTGATGACACCAATCTCAATTACGACGCAGCCCACCGTAGAGACACGAGCTGTAGCAGAGTCACATCCAGCACCGATGGAGATAGTAGCTCCGAAGGCACTGATGGAGCCGGCTCGTGAGACTCTACTAGATACAGTAAAGACTTTGGTACCGAACATGGAGATGGAGATAGACACGGAGACAGGGGTGTTGGAGGTACTCGCAGGCGAGGAGTTGGGGGCACCAAGTGTCCAATTGGATGTAGTAGAATTTGATGCGGTGGTCGCAGTAGACACGGCACTGATGGCATCACCTGAGTAGGACAGCGAGAGAGAGGACAGAACCCAAAGGGTGAGTGCTTTTTTGAGTACGAAGTTCCGTCGAACTCCGGCACCTCAAGTGACATACTTGCCGACACCCACACGGGAAGCAATTTTAGAGGAGGTCGCGCAGACACAGAGTGAAGGAGTGCCGCATAGAGCTATTGAGCGTATGGCGAATGCGGTAGAGAAGGCTATGGGGATACAGCAGGAACACCCACTAGCACAAGAGACAGTGATGACAGAGGCAGTTTTTCTTGATGATGTCGCAGCTCTAGCATCTCGGGCTTGCGAGGTTCTGGCTTCAGCAAAGACGCGGGCATTGGAGTCAATAGGGAAGGAGCTAGAGAGAGTCATATCCTTCATACGGACGGGATGTCCAGCTGCCTTTACGGTTTGTTTTGACGAGAGGGGATGGCCCGATGTGGAGACCACAGAGATGTGACAGGATTGGTCCATGACGTGGGAACCTGAGATGGAGGGTCGGATTGAGATACTGATTCAGGAGATCACGAGGTTACACAGGGAGATATATTACACCCTTTGGAGGAGTCAGGCGGACCAGCTAGCAGCTGAGAGGGCTCAGGAGGAGTCAGCTGCCAAGTTTGCTTCGGAGAGGACAGCCTGGGAATCGGAGAGGGCGGCCTGGCAATCCGAGAGGACAGCCCTGTTAACAGCAAAAGAACAGTTAGTAGCAGCAAATGAACAATTGACGACAAAAAATGAAAGATGCAAGCAAACAAGGAGAAGGAATTGGGAGAGGTCGGAGAGATGATGCAGTCAGCCCTAGAGCTCCAATTGGAAGCAGAAGCAGAGTTGAAGATCAGGAAAGAACAGGTCTACAAGCTAAGGGCAGAGGTGAACGAGTTGCGGATGCGGACAGCCACTACGCCAAGGACGCATCCCTCTGTCTAGTACTTATGCATTGATGCATTTTGTTAGTAAAATTTTGTTATTAATTTTGTTGTATTGTCGTCCGGAGACAACTTTTCTTTTGGGGGGATGATGTTGTCGGTAAAATGTATAATGTAGCCGACGGGTAGAGTATCCGAACGGGCGTGTGATGCTTGAGTCACCCCTTCGGAAAGGTATATGTACACGTTCGAGATGGACTTTGGAATGATAGATTGATCATTGTAGTAATTGTAATCGGATTGTAATCTGCAAGTGCATACATGAATAAAGTACCTGTTCTGAATTGAATCGCGTTATACATGTGTTGAACTTCTTGCCCTATGCGGTAAACATGCCCCTAAGAGTACATCACAAATTTTGAAGCTCATAAACAATTGGTTCCTACTTTGGGGGGTGTGGTTTTCTACCAAAAATGTTTTCCCAATGTAAACCTTCATGGTGTGATACATTGCTTTACTTTTCATGTGCTTTCATTATTGTAATTTTATGGATCACAAATATCTACACAACTGCCCTCATAGGTTACTATAGAAAGAGTTCATTTGGTGTTAGAACCTAATACCTCAAATTCTAGGTGTTAGATTGACATTTTTTTACATTAATAATGGATTGAGAGGGAGGCTGCACAGAAGAAGTTTTGCTCTTATTGCAAAAAAGGATAACAAGCACATCGAGAATAGAAACGGAGATCTTGGGCACAAATTTTGAGTTGTGTAAGCTCAAAATGGACGATAAACTCATAATACTATCTAAAACCATGCCTACTGGAAAGAAACAAGAAGATAAAAATACAGAGGACCAAAAAGCTAAGGGTTTCACTAAACTCTGTTTGGTCGATTCAATGTTGCTAAACGTGCATGAAGAGACTAGTGCACCGTATCTCTGGAAGAACATAAATGAAATTTATCACACTAACTCCCTAGTAAACAAACTTTACCCAAGAAAGAAGCTATATAGCCTTAGTATAAAGAATGGAGGTTGCAATCAAAAATTTTAATTCATCCAATACAATTGTGACACAATTGAGCTATGTACTAGTGATGATGGAGGACGAGGATAGGTACATGACTTCACTATGTTTCTTTGCCAAATTCATGTGACCACCTTGTCATGGGTATTGCGAGCACTTCCACCAAGCATGGTGATTAAGGTGGTGGCAATATTACTTTCATGAGAGATGTGAGGGAAGGCTTCTCAATCTACCTAGGAGGATTATTTCTTCATGGAAGACAAAAAGAGAGGCGAGAATAAGGACAAGATGTGAGAAGTCTATATCCACTTGTGGAAATCTAAATCTCTTGATAAGATCAAGACAAAATGTTGGAACTAAATCAAACCTAGGCATTTAAAAAGAAACTACAAGGATAAGAAGAAGAAGAGTGATTTTGATGACTTACAAAATCCTCCCAAGATGAGGGTGATGCCTTTCTCGTGATCTTGGCTAAATATGCAACAAAAAATGTGTTCAATAGACTTTGGTACCTCTTTCCACATCACCTTTGTTGCCCCATTTTTGGCCATCCCTTTTTCAAGTTTTTCTCCTTAGTTGCCAAACCCATGCTAAATTTTGTCTAAGTCTTAGGTCGGGTTTGGCGCTTCTCATCGAGAGTCCCTTGTTTCATTTTGTTGGATTTTCAACATCTCAATGCACCAATGTTTCATCCACTTGTCTCAAGCGGAAAGTCCCTTAGTCCAATGCACTTGTGGGTTGTCGAGTTTTCTAAGTACTGTTCCCCCTTAGAAGTGTCTAGCTCCCCCGCCCCAATGAGAAGATTTGCCTAAGTCCCAATGCTCTTTGAAGGAATTCAAAGATCGGAGTTTCACCTAGTCCGCTTCTCCCTTGCCCGGAGGTGAACTATTCTCAAGGAGTTCCCGAAATGCGAAGGAAGTTGCTCCAGCAACTAAGTCTTAAAGAAATATCAAGCGAAGGTTTGGGAGCGCAATATTTGAAGTGGAATTGTTTTACAAGATTCGTGAAAGTGGAAAAATGACTAGGTCCACGAAGTTTGTGTGTGGAATTCCACTTTCGGAGAGGCTCAAAGGTAAAGGCTTGGGCAGCATTCGAGGAGAACCACTGTTAGAAGACATCCGAAAGGCAAAAATGGCTTAAGTACTAAGATGTTTCAGAAAAGGAGGAGAATTTCTCCAAGGTCGGAGGTGTAGTTGTCTCCTTGAGAAGCCGAAAATTTGAATCTTGACAGCATTTCCATGTCTTAGCCAAATTTCATGTCGTGAAGACATAATTCCATAGTTACACCATCCTGGGGGATGGGGGGACGACGGAACGGGGGGACAAGTTTCCGAGACGGGGGATAGAGGTGCCTTAATTTGGGGACGACGAGGGGACGGTGGCAAGGGATAGGAGGGTGTGTATATATATACATCTAGTACATTAAATTGCTAGTTATCAAAAGATGTATTGCAATATAAGATGTAAAGATGTAAAAGAGTAAATACTTGAACATTGGATGGAATTGGAACATTGAACATTGAACATAAATAGTCGAATCAACAAATAGTCAACATCGGGGCATCCCTCTTCCTCGGTGGAGGTGGTAGAATCTGGTGGCGCCATTGGGGATGGGGGGGACAGAGTCCCCAAGTCCCCGATGCGTCCAAGTCTCCAGGACATGGGGCAAAAGGGGGGGGGACGCATCTCTGTGTTACTATGCATAATTTTGATGCTCTTTTCCCAGTCGGCGGATTTACAAAGGATTTGATCTTTTTCATTACTGGTTGTACCGAATGGTGCAGATGATATCATTTTTTGCCCGTTAAACCAAGAGTTGACGCAAATCTGATCATTGAGAGCTTCAAGTGGCCAAAATTTAATGATAATCCAATTGCATAGATATTCATCCAACGATCAAAAAGGAGACTTATAAAGTAAGATTCACCTAGCAAAGGTTAAAGATTTCTTCTCCTTAACGGCCATTTTTGAAATATGCTAGTTGCTCAGAGTGCTATAAAAGACATGGTTGGGAGGTTTATGGGTTATGATAGTCTCAACAAAATTGATTGCACGCTGAAAAATTTGAGTGATACTTCATTGAGGTTTTATGATCTGACTGATTTGCACTAGAGACTAAATGCAAACCCAATTCACCCTGTTACGCAGCGGTTTGGTTGAGGCGGTCGGTTTTCTTGTTGCTGTGCAAGCACCAGAATTGATTTACGAGAGCATAGCTTATTTTGACACAAATAGCAAGCAGATAAAAATGCCTGGATACGAAGTGCTAATAACCCTCGATCAAAATACATTGCAAAATAGTTTCAAACTGCCGACAAAGGATGTTTATACTCACATGGACTTCTAGAACTCAACTTCTATATTTAATTAGAAGAAGACACTACAAACAGGAGACACTGACTACTTCGTTCTAGACCCCCGAAGTAGATAAAGCAAAGTGCCAATGACATTATACGGCACTAATCTGAAGCGAGAGATCATTTATATAATGGTGCTCCTATATCGTTTGAAAGGCAATGATGAATCTCTGAACTCTGTGGAGCACTTCTTCTACATGGTGCAAAAAGTTTGTGTAGAGGGAGAATGTATAGACTGGGGTCAAATTCTCAGTGATAATCTTTCCAGTTGGCTCCGAAGTGCCAAGGCTCAACAGAGGTTCTTTTTGTCTTCATATTTGATCTACACCTTGGCAACTATTCAGCTATGGCCAAAACTACCACATATCCAGGATTTTGATGAGACCACCCCAATACACAAGTTCCATCCATGTCTCCAGCTACATAGGAGCTATGCAGAATTTGTTAAAATAAATGAGGCATTGACAATACAAATTTGTAGCTAGTTGCAGGGGTGCCTTGAGCACCATTTCTCTCCAAAGGCCATGTCGGCGGTATTGCAATTTGGGAGCTTTTTCATTCAGATCCCAATCTTCTCCTACCTAAGGGTAGCGGGTTTTGATGGATTTCCATGGAAGTTTGCCTAGATATCCGGATAGTGTTGGTGGAGATTTGCAAGCAGATCCTTGAAGTCAATGAGCTCTGTTCAGTGATCAAGAAAGAAGGGATTTCATTCCTGATCACAGTCGAACCTTTCTCCTGTGCTTCGAGATCGAGTGCAAAGAATGCAGTGAGGAATTTCAAAGATAAGTACAAGCCCACATCATATGAGGTATTTAGGTTGCAGTTTGATCATGTTAATTACATTAAGGACAAACTACAATTAGGCCCCTCATACCATAATGTTCCAACATTAGAAGATTTGGGTTAACTGTGCTGATGAAGTGGAGAGTCAGCAGAGGTTCCTTTCCCAAATGACAATTGAGCAAGTTAGGCTCTATGTTGTGAATATTGTTGTGTAAGGAATTGATAATGATGGGCAGTTCATGCAATCTTCCACCTATATGAATAAGGTGCAGGGCACACCAACTGAATCTACCCCTCCCCTCGGTCCAACAATTAGTAATTTGGAGGTGCTGACAACCGAGGTTATCAAAAGAACAGACAAGTGGGTCCAATGGACCCGTGCCCAATGAAAGAGAACAGACGGTTTGTCGTCGAGTCTCAACCTGCGCAATCTACTCCCGCAACCTCAATAGCCACAATAGCAGCAACCACAAGCACATCACTGGGACCTTCCCAAACAGTTGGAGGAGATGGTGGAGATGGTGACCAGCCAAAGAAGAATGTCCAAGTTTGTCCTACTTGTGAAGGTGGGCCTGCTCTAGTTATAGTTTCCACTGGAGAATCGAAAAAAGCGGGAGATGAGGGTGTAGCGCAAGGGGAGAAGGCGGATTCCGAGAATCCGAAAGAGCAAGCCTTTTTTGTCCCTCTAATTAACTTGCACGGATCCAATGGTAACAGAGGACATGATGAAGGAGCCCCACCACAGTAGACACCTCAAGCTCCATCAAGCCAAGGTAACATTATGGCAATAGTTTCCTCCTCTAAGACTATTGTCCTTCCTTTTTCTTGCAGGAAAACAAAAAACCCACCAGTTGCAAGGAAATTGTTAGACTCCACGGCACTTCAGTCTTCTCTGAATGTGCTATAATCAAAGTCATGGTTGGAGAACACTTTGGAGAGAAAGAGCACGAGGGTGGAAGAGAGTGTGCCACCAAAGGATCCCATCTCTCAAACAGTCAAGCATGCCCCAACCATAAAGAAGACTTTGATGCTAGTGGCAATTGGTAACGATGTAGTGTTGACAAACTACGTCCTAGAGGTCGCTTGAGTGCAGAAGGAAGTTTAGCGAAGCTTGGCTGGTCAAACTTTTCCATATAGTAGTGCGGCATGGGCCCGACCCAACATGACACGAGAGATACCTATGTGAAATTCTTCAACAAGGAGATCAGCGGCGAGCTTGATGAGCTCAAAAAGACTAAAGCGCAACTCAAAGCCATGAATAAGGATTTGTTGGATTACATAAGGCATATGTTCACCCCTTTGGCCGTTGGAGTACAGGAATCCTCTGATTTTCGAATCTTTGATCCTTCAGCTACAGAGAGCAAGTCTCGACTGACTAAGTTGCAAGAAGAGAGTCATTTCGTGAAAATTGGGAAGGACTGGATTGAAGACATGAAGGTAAGGGGATTGCCCCTAATTGATAAGATGACCACTCTGTGTTAGGGTGGATGAGTTATGGATAGTAACATAGCTTCATTGAGGACAGACAGACAAATATAAGGACTCAACGACCTTACTATATGAAGTTATTAGTATGAAGAAGGGCAATGCCATCAATGTCCACATTTTGAAAGATGGGAATGAGCCTGTCCCACTGGATGATGTCTTTAGAATTCAAACGAGAAAGCTTGACAAAGGCCACGAAACAACAGATGAAAGTCTATGGAGTAAAGAAGGTGGAAGATGTCGTCTACACGTACCTCAAGGGGTAGCATACTGAGTCACACATCAGTGGTGGCGGACAAGTGGTAAATGCTAATCTCATGAGGAACACATATCAGAAATTCATTGATGAGTTGGCCCAACTTGACAAATTCCAGTCATTAGACCTGCACACTCTAACTGTCATTAATGGAGCATTAGCTAAAATATCAGAGAAGTTGCAGAAAAGGATTAACATCGCGGAAGGATTGGCAAGTGAGCATGACAATTGGCTAGTAAGATTAGACATGTAACTTTCGAGCACAAATGAATTGGCGACAGTTATTGCAAAGATGAAACGACACAAGGCTGGTCAGAATGCCACCAAGTCCCAGGATGGTGGAAGTTCATCAACCCCTACTGCCCCTAATTAGACATTATGACTCTATAACGAATGACATTTGTTATTCCATTTTCTATCTTTAGCTCCGTCTCTTCACTTTCTACTAAAATGTAATCATTTTGTAAAAACGGCCAAAGATCAAGGGCCTATATATGTAAAATTTTGATATCAATAAAGGATCGATAAATTTTGTACAATTTTTCCCCCTGTAACAGTGGTTATAGAGTGAGAGTCGAGAGATTATGTGGAATGGAGAATTTGATTGATGTTTGAAACTGAGAATTATTGCATCTTAATAGTTGTTAAGGTAGATAGTTCTTGTAATGAGATGGTCACTCTAGTTTCTTTCATTATCTTCCCCCCTATCGAATCTTGCATTGGATTTGTGTTTGGAAATTTGATTGAATTGGGAAATCGCTTACTACAGTGGTCATTGGGTGGTGGTTTTGCCTGGTTGGAGAGCCACTTTGGTCTGAAAGCATTCATATTCCCTCTGTGTTTGCATTTAGATGTAGCCTGCATTACATCCAATAGTTGTAGTTGCATTAGGAGTAGGTGTAGAGTAGTTGATGTGCTTAAAAGGTGGTTTTGTTATCTTCACGATCGTCTGGGCAGTGGGACCACATATCTTTAATCCTGCCTGGGTTTTTTGTGGTTGCGGGAAGAGCATACCCCCAATTAGCAGTAGGACCCGTCAAAAAAAATTCATTGCATATCAACTAGGAGGGAGCTATGCCTCTAAAATTCAGAGGGAAGTTTAAAGAGGAGAGAAACCAAAAAAAAATTCCCAATCTGCTAGTGACTTTTCGTTTTCCCACCCTTGGGCACAAGAGAGCCGGTTTCTTGATAGAAATAAAGGAAGACAAACTGTCAACCAACAACCTTGCATTGAGCATGAATACCAAGATATTCAAAATATGATGATGGGAAGATATACCTTAGAGATGACTGCTCTCGTCTCACAATCACTGGTCATGGAAGTCCACATTAAATTCATTAATGGGTGAGCCGAGGGGATTAATGGGTGTTACATTTCCCCAATTTGACATAGAATCTACTTTCAATATATAAACTTAATAGTTCAGATGTGCAAGTTGTTTTCTCAAATGGAGAGTGCAAGATGGTGAGAGGGGTCATGGTGCTTGATGAAGGCATTTATCTAAGCACTTTATTCCAGCTAGATGCATGCATAGTTCTTATGGTTCAGTAAAGAAGTGGACCACAAAATCTACGTCTTGTTTTCTCAAGTGGAGAGTGCAAGATGGTAAAAGGGATCATGGTGCTTGGTAAGGGTGTTTATCTAAGCACTTTATTTCAGCTAGATGCATGCATAGTTCTTATGGTTCAGTAAAGAAGTGATCCATAAAATCAATGTCACCATTGGATTCAATAAAAAAAGGGGTTGTAAATATGGTTGTGCTTTCTAGGTAAGGTAACTCATGCTTTGTAGATAAAGATACCAATAGAGAAGACAATGTAATGGCACTAGATAAGAATCTTGTTATGGGACTGAATAATTGTAGTTTTGAATTTGGATCCGACCATTATATATATGCAAAACAGAATCGCATTAAATTTAACTCCAAATCTCATAGATCTACCAAGGTGTTGATTTGATTTATAGTCACGTATTTGGTCCTATTAGTGTCCCATCAGATCTAAAACAAGTTTATTACGTATCTTTTATAGGTGACAGCAATAGAAGGAATAGGTATATTTCCTTAAACATAAAACTGAAGTCTTCATTCACTTTAAAGTGATTAAGGCTATAGTAGAGAATCAAATTATAAGTAAGATTAAGAATTTGGGGATTAAGTATTTATGGTAAGTTTTTGTTTAGAAAATTTAAATAGATTATGTGAGGATTGTGGGATAGAAAGTCATAAGATAACATTGTATACCCTCAATTAAAAAACTACAAAACTAATAAACAAGAAATTGATAAAAGCATTTATGATTATGCTCTATGCAATTGTCTTGACACAAAAGTTATGGTCAAAAACAATTGCCACAACTTGTAACCTAATTAACAAGTCTCCCACATTAACTCTTGTAGACAAAACACCCATAGAGGTGTCATTGGGAAAAAGCCTTTATTTAAACATAGTTTTTAGTTACAAAGTGTATGCACATGTGCTCGATGAGAAACAATCAAAGTTTGACAAGGTCATAAAATAATCTACACTGCCTCTAGAATCAATGCAAAAGAGCAAAAGCTTTGGGATCTTGTGGTAAAAAACAAATGTCTTATGTTTAAAAGATTCAAACCTTCTTCAACAATATTGCAACAAAAGGAGGATGGAAAAAAAGAAGTGGATCTAGAAAGCAAGAGAGTACAAGAAAAATGGAGACAATTTTATAGAAGGAACGAGAATGAATTTTTATCAAAATTAGTCAGGATATCATCAGTTATTACAATGGGATCAATCCATATAAACAACATCAAAACCCTAATGCAAACCCTAAAGGAGTGCATTAAATAATCAAAATAATTACTAAATGTCCAAAAAGCAAAACCAATTAGTATTAAAGGTGACCTAATTAAAACAATTAAGTAACCATCTTTTACTCTAACATCCCCCTTAAGATGAACTTAGGCAATAGCTGCAAACAAAGTGCATGAAAGAGAGAAGCAACTACAATGCTAGAAAGCAAACTTGGGCCCCGGCAACAAAGCCTTGTTAGGTACCCAATCACAACCAAATCTCTCTAAAGTTGAAAAAGAGAAAACCATGTGGGAAAAACTCTTCTCCAAAAGGACACAGAAATGAAGGAACAAATGCAGCATCTCAAAAGACTCTCTGAAAACCAACAGTACAATCAACCCCCAAATGAGACAATATTGAGGCTCTAAATTCCCCACAGAATGATAGAACCCCTATTATAGAGATGTTCTACAAAAAATACATAAGAAGATCCAAGAACAGTAAACAATGTTTCTCTCTCCAGGAAGAAATAATATCATCTGGAGATACAAGAACTCTTCCCATGCGAGAAGATACGAACTTGAATCAGAAGGATCCAAGAAAAGTTGAGCCCATGATATCTCCTCATAGTGCTCGATGATATCCAAGCCAAAGTGGTTGTTTAATGAAGATTCTGGAACCGGGACCACAAGGAACATGGATGTATAGTGATGACTAGACCAAGATGAATCTGATTCTCCAAAAGAATCCAACACAATAAATGTTGAACGTGGCAAGGCATGAGCAGAAAAAATAGAAGACAATGGAGATACAACTTCATTGAAACTAACATCAAAGAGAAGATGTATATCTTCAAGTGTGGAAACCAAATCCAAAAGATGGGATTATACAAATAACATAGTGAAATCTAGTAGATATGAATCCCTAAAAGGTTGTGATGGAATAAACAATGAAGGAGATGGAAAAACCACCACAATATTGTGTTGCATGGAAAAACTAAATGTGTCAAGTGGTAATTGGTCACACTCCATGAGCATGAAAAAGTTGTGTGAGAAAAATAGGGAAAAATCTCATCCCAATGCTGAGGACTCCCACAAAAGGCACATGCAAGATTTCTGCAAGAAGTCATGCCTCTAATTAAAAAAATCAGATTAAATAGACTACAGATCTGAAAAAATGCGCACTAAGAGCTTTCCAATGAAATCTAGCTTCCGAAAAATGGACACCACATGCTCACGATATGGCCTCGGGAAGGCCAAAAAAAACTGTCAAATGAAACAATCAGAAAATATAAACTGTACCACTAGATTGGAATCACAATCAGCCTTCTTGTGATATCTAGTCTGCTTAATTTTGAGTCCATATGAACAAGTTGTGAGCAAATGACCAATACCCACATTTTATGACAAAAGAATCAAAGTGCCTGATGATTTGACAGATGTCAGATTTAAATTGCAATGTGATGACATCAGTGCTTGGTGTACTTTCCTACTGTCAGCATACCTTTTTAATAAAAAAAATTATGCAAACTTCTTTTAAAAATAAGTGCGCATGTTTTTTCTTAAGAGATTTAATTTATTCACAATGTTTATAAAAAACTTTCATAAAATGATAAATCATGAAAAACAAAACCTTTGTTTAGGTTGATTTTTATTTATTTTTTTATGCTTTTCTCGAAAATCATGTATGCATGCTTGTACGACCTAGAGGGTAAATTTTTGTCCCAAAGGCTCTAGTGACCAAACTAGATCAAAATTCGTATAAAAAACGTGGTGTAATCAACTTTCAGAAGCTAATGGCAAGGTCCATTTGGGCTCGAAGTGCTCTAAATGACAAAGGTATGCCCTGGATCAAGAAAAGCAAAGAACTTGAAACCCTTGTGGAGTTGTCCCAATATGTCTATTCAGTGAAACAAAAAGCAATCCTGACTTTCTTGAACCTTTTGGATTCGAATGTGAGATCCAAATAGACCCACAATGCATTTAAAAATCTAAGAAAATCTCAAAAGTTGATGAACAGGGTGCCTCAGGTCTGGAGCTCTAATACCACATTAGAATTCATAAAAGATGACTACCCACAAGCTCAAAATCACCTGCATACAAGAGAAAACATAGAAAGCAAGAGTGCAAGAAAAAGTGAAGACAAATGCAGAGAAGGAATCAGAATTAATAAACTTATCAGAATTAATCATATATTAGAATCAATTATTACAATGGCATCAATTCTTATAAAGGAGAAGAAAACCCTAATGCAAACCCTAAAGGAATGCATTTAATTATTATAGTAATTATTAAACGCCCAAAACAGCATAGCGAAGTTAATCTTAAGAAAAGAATAAAAGGTGACTTAATTTAGAACAATTCAGTGAAATACCTTTTACTCTAATAGATCAACTACCACCAAAGACTAAAATATTTAAACCACAAGTCCACAAAGGACCCAAAGAGGAAGAGAGTTCACCTAGTTCAAAGCATTTCAAAAAACAAAACTATAAAACCTTCACCTGAATCATTGAGAACATGCATTCAGCCATAACAACCAAAGAAGTATACCCATGATTGAAGATTTATTTTTGCTCTGATTACCAACACTAATGAGCCTAAAATTGTGATATTCTAGCCTAAATGTTGTGGTGGTGCAGATTCTCACTGGGCATGTATCCAGGGCTGGGACCCACCCATGATCGGGTTGCCACATCCACGAGGAGGTTGGCACGCTGGTGCAATGGAAACCCGACTATTAATGCCAGTGAACGCCATTCACAATCAATCCGAACTTTTGATGTGGTGGTTGCGAGGTTTGTTAAAATTCTGTGTTCTTGAGCCATACAAAGCACAAATTCTTGTGTTGATATTATGTCGAACATCTACAAAATTTTAACAATCTAAACACTTATTTAAATGCAGATATAAATGTACAAACACTTCACATTAATGTCCCCTTTTTGGGACATTAGGAAATCACAAATCCACTTCATCAAATAATTTAAAAGTGACTTATTTGGAGCCAAGTGCAAATTATTTAAAAGGTCATTTGATTTAAAGAGGGAAAAAGGTGACAAAAGGGGGAAAGGACAAAAAACAGAGAAGGGAAACTGAAGAGTCACAACTTGATGCATCAAAAGAAGGAATGAAGACTCGGTTGGTATACTTGGATATTGGATTTGATTTCAGATTTTTTCTCTTCAAGAATTGGAAGCTCAGCTTTAACCAATTGGAGGACAGAAACTCTCAAGCTGGAAAGCAGTGGACAAAAACCCATTGTTTGTGGGAGATGTCATATCAGGTGTCTCAATTGTGCTTGAACTTTATTTCTTATTCTCCAATCTGACAGTTATTTTTGCGTTTATGATTGGACTTAATTATTATTCTACTGAAGATTTGATTATGATATTCATTTTGGGAAATCATATTGTTGCTGATTATTATATATGTACTGCTGGAAATTGGAATGAAATAGTATTTCAGAGACTATCATTTGCTGGTATTTTATTGATTAATTATGAAAGTTATCACATGAAGTAGCTGTTTGTATTTGTGAGAATATACAAGTGAGAAAATAGAAAAAAAGTATCTGTCTCTGATATTACAGTGGTATCAAAGTAGCACATCTTGCAATCCTGTGAGGTTAGGGGATAAACAGAGATTTGAAATGTTACAAGTTTTGGAGAAGTTTTTATCGGATTTGAGAAGATAAATTTCCCAACCGACGGGTCCTCATTTTTGCAATATAGACCAAAAAATAAAAATTGTAGTGGCCTTTGTTAATAAGACGTTTTAGCAGAAATAATTTACTTTGTGGCGCCAAACTTGTGGAGGATTAATATTTACAGAAAATATATAGTCAAACCATTAATGGTTTACTTGTTGACGGGTAGATGCAATGGTATTTGGTGCAGGTTAATATTTCTGAGGCTTATGCAACAAAATTGAGCGAAAGTTTTGAATACAAAGAGTTGATATTATTATAAGCCATAGCTATTGTTTCTTATGTGGCAATTAATATTTGTTTGAGGACCCGACTCATTGGTTTTGGCGTGAATATATATCTAGCGGTACTGTATAGTTGTGAAGGCTATTTTAGAGGATGAGAATTGGCTGGTGGAAAATTCTTAGCCTCAAAAATTTCCTCCAGAGGAAAATCCTTAAGAAAATTACAATTTTTTCCTCTCCTCATCATTTTAGTATTGGATTAATTTGCTTGCCAATGTAATAAGGATTTCTCAAATCACTGGCACCTCGTTTTGTTCAAAGAGGGAATCTTGAGATTTTGGGGAGAAATGAGGAAGAGGGGAAAATCCTGAGTGTCAGGAATTTCCCCCCATTGGAGAATCCTGGGCATCAAGAATTTCCACCAAGTATGGTTGAATGAACGAAAGATTTTAATAACGTCCACGAGGCCAAGGCAGCCTATGAGACCCGCACATACACCCACAAACATGCATATCTTTCTCACTATTTCACAAACATGCAAAGCTTTCTCACTCGAACTAAAATTCTATCCTCCAACTTGGACTTGGGTTAAGAAAAACACCTTGAAAGGACACCAAAACTCTCACACAAACTCTGGACAAAAATTGCTTCCCAGCAAGCAAAAATTACTCAAACTCACCCTTGGATTTGGAGACTTGAAAAAATGTTCCCAACTAAAACCTATTGTTGGTAAATTCTATATTGTAGCCGACAAGTAGAATTGTATCCGAAAGGGCACCTGACGGAAAGTATATGTACATCGTCCGTAGGGACTATTGAGACATCATAATCATTACCACTGTAAGCATTGTACTTGGAGTGCATAATGCAATATGAATAAAGTATTTGTTCTGGTTACATCTTAATCTACTAATGCAATAAGTATCCTTTTACCTTGTACGGTAAACATTTGGCATCGTTGCCAATCGAACCTAGAACAAAGGAAGTGTTATGAAGATTAATGCCGAATATGCTTAATAAAGATAGGAATAAGATAAAAGATAAGGATGAGATACGCACAACATAGAGTGTATTAATTTTAGCACAACAGGCAGAGCGCAGACAGAAGCTTAGCAGCTTACCAACAGACACCAAGGGGGTGAAGGAGCACAAACGGAGGGAGTGCATTCACCTAGTAGACCGAGGAGTGTCGAGGAATTACTAGAAGAAACTCGACAACGATTGAATTTGGTGGAAGAGACAAGAGACTAGTTCCTTAACTTGTATACACCGAGGGTAGAGAATCCGAATTGAAGGGAAGTAACTCGCATAGCTCAAAGTGCCAAAGGAGCACAAGCGTGGAGTGAACTCTACATTCCTGATACAACCAACGAACAGATATAGGTAGAGAATCGACCAACTTCGCTTGAGGAAGATCTTTTCACAACGGGTAACGTGGTTGTCCAAAGTAGGGTGGTTGTTCGAAGTAGCGCAGTTGTCCAGAACAATGCAGGTGCTCAGAACAACACACGTACTCAGAACAACACAAGTGCTCAGAACAACGCGGATGCACAAGTACCACAAAATCAAAAGAAAATAGCAATGGCAAGACCAAAGGAAAAATTGTCGAAGATCAATGGTGATGGAACGGCCGATCTAATCAAACATTGTAAAACATGTGAAACGATCTAGATGGCAAACGGCGTAACAGACCAAGATGACAATTTCCAACGACTCTACGAGGTGTAGCAATTGATTGGTTTCCAAATGTCGATCCTTAAAAATTAACATGGCCAAATGTCAAGAAAGAATTCATAGCAGAATTCCAACTACTAAGGGATGATAACGAAATAGTAACGGAAATATACAGTACGAAATAAGGGAAGAACGAAACAATTCGGGTATATGCAAAAAGGTTGAAGGAACTAGTGGAGAAAATGGAGAGCCAACCAACGGATGGATTAAAGAAAAGATGGTTTGTTGAAGGCCTATGGCCGGCACTAAAGAAAAAGATGAAAATTATACCTCCAACGTCGTACATAGATGCGTATAATCGGGTGAAGGATTTGGAGAGTGAGCAGAAAACGAGCAAAAAGAAGAAACACAAATCGTCGAACTCAAACGATTCATCTTCCGAAAGTAGCAGCAACAACAAAGAATCAATTAAGAAGGTTCAAGCATTGCAGAAGGATATGTTACGGATGATGGAGTTCAAAAATCTCAAAAAGAATCCTGACTCGGTGAAAAGGGAATTGTGGTGTATGGACTGTGAGGAGGAGGGCCACACAAAGGGCTCCTACCCGAAAAAACAATTTAGCGATATCTACAACACCTATACTAGTTTATCCGAACTGGGATAAGGAGTTTCATGTTCATGTTGATGCATCGAACTACATGATTGGAGCAACATTGGCGCAGACAAGTGACCACGAACTGGATCATCCAATATACTTTGTCAGTAGACTATTCTCTAAAGCAAAGAAAAATTATAGTACAACAAATCGAGAGGCACTAGGAATGGTGAACGCAATACAAAAATTTAAACATTATCTACTGGCGACGCCATTTGTATTTTATGTAGATCATCAAGCACTATTATACCTTGTGAACAAGTCGATAATCCAGGGAAGGATAAGCAGATGGCTATTACTGTTGCAGGTGTTTACATTCAAGATTGTGGTACGGCCGGGAAAGAGTCATTTAAGCGCAGATCACTTATCAAAGATAAAATCAAGAAAGCCACCGGAGGGGGTCAACAACGATTTTCTTGATGCACAGCTATTTCAAATTATCGTATTGCCATCCTTGTACACGCGTATCAGAGAATATCTTTCGACTAGACAATTTCCTTGGGAGATGTCGCCAAACGAGAGAAAAAAACTAGTGCTAAGGAGTCAAATGTTTCAGTTGATCAACAGGTTACTATACAAATGGGACCCAACCAAATTTTGAGACGATGTGTTTTAGAAGAAATTCCAAAGGTGTTGAAGGAAGCACATGAATGACCAGCAAGAGGACACATGGGACCGGATACAATTGCGCGAAAAATACTTCTGGCAGGTTTATGGTGGCCAACCATGCACAACGATGCCAAGGAGTGGGTCGTTGCGTGCGATACATGTCAGAGAGTTGGAAAACCACTAAAGAGGGACTTCACGCCTTTGAATCCTTCACACACATAGGAGTTATTTGAAAGATGGGGGTTGGACTTCGTCGGACCCCTCAAGGTAAGTGAAACTAGAAGATGCACGTACATCGTGGTAGCTACGGAATACCTTACCAAGAGGGTACAAGCGAGGGCCCTACCTGACAATTCTGTGGTAAGCACAGCGAAATTTGTTTACAAGCAAATTATCACAAGGTATGGAATACCACTGCAGTTGACAAGCGACCGTAGGGACACTTCGTGAATCACATCATCCAACTGCTTACCACAGAGTTCAAGATATACCATTCCCTATCGAGCCCATACTACCCGCGAGCCAACGGACAAGCTTAAGCTACAAATAAGATCTTAGTCGGAGTGATTTATAAATCTTGCGCAATTGAAGGAGAGGATTGAGAAGAGAAGCTACCATTAGCATTATGGGCGTACCGTACTTCATACAAGGTAACCACAGGACATACTCTGTTTCAGTTGATATATGGACAGGAGCAAGTGGTACTAACAGAGTTCATGGTACTAAGTTTAAGGATCGCAATCAAAAACAAACTAGGAGATATGGAAAGTAGGAGGGAGTGATTGTATAATTTAAATAAATTGGACAAGCGATGACTGTAGGCACAATGGGCCACGGAGGTTACGTAGAATAGGTGAAAAGCATGGCATGATGAGCACTTAAAATTAAACAAATTTCAACCAAGCCAACAAGTGTTGAAGTACAATGGGCGCAACGAAATCAGACCAGGCAAATTTAAAGTGAAATGGGTCGAACCATACAAGATCCGCAAACTTGGCAATAATGGGGCAATAAAATTATGGATGCTCGAAGAGAAGGAAGTGCCTGATGCAGTGAACGGGTCGAAGTTGAAAATCTATCATGAAAGAAACAACGTCCCTTTGTTGACGAACAACTAAGAGAGAATAAATAATGTATATATTTAAAATAAATAAGTGTAAATGTATAAGTAAAGCACATGAAAATTTTCATAGCATGACCATAGAGGAGAAAGCAAATAAGTAAATACTAAAGAGAAAAACATGCTAATAGAAGAATGACATAAAGTTGACCAAGAAAGGAAAAAGGTACCATACAGCCCGCAAGATGAATAAAAAGGTACCGTACGGTCAGTAATAAGAAGGGAAAGGCACCGTACGGTTAGTAATTGGAAGGAAAGATGCATCGTACGGCTTAAGAAAATAAAAGGAGGCAAAGACACCGTACAAACTTTGTATCGAAATAGAAACAAGTCATACGGCTACCAGGGGGAAGTAAGAAATAGGAAACCCTATGGCATAAAATAAAGAAAAGAGCAAGAAAGACAACTGAAAGAAGTTATAATTACCATACAGACTTCTTGAGAGACATTACATACGGGAGATATCGTACGGCTAACAGGAAGAGTAAGCACCATATGGTCTTGGGGAACATTGTACGGCTTGAGCATTCTAGAGATAAAGGATACCATACGATGTACGGCCTCCTGGAGAAAAAGAGTGGAACGTACGGCCCTTTTGTGGAGTTTTTTTGTTGGAGACAGGAGACTGCAAATTACAACATCGTACACTGTAGAGACACACAAAGGACAGAGACCCCCATCGTATGGCAAGCAGGATAAGAGATTAGTTTACTATACGGCTAATAGTTAAAGGCAATTGGGTCATATGGCAATTGGTTTAAAGGCAGAGAAAAGCAACAACTGCTATCGTTCGGTGTACAGACGGAACATGTGGAAGTGTTATTAAAAATATAATAGGGTATATCCCACACCATTCAAGTTGTTACTGTATGGTTGAAAAGAGAAGGAAGGCAGCGGGCACAAAGGCAACACTGTACGGCCATTTGAAGGCAACACGGACAAAGGCAGGAGGTACGAAAACTACATCGGTCGTACACTATACGGACAAAGGGAAAAATAGGAAAGAAGTCACAACATTGCATCCGTATAGCCACAACAAAGAAAGGAGTGAATGTGATAGCTACCGTACCATCATTCAAAGAAAATTGCAACTACCCTAACCGTTTTGTTGTCTTCACACAAAAGACAAAGAGGTGACAGTTATGCATTCAGCCGGAAAGAGAGCTTGGAAAAAGAAGTTGGAGGAAGATACAACAACGACTGCAGCAGCAATGAACAGAAACGTGAAAACTTTGCCATCCGGAGTACGTGTTGCAGGAGGCACAAGTGCAAGAGCAAGCAAAAAGAAAGGGAAGCAAACAACACAATCGGCTACAACTAATAATCTCATAGCACAGAACGTCTCTTTTGAAGGGTTAAATGGAGCAGAATGCAAGTAGTAGTGGCAGGTGACACCTAATAACCATCTTGATGAAGGTCAACATTCGGAAGGCACAGGTTGAATGGGCTATACAGATGCTTGTATTCGGCATTCGAGATTATGAAGGGTTTTTGCACACAATAATAGACATACGACAGGTTCTCTCAAACCAATTCGTTCGCCTGTCTTGGATGCAACCTAGTGATATCATTCAGACCGGCATACTTCACACTGGTATTCGGAATACTTGGTCATGCACAAGGGGGAAGGAAAATCGACAACAAACCGAAAAAGTTGGTTTGAGAGGTAAAGACAACTGATACAGTCGGTATGTGGGGATTCGACACAGACAAAGAAAGAAGCCCTCACCGACACGTCGAAGGGTAGAGGACTGAAGAAGTCCAACATTTAGGAAGGGCACTAGCATTGTCTAATGGAAGTAGTGAAGAGTTGCCTCATAGGATTTAGTCACGCTTCAGACATTTCATTCCCACAAGTGGCAATGATGAATGGGATCTTACATGGAAGAGTGTTCAATCGGGCCACACTGTTGGCAAAAAGGATGTATGAATTTATGACATTGCAGCAAGATGTTCTACACGCCGCACTATACAATTGGACTATTCTTGGAGGCAACGACGCGAATGATTCCCCATGACATGCTAGAGGCCAAGCTAGGACCACTCACACTAGGTGAACCCCCTATCATGCGGGGGAGGCACCTTGACACACTTGGGAGTAAGACCACGATCATGGATGGAGGAGATATGAATAGAGGTCGCCAGGAGACTTCTTCAACTGAGAGTGAGACCAACGGTGAGGATAAAGAAGAGGATGAGGTGGAAGTGATTATGGCGACACCATTAAGATTTCCACAATCTACACTCTCGGCTATGGTACACTTGGTTCCAATAGTTGCATAGCATTCCAAGGTTTGGTCAGCTCAGACTGCCACTGGTGATGACTCTGGCTACAGTTGCGACTCAGCCAGCTACAAAGGCACTACCCATTCCAGAGGCCATAGCCGTAGGGGAGACAAAGTCACATTCGTCATCGCCGACGATGACAATCGTTCCGAAGGTAATGATGGAGCCTACTCAAGAGGATTTGCTAGTCGTACCAAAGGCAAGGGCTAATATATTTATTCCAAATGAGGAGATAGACACTCAGGAGGGAGTGATGGAGATACCAACAGGCGAGGGTTTGAGGACGTCTAGTGTCCACTTAGATGTGGTAGGTTCGATTGGAGTGGTTACGACAGATGTAGCATTACTAGCACCGTTGAAGGAGCCAGACAAAGATAGTAGAGTTTAGAGGTTGAGCTTGTATTTGAGTATGAGATTTAACCATATGCCAACACCACAAGTGACAGGCATTCTCACACCTGCGCAAGAGGCGGCTTCAAAAAGAGATCCTCTACAGACACAAATGGAGGAGAGTCACCCAACACAGACCAATGGGATGCCACATAGCATTGTTGACCGAATGACGGAAGCAGTGGAGACAGCCATGGGTGCCTAGCAGCAGCCTTCACTGGGGCCAGAGACAAAGGTGGGAGAGGTTGAGGAGAAATTTCCCGCTAATGTAGCAACTCGTGCTCGCCAAGCGGTGACCTCTGCACAGACACTTGCCTTCGACTCAGTTGTAAAGGAGTTAGAGAGCATCATATCCTTCATCAGAGTGGGATGTCCAGCAGCCTTTATAGTTTGTTTTGAGCAACGCAGATGGCCAAGTGTGGAGACTACGAAGATGCCCTAGGATTGGGCCACTACGAGGGAGATGAGCATGGAGAGCTGCATTGAGACTCTGACTTGAGGAGATAGTCTGGATACACATGTATGCTTATTATACCCTTCGAAGGAGCTAGGAAGACCAGGCAACAGCAGAGAGGGCTCGAGAGGAGTCAGCTGCTAGGGTAGCAACAATGAAAGAGAAACTAGACATAGAGAGGGCAGCCTAGGAATCCGAGCAGGCAGCACTTTTGACCCGACAGAGTCAGCTACATCAAGTGGCAGCAAAGAAAGAGAAGGTGGCAGCAGAAAAAGAGAAGGTGGCAATGGAGAAGGAGCTTGGAGAGATTGCTGAAATGATGCAGTCAACCTTGGAGCTACAGAAGGGGGTTGAAGCAGATTTGAAAGTACAGACATGACAACTGTATCAACTTCAAGTAGAGTTGGACGAGCTTAGAGCATGGACGTCTACTACACCAGGGATGCTTCCCTCTTCTTATTTGTTTAAGTCTTGATGTAATTAGTTGTTTTGGTTTTTGTTGTAAGAGTTGTCTTTATTTTGTCGTTCGGAGATGACTTTACTTTTTAGGGGGGACGATGTTGTCGATAAATTCTATATTGTCGTCGACGGGTAGAATTGTATCCAAAAAGGCGTGTAACAATTGAGTCACCCCTTTGGGAAAGTATATGTACATCATCCGTAGGGACTATTGAAACATCATAATCATTATCATTGTAAACACCGTACTTGGAGTGCATATTGTGTATATGAATAAAGTATCTGTTATGGTTACATCTTAATCTACTAATGTGATAAATATCCTTTTACCCTGTACAGTAAACAAAACCACCTAAGCCAACAAATCCTACTTGCTAAAGAAACAAGAGGGGGTCTCCATTTGCAATGGGTCGATGCTGTGAAAACCACACATGTCCCTTGGTACTTCAAGGCAAGTTCATGACTCATATAGTTCAATGCACTTGTGTGCTTTCAGTGTTCAGTTATACATGAAATAGTCTAATGACTTTTGGTGATTGATTTGGTTACAATGTTTCTTCAAGTATTTCAGATAACTGGACATTGGTGCAGCTCATCCCGTGGTTTTGGGTTTATCAGCTACATTAGTTTTATCAAGATTCTTCTCGTAGTGATTTTAGATATTTCACAATTCATCTTTTGGATTTGATTGTGGTATTCAAATCTCGGCAATTGTAATAAGCATCGTAATATCTTAAGTGTGACCAATCTATGGGTCATGTTGTAGTGTGTTGATATGTATGTCCTGGATTTAGGATAGATGTTATGCATTAAATGTAATAATATCTTTTGTTGTGGGATCATCACCACATTTGGTGTGGGCTAATAGATGTATGAGCAAATACCTATATATGCAAAGATCTTTTATATCCGAGAGGTATGAATGCATGGTGTGAAATGTATCATGTGAATTAGTAACAATGGTATATGTGAGCAAAAATCTTTGAGGCAACTATTTGAAGATCAAAAGAAGGCTTACATACCGATAATAGTGGATCAAATAATTGCATCTATTGGCGGTGGCTGAGCTTAACTGTTGAATTCTTCATGCATATCTAGATGCAAACTATATCAGTTTGTACTTTGTTGTGCTATCTCAATTATATAAGGGTAGTTAGTCTGACTAGCAGTGAGTTGATCGACACTGAACTAACTTGTAGTAAGCAAAAGCAGCAATAAGCCTTTGTAAAAGTCACCTTAACTTGTGCTCATTTCAAGAGAATTAACTTCTCCATGGTTTTTCCCACTTTGGGTTTCCACGTATCTTGGTGTTCTCCATGTCATTGTTCCTTTGTTTTCATATTCACATCTGTGAATGTTTAATGTGCTTAACTAATAGATCAGAAGTTGTTATTATTGTTGTTTATATATTTACCGATAGAGAAAAAGTTTTATGGTTTGTATGAGAATAACTTATTCACCCCCCACTTATTCAGCATGTTCAACAAATATAGATCCTTACAATGATTGGACACCGCTGGAGCAACCTTCATTGTTTACCGAGGATGATATCTATTATATGGAGAGGCAAGTATGGAGGAGTGGAATGTATTTGGATTTATAGTGGATGACATCGAGGAGTGCAAGGAGGTTAAGGATGATGAGTTATTGGCAATGCCAGCAATATCTACATCTAGGATTGGAGGTCCAACCAAAACGAGTTACACCATGTGAGGAGGCACAACCACAATGGATTTCTAAGACTAGACCCTCTAGTTCTACCTCTTCCCTAGTTTTTACTAGAGCTCCAAAAAGGAAGATGTAAAATGTTTTGATGTTGTATTTACTTTTAGCTTTACAAAATAAAATTTTCTATTTTAATTTTGCTTTAGACCATCACGCTACCAGCTATCACCATTCCACATAAGAATACCATTTTGTACCCCAATTTGCATTTTAATCAATCAAATATATCTAGAGTCAACATGTTTCTTTTATGTGTTGATATATTGACTCATTGAATTCATCTCCTGATTCAATTTTGCAAAAAAAATGCATTTCTAATTAAACTTAAGTTTGAGTTGCCAAGCTTTTTTCAAGCCTTGGCAAGTTTATGCAATTAGCGAGTTTTTCAACCATGCTCTTTGCCACGTATTGACATCTTAGAATGTGTGTAAAAGGTTGTAAGAACATCTTGTGTCATCGTGGTGTGTAAGAGCGCTTATGACATTGTAAGACAAGGGTTACTTATGATGGATTAATATGATATAGAAGAACAAGATTACAAAAGATTCACATTAGAATCTTATCCTACATTATGACAAGCTAAGAGACATCTTTGAATGCGTTGAAAAATATAAACTTGGGGTACCCATATTGTATTAGTACAATATTATATTATTTACCTCATAATGATCAATTAAGTCAAAGAATCTAGGCAGTTAGATAAATTAGTATATTTCAATTCTAGTTCTCAGTTAACAATTGTTTCTCATAGAAACATCATCTTTGTATTTCCTTATTTTAAAAGCATGTCTCCTATATAATTACTTCATTCAATCAATCAATTATCATTTCATTGTATTAGAGCCCATAGGTTAGTTTTCGTAGTTTCATACTTGGAATTAAATTCTATAAATTTTTACCATTTTTTATGAGAAGTTGTGAAGAATCTCATAATTCTTTAAGAAATTTGTAAGATTGGTTCTTACGTTTTTGTTTTTGTTTTAAATGAAGGTTTCAAAAATGAGGGTTTTGAAATTACAAAACTCTAAAGACTTTGAAGGTTTTCTTTGCGAATTCCAAAGATTTTTCTACTGAGAGAAAGGATTTTCTATCTAAAAACTATGCTTTCCAGAGGTTTTGCTTGTCACATCCAAGGGTTTCCATGCTTGCTCACGAAGAGAGGGTTTTCTGATTTTTTTTCCACAAAATTTATGGATGGAGGGTTTATCAATTTTTTTTCTCAAAATTTCCCAAAAATCATGGTTTCCTTTGTCATAAGTTTGCCATTTTTTTGACGATTTACACAAATAAAATGTTGTTTTCCTGGTTTTTTTTCCTCAAATGAAGCTTTTAGGCAATTTTTACACAAAATGCGATGTCTTCAACAAAATGTTTTGACAATTTTTTCTTGGCAAGTGCTTTGGATCATACCTCAAGTTTCAAGGGTGAACATTGTTACTACAAATGTATTAGAGCTAACTAATGTTTGGGGGTGTTGTTGCTTTTGATGATTTTTGGCAAAATCTATTACAATAATAGATAAACTTATATTATTAGTTAATGGTTATCTATTTGTAATCTATTGCGAATATCAGAGTGTTTCTAATATTAGTTAGTCTGTAATTATTTGTTAGCTTTCTTTAGCTTTCTTTTAGCTAGAATAGAATGTTTCTATTCTTTACGATCGTTTCCTAAGGAAACATCGTTTTCTTCTTTTGTATATATTGACCTCTGGGTCTCTATTAATATCAAGCAAATATTTTCCAATTACTTGAAATATGGTATCAAAGCCAATTCTTTGAATTTTTTCAAAATAAATTATAATTTCTTGTTCAAAATTATTAGAGCAATATTTTGCAAAATTATTTTCTGTGATATCTGCTTCTTATGGCCATTTTTTTGTAGCTGCCATCTATTTTTTCTGCACATTTCCACCATATTTTGTGATTTTTTTGCAACACGATCGTTTATGTTCAAAACCCTAACATTCTGTACCGGATTAAAAAAAATTACAAATTCCTAGTGGGTTTTACTTTTTCGAGATCTTAACTAGGTTGTCTATTTTTCTTTTTGAGTTTTTCGAGCTCTTTTGGGTACCCCTTCAAATTTTTTGGGTCCTTTGTTTTTTTGCCTCAAAGTACATGTCTTCATAGATTTTCATGACATGCTATGGCATCTTTGACTAATATTCAGCTCGAGAGCAATTCAAAATTCAATGGTCAGAATTATGGCACTTGAAAGTAGCAAATAATAGCAATTTTTGAATATTGGAATACTAATCAGATTGTTTTGGGTGTTACATAGCGTCCGACTGCCCCTCATACTGATCAGGGTACATGGGATCTAAATAATTAGGAGGCGGTGATTCTTCTCAAATTATCTATAGCTTATGAACAGCTCTCTCAGATTCCATCCGCCAAGACAGCTACCAAGATATGGGCACATCTCAAGAATCTTCATGAGACTTCTACCAAAACCAGAGCTTTCATTTTTAAGCACATTTTGTTTTCTATTATCATGGATGAGAAAACATCGCTCCAAGCTCACCTGAATAGGATTCAGGAAATCTGTGATCAGTTGCTTGCAATTGGTTGTAAGATGGAGGAAGAGGACATTGTGGTCTTCACTCTTAGGAGTTATCCCAAGTCCTATGAACATTTTCTCGAGACTCTCAACATCACTTCTTTTGGTGTTGATTTGAAATTCACAGATCTCTGCACACTCTTGCTTTAGCAAGATTGGTGGAAACAACAGTTCAATAGCAATTCCAGCTCCACCTCACAAAGCAAGCCTTTGCTGCTAAATCCTTTCAAAAGACTAAAAGCAATCTCAGCAGTCTTCTCAGCAAAAGTCCTCTACTCCAACTTCAAAAGGCTCCCAGAAGAAGAACATTCAATGCAACTATAGTCACAAGTTTGGTCACATGAGGGTTGAATGTCAGAAACGCTTAGCTTCCCAATCTAAGAAAATCAAGTTCGCAGCCCAAAGTGAACAATGTAGAGCACACTGAGCAGACCGAATCTGTCTTTTACACCTTCATGGCTAAAAGACCTATAAATCATGTGAAGTCGTCTGCCTAGTATATTGATTCAAGTACCTCTCATCATTTCACCCACAGCGGAGACTAGTTCACTGACTACCAACCTTATTTGAATTCTATTATTTTTTGTGGCAGAGAAGAGTACACAGTTTTCAACAAAGGAAACATTCAAATTAAATCTGCTAGGAGGAATCTCATTTTCCTCGATGTGTACTATGTTCCACAGAGGGAACTAAATCTACTCTCAGTCAATCAATTGTTGTGACATTCTCCACAGTTGGATGTCACCTTTAGTTCACATTAGTGTACCATCATTGATAGGGCGACTCAATCTATTGTTGTCGTGGGTCTTGAAGATCATGGCCTTTTCTGACTTACTAATTCTATTGATTCTTGGGACTTAGCTATGGCTGCTTAGTGGTCTTCTGTTAGCACACTTTAGCATCAGTGATATGAGCACTTAAATGTGCATTATCTCTCTCAGTGTGCTCAGGAAGAGAGTGTCCTTGGTTTACCAGAGATTAGACTCAGTAGCTTGGAGTTTGTGATGCAAGTCAAGCTAGGAAGCAACATCGCACACATTTCACCAATGGCGATTGATAGCGAGCTTCTCAAGTACTTTAGCTTGTTCGTGTCGATATCTATGGCCTTATAGCCACTCCTTCTGTTCTTGGGTCTAGGTATTTTTTGTTGTTCGTTGATGATTTCAATAGAAAAATGTGGGTATATTTTCTTAAAAAGAAATCAGACGCATTTCTTGTCATTTAGAAGTTTAAACCTTTAGTTGAAAAAGAGTCTAGGAAATCTATTATTACTCTTAGGTTAGACAATGGGGAGAATTTTTTTCTAATGGATTCTCTAGCTTCTTGGATACTCATGGCATCAAACGCTAGTTAACCACACCCCACCCACCGCAATAAAACACTGTAGTTGAGTGTCGGAACAGAACAATCATCAAGATGGCTCACTCAATGTAGAACACAGGCATGTTCCAAATAAGTTTTGGGCAGAAGTAGCTAACACTGCAATTTATCTTTTGAACTAGTCACCAACAATAGCGGTCATAGGTAAGACTCCGGAAGAAGCTTGGTCAGGTCGCAAGCCCAGAATCAGTCACTTAGGGCCCGTTTGGTTGCTAGAATATGATTTAGGAATTAGAATTTGAAATCATTGATTTGGGATTCTGGAACTTGAAATCCAAATTATGGTTTCTGGAATTTGTTTTAGGACTGTTTGGTTTGAACTTAAAAATATTTGATATTCAGAATTTGTTATCCCAAGCCCGTTTGGTTCAAAATATGGTGGAATAAGTTTTCAAACACTTTGGCAAATTTCAGCACACATTTCCAGTTTGTCATTGGCGAATTGATGTTTGTGTTGCGGTGAGGCCGACCGCAAGAATTGCAGTCAACAACGCCAATGCCTTCCACGGTCTCGACAAATGCTCCCCATGAAACTCAACACAAATATTTCTTATCTTTCTCTTATAATAATTCTTGATTAGGGTTTCCCTGATTCTAGCTTTCAGGTCTTGTGCGTGCTCCAGAAACCCTGCAAAAAACAAAGGCTTTGTCATGTCGTCCAACATCCTAGCTATGTCCTTATCCATTATCATTACATTGTGTCTATCAAACACATGGCTTTTTCCGCAGCAAGGCAACATCCTTAGCTGTGTCGATCAGGAAGTCCATCAATTCAACGTATTGTGTTACATGTTTCTGCTGATTAGGGTTGTTGAACTCCAACGCAAGAAAATTCCTCATCATCACTTCTATGTAGGTATCTGAAATCACAATCATGGGAAGAAAAAGAGTGTTTGAATGCTTGTCAAATTTGATTTTATCTGACCCTGATTTAAAATTGATTCTGACCTTAACAAGCTCTTTTGCATTGTATTTGTCAAGGAAATCATCATGGCCTTATTTCGTTGGGTCGGGAAAGAAGATTGCAAAGATGGTTGCAACCATGTCTCCCATAGTTGTCATCAATCTCTCGCAGCATGTCAAATTTGTGCACTTGTCTTCATCTGGATTGTGACTCTGCAAGAATAGGGAAACTTATCTGTGCATGCAACCTAATAAATACTCTAGGAAAACTTCACCAGCCAACGGTCTCGCTTTTTCCATGGCACCCTTCGAGTTTAAACCGCCTTTAAATTCTCAAGACAATGCCTTTCCCAATCCTGTGAGATCGCCCGCTTGCTCCATAGTTTTTGTTAGGATAGATTTCTTCAAATTGAAAATATTTTGAAAGCAATGGCCATTGCCCAAATGGCATCCGGATGTCAAACCTAATTAAATTTTACTTTAGCTGAAACCCTCATTTTCAAAAAATGGGATTTAAAATGGAAATTAAAACGGGAATTCCAAATAACAAGTATTTTGAAGGAAATTGGAATTCTTGTTTTGGGGGTCAAATGGGGATAACTAATTCTACTTTTTCCCAATTCCAATTCCGATTGTGCGGACCCCAAAAATGGATTAGAAAAATTTTAGAATTCCAAATGCCAATTCCATTCTAATTCTAGCTACCAAACGGGCCCTTAAGGTTTCTGGCTCTCTTGCTTCTGTTTGGATCCCTAATGTGTCATGCACCAAGTTGGATGCCAAGAGTCAGAAACTCATGCTTGTTGGATATAGTGGTCTTCACAAAGCCTACAGCTTAATCGACACTAAGACATCTCGTCTCATGTACAGTCATGACGTAGTCTTTGATCAGCAGCAAGGACCATTCATGCCTATTTCTCCTGTTCCTAATCCAGCAAACCAACCTAAGAAAGCTCCTGATTTTAGAGTTAGGCTTCCATTAGGCCCACCTAATGGGAGGGCTTGAGTAGCTCCTGCAACTCCAGTTATACTAGTGATCCCTGTATAGACACCTCCAACTTCTCCTGCAAGATCACCCAAATTTGTAGATGCTTCACTTGAGTTTGATCTAGATTCTTCAGATGAGGAACTTGATCATAGAGCATCTCGTAATACTAATGTTGATCATTCTCCTCTTCGACCTAAGTGGTGGGCTAAGACACTTGTTGATCTTCGTGATGATGAGCTCATCGATGGGAAAATTGCTCAGAAAAAGAGCAAACCTATAGAGTTTGTTAACTTTTCTCTCATTGCAAACATTCACAGTGTGTTTGAAGTTGAACCTCAAACATATTTGAAGGCTAAAGGAATTCAAGAGTAGGAATAGGCCATGACATCTAAACACTAGAGCCTGCTGAAGAATAACACCTAGGTCCTTTCTGATCTTTCACTGGTAGTTTGGCTTGATTCAAGGAATCAAACAAAATTTATGTCAATCTTTTGATACGACTGACCTTGGAATCATGTATTATTGCCTAAGTATTGAAGTTTGGCAATAGTCTTCTAGTATATTCATCTCTCAGTCCAAATATGTCAAGACTTTGTTACACAAATTTTGTATGCAAGATTGCAAGCCTACATCTACACCCATGGAGAAAGGTCTCAAGTTATCAAACCAAGTTGATTCTCCTCCCATTAATGATACTACAAACAGGCAACTAGTAGGCCGCCTCATCTACCTCTCTGCTACTATGATTGATATTAGCTTCACAGTCAACTACATCTCACATTTTATGACAGCTCCTAAGGTTGATCATTGGATGACAGCAAAGCATGTGCTTTGTTATGTGAAGGGCACTTCAAATTATGGACTTCTTTACTCTCAGAGTTTTAATCCTACACTCAGTGGGTTCACAGATTCAAATTGGGCAAGCTCTGTTGACGATAAGAAGTCAACTTTTGGATGTGTTCAGTTTGGGATCTAGTGTCATCACATGGACCAATAAGAAGTAGCAGGCAGTTTCTCTCTCCTCTACAGAGGCTGAATACAGAGGGACAGTCAAGGCAAGTTGTGAAGTTGTTTGGCTTCGTCAGATGCTTGGGGATATGCAGATGTCACTAGCAGGACCGACCACTTTGTTTGTTGATAACAAAGGCATTATCAAGTTATCACGAAATCTAGTCTTCCATGAACGAATCAAGCATGTGGATGTTCACTGTAACTACATACAACAATTGGTTGAAGACGGGACAATAGACTTGCAGTATGTTCCTACCACGGATCAAGCTACAGACATTCTCACCAAGCCTCTTGGTCTTGATAAGTTTGTTAAATTCAAAAGGCAGCATGGTGTTGTGGATAGATTAACCATTAAGGGAGGCTATTACAATAATAGACAAGCTTCCATCATTAGTTAATGGTTATCTATTTGTAATCTATTGTAAATATTAGAATGTTTCTAATATTAGTTAGTCTGTAATTATATGTTAGCTTTCTTTAGCTTTCTTTTAGCTAGAATATAATGTTTCTATTCTTTACAATTCTTTTCCTAAGGAAATGTCATTTTATTCTTTTGTATATATTGACCTCTCGGTCTCTGTTAATATCAAGAAAATATTTTCCAATTACTTCATAATAAAATCATTGTTTTCCAAAGTTATGAAGATTTTGAAGCTCATCTGGGTGCCTTTGGATAAAGGTACGGATAGCTTTCTTACCCGACATCACATTTGAAGGATCACGATAAACTTGGTCACATCCAGAAATTTTGCAGCACCAAAGAGGGTCTCAAAAGTAGGCTCATGTTGCAGGGTATTATGATGAGAAAGAGGCAGCCTTCTAGGAGTTTGTGGCAAAATTACCTGCAAATTCTGTCTATTATAGGGTAGTTTGTTAATTAATTGATCATTGCGAGAGGGTATTAAATTAATATTGTATTATTTACCTCCTAATGATCATTTAAGTCACTTAATGTATCTTCAAATGTATCTGGTCACTTAATGTAAATTCAGACATATGGTCATTTAATGTACCTAGTCAGTTAGATATTTTAGTATATTTGTATTCCAGTTCTCAGTTAATGTTTGTTTATTTTAAAAACATCATCTTTGTATTTCCTTATTTGAGGATCCTTCATCTCCTATGTAATTACTCCATTGAATCAATTAATTATCATTCCAAATTGGGGAGTTACAAATGACAGGTTATGACAATTGTAAAATCATCTTCTAAAAATAGCTTGGAAGACCTGACAAACAAGGGTGTTGGAATTTGGTTCTTTAAATTTGTCCCATGTTTTGTAAACCCACTCATGGTTTGTGATTTAGGATTCAAGTATTTATTGATGCTGGGAGATGGGGTATGGCAATTGGTTGTTTGGCTGTTTGCAAGTATTGTCAGGTTGCCAGAATCGCCCTAAGTTGAATGTACAAAATACTCCTATAAGGGCACGTCTCTAACATTGTATTGTGAGTTTTGTTGTTGATAATACAGTTGGTTTATGTGTTGAGTGTGAGAATTCTCTCCTGGAGGGGTTTTGCCCATGTAAACATTCATGCTGTGGTATATTGTTTTACTTTTCATGTGTTTCCATTCTTGTAACTATAAAGATCATGAATTGTCCGAGTAAATTAGTTAAGTTTTACTTAGGCATTAATAATTAGGTGCATTTAGTTTTCTGGTAGTTGTATGGTTACATCTGCCTACCGGTTTATTCCTTTTGCTTTTACAAGCAAGGTTATGTACATTGTTCTGTATATCAATATAATAATTTATTTCTGGTGAAATATTTCTCTTTTGTGAAGGTTTTATGGCAGGTTGTAGATTCTGGGAGATTGATTTCTCCTACATGAATATTTACACATAACTACCCTCCTAGGCTAGTGTAGAAAGTGTTTCCAAATACCTTAATTTCATATTTGATGAGTTTATTACTACAACGCTGGAATGTGATAAGCAAACTCTGCTTGGAAATGCTCATAGTAACTATGCAAGCTTGTGCTTGAGAAATAATAAAAATTATGTAGAAAACACTCATTCAAACTGTTTTTATGTTGTAAAATTTGCCCAAATGACAACATAAATTGTTAAAAAATCACAGTGATTCCCAATTAGTCGGATTTCTGCTGATTGAACTGCATTTTTTTACATATTTTTTGAAAAAAAGTGTTCCAAAATCATTCCTGCCAATTTAATGATAGAAGAGGAATTTTTTAAGGGTAAAAATCATGTAAACAGACAATTTACAATTAATTGGATGTTTTTCACAATTTGGACTTCTATCAGCAGAGAATGGTCAGGTGACAAAAAAGTAGATTACCAATATAATAGCCAAAGTTCCAGCTACACTATGAATGCATATATGTTAAATCAAAATGTCACATATAGATGAGACAGAAAAAACATTATTCGAATTTAAGCGGGATACAAGTTTGTGTGGATAGTTGTATAAAATTTAAACTGTCCATCCAATCTGCTAGAAGAACATTAAAGGGTCTACTCCCTAATCCCAGTCTCCATATTTATGTAGCACTTAGTAGTAATCAGCTTTTGAGTGAGGTATGGTGTCTGTTGATGTTATTAGAATAACGTCTCTGAATATCTTCTTGATTATTCTTTCAACTCTCAATATTGTGTATTTTGTAAATATTAGAATGTTTCTAAATTATTTTGTTCTTTCAATATTAAAATGCTTCTAATAGAGTCATCTTTGTAAACTATATAATGAATATCTTGCTCATTCTTTGATCAATTGATTATTTTACCAAACTAACATGGTATCAGAACAGGATTTATTACAAAGATTGAAAAACAAATCTGTTTCTAAAATCTTTTCATCTGGAAAAAAAATTAGCATTTTTTTCAAACAGATTTGTTTGGAAATTCATGGGTCTGTTCAAGGGAAATACTTTTCCCAACCCACGTTCATTCTTCCTCTCTGCAACCCATGTAGGTTTCTGGTGACCCTTTCTGTGGTTTGTTTCTCATTAATTCACCCCTTTCCAGATCGATCTGCAACCCATGTGGCCTGTTTTTCATCAATTTTTGACACCATTATTGCTCACACCTGGAATTGGAGCATCATTTTTGCTTTTCATGCGATTATTTCTACAACTCGTGGGCCGTTTTTTCTCCACAATGTGTTTTCTTGGTCTTTTTTTCTGCAACATGCAACTATAGTTTGCATCATCTGGGTTTCAAAGCTTCATTCTAGGGCTTTTTTGTGCTAAACAACCATCCCTATGGTTGTAGTAAAACACACGCAGTCCCGTTTTTCTCCTGCATCTTTCACCATTTTTTTGCAGTTCATGGTCCGATCTTCTGGGTGCCATTTCATTAGCAGACCCGTCTCTGCTAACTCACGAGTATTCTGCAACTTTGACAGGCTTCATCTGCATTTTTTAACCACCATTTTTGTTGTTTGAGGATTTGGTTTCTGCCGCCTAGGGTTTGTACAAACCCTCTATATTTCCTTTGCGACCAGGCCTTCATTTTTCAGCATTTGGACAGCCCTCAGCTAGGCAACTAGGTGTTTTTTATAATCCTCAGATTTTTTAATCCGATTTTAAATCTTATTGCAGATTTTTGGTGGGTTATTCAAGAATATTTTGGACCTCTTTCCAAAAAAAAGGGTCTTCTGGAATCTGAACATTCTGCCTTAGGATCTGTGCCCAGAATTTTGCAACTCAGTCTCAAAATTTGTGCATGTTATTCTACATTAGCCTCATTCACAATGTGATTTGCATGTGTTGCACATAATTTGCCTCCATATTTGTGCCACCATTTTGGTTAACCACCTTTGACCTTAGCTTTCTACAAAGGCAACTCTGACAAATATTCTACTCAAGGGCAGTTAGAAATTCAACCGGCAAAACTACAATACTTGGAAACAGCATATGATGACGATTTTTTCATACAGCTGTCTTGACAACATTGTTTTGGACAAGATTAATCATCCTGGGAAGAAGGCAAAGAACAGGATAAATTTGATAAGCAAATCAAAGAGCTGTTATGCTCATCAAACTTTCAGTCCTTTATGATCAGCTCCCACAAGTTCCTTCTAGTAAAGAAACCTCGGATAAGAGCCGTGCATTCTTCCAGAAGAACATCCTCTTCTTGGTCATAATGAATGACCAGGTATCCCCACGCTGTTGTGCTCATCAAACTTTCAGTCCTTTATGATCAGCTCCCGCAAGTTCCTTCTAGTAAAGAAACCTCGGATAAGAGCCGTGCATTCTTCCAGAAGAACATCCTCTTCTTGGTCATAATGGATGACCAGGTATCCCTGCAGGATGGATGAACAGGTATCCCTGTAGGATCATCTCAATGAAATCAAGGATATTTGAAATCAGTTGGAAGTCATTGGTCCCAAAATGGAGGAAGACGTGATGGTGTGATCACCTTGAAGAGTATTTCATCTTCCTATGTGCACATTGTTGAAAGTCTCAAATTGCTTCCACTCATTTGATGTCTCATTTTCCGATCTCTGCATAATACCTCTACAGCAAGATCACTGGAAACAAAAATTTGGTAGTGATACCAGCTCGTCTTCAAACACCCAAGTTTTCTCAACTAACTATGTTCATAAGAACACAAGGAACTATCAGATCTCTCAATCTTCTTAGCAGAATCCATCTTCTTAGTCCTCAAAAGGCCCACTGAAGAAAAATATTCAATGCAACCATTGCCATAAGTTTGGTCATATGAAGTGTTGTAAACACTTAACTGCTCAAGCTAAGCAATCTAGTTCATAGCCTAAAGCACATGTTACGAAGCACTCTAGGAAGGGTGAGTCTGCCTTTTACGCCTTTACGGCTAAAAGACATGCAGAATGTATAATCCTTTGCCTAGTATATTGAATGAAGTGCCTCCTGCCACTTCTCATCGTTGGGATTGGTTCACAAACTTTCAGCCTTTCTCAAATTCAGTCATCAGGGGTAGAATTGCTTCGAAGAAGTCAAAACCTTCTGACTGTTCATTTTGCTCTCCTGGCCTGCATTCACAATGTGTATGAGCCTCAAACATATGCAAAGGCAAAAGGAATACTTGAGTAGGAAGAAGCTATGAAAACTAAGCATCATAGTCTTTTGAAAAATAACACTTAGGTTCTATCAGATCTTCCTTCAAGAAAGAAACCCATTGGATACAAATGGGTGAACAAAATCAAATACAAGCCTAATGGTACTTTAGATAAGTACAAGGTTCGTTTTGTTGTCAAAGGCTTCTCTCTGCATGAAGGAATTGTTTATGAGGAGACCTTTGCCTCGACAACAAAGATGAGCACCATCAGATCAGTCTTAGCCATGGCAGCGCAATGTGACAGGAAGGTCCATCAAATCGATAAATGCCTTCTTCCATGATGATTTACAGGAAGAGGCGTACATGACACAACCTTCTGGATTCAAGATTGCTAGTAAAAAATACCAAGTAATCAAATTGATGAAAGCACTCTATGGATCAAATAGGCTCCTTGGGCATGGTACATGAAAATTGATAAGTACCTCATAGATAAGAGTTTCTAGAGGAATCCTTCTAACTCAAATTTGTATGTCAAGACTACTGGTAGTAACATTATCCTTCTGGTTATTTATGTTGATGATATGATCATCACTAGCAATTCAACATCTTTGATTCAAAAGATCAAATATAATATATGTCAATCTTTTCACATCACAGACCTTGGGCTTCTACACTACTACCTAGGAGTTGAAGTTCGACAACAGTCACATTATATCTTTATCTCTTAGTCTAAATATACTTGGGCTCTGCTTAACAAATTCAGAATGCGAGACTGCAAATCTACATCTACGCCTATGGAGTTTGGTCTAAAGCTATCAACCCAATTTGGTCCTCTTATTGAGAATGAGTTTGTATTCAAGTTGTTAAAGATGTTGTAGCTATGAAGAGAGACCATATACTTGTGGTGATCTACTTTGGTTTCTCATAAAAAATATCCTTACAAAGACAGACTATGGTGATACCTGGTTCTTTGTTATAATTTGGAGTTGCAAATATTATACCTAGTTTTTTTTACGAAGATGGACTGTCATGATCACACTTTGCAACTTTTGTTTCCATCAACACAACCTTTGGACCTGTTCATCACCTCCTTCGCTCCTAGGTTTGTTGCCCAAGGGAAGAAGTGGTCGCCCAAGCATTCGTCTATTCACGCTGCATTTGTGAGACCTTGTGAAGGACATACTCAGCAATGTCGCCCTCTCCCTAATGGCTTCTTAAGACAATTTGGAGCATAGCTTTGCCCCAAATGGTATCCTTCGATGCTAGACTACTTCTTGCATGTGAGGAGTATTTAGTTTTAGCCTTCTCTGGTTTTATTCTTTACTTTCTTGTTGGTTCTTTCTACGCACACCGTTTGGTACTTTTGTTGTTGGTTATTGCCTTGTTGTACATTTCTAGGCTTGCCTTGTTGTATGTTTCCAGCCCCTTAGATCCTTAGTGGTCTCTCGTTGGACATTACTAAATTTATCTTATCTTTGACCTGTATTGAGAAAAGACTCATTGTTCTTATGTCTTGTTCCTACCGAACTATATACGACTCTCCTTTCATGTTCGTCTTGCGCCTTCAAGCATTAAGCATGTCGTGTTTACATTATGCTATTTTGCCTTTATCATGGGCTAGGCGTTCATCATTGTTCATTTACAAGAGTTGCTTCCTTCGTGTTTTATGTCTATGTTTATCATCACCAAGTAAGCATGACATACCTCAATTAATCAGATGACTAGGCATCGTCCGTGGACATCATGGGCCTCATCAATGGGTATTATGAGCTACCGCCAAGTTTATGAGGTTGTCATCGATAATATGTAACTATTGTTGTTTGGACTTCCAAAAAGCATCACATCAATTACTTTGTATTCAGCAATTGATTGTAGTAATGGTGATTCAAAGAAAACATTGTTCTAACATTTTTTAGGGGATGAATTTAATGATCAAGAGCTTCCTGAGCGTGTGTTTTTTCAAGTGCAGGGTTAGCAAAACTTTTTCGAATGATTAAGCTACAACAAAGTGGTTATTGAACAGGGATATATATGCATAAACTGTCAACTATTCATATTCATGCTGCTTGGAGTGCAAAAGGATGGGAGTTTTCGTTGTCTTTTGTTTATCATATAATTTGTGTGTATTACTTAGTGAAGTATGAGTTGTTTTGGTTTCTTTTTGGGAAACACCATTTTTGGTTATCGGTTATCATTCTTCTAATAAGATAGTATCACTGAAGTTGTTGGGAACATAGTGTGTGACTTTTGAAGTTTTACTGACAAGCTTTCTTTGTTGATATTACCTCAATGATTATATGTGTATTATTCTGTTGTGTATGATATATATAGTGTGTAAAGAAAGGATCTCTGTTTTTTCAATAATTTTGAGTAATTGTTAAGTGTTAACAATCTCAGTGAAGGATTCGTTCCAAATTAAAGCTTGTAAGCTTTCTATTGAGTTCCATTGATTATTCAATAAAGATCTTTTGGTGTGACTAGGTTTTTTCCCCTGGTGTACCGTGTTTTACGATTACCTATCCTTTCTTATTTGCTATTCTGGTTCAAAACTAAACACAAACAACTAATGGGCAATTTGATCTACCTCAACGTCACGAGGCCTAATCCCATCCCTGTCATGAGTTACAGATCTCGCTTCATGACAGCCCCTACTTCAGATCATTGGGTTACAACAAAGCACATACTATGCTACGTCAAGGGCACACTACACTTTGTTATCTACTATGGATGAACCAAAGATCCCCAACTCATCAATTACATAGACTCGAAATGGGGAGGCCCTGTTGATGACAAAAAGTCCACTTCCAGGTATGTCTTTAATTTAGATACAGACGATATCACTTGGTTCAAAAGGAAGCAGCAGTCAGTATCTCTTTCCTTGATGGAGATTGAATAATACTAGGGAACAACTAATGCAAGTTCTGAGGCAGTTTAGCTTTGTCAGATGCTTTCTAACATCCATATGTCACAGGAAGGCCCGTAACCCCTCTTTTGTGACAATCAAGGGATACTCAAACTTGCCAAATATCTAATCTTCCATGAGTGAACCAAGCATATTGACATTCATTGTCACTTCATCCAACAACTGGTTGAAGATAGATCTAAGGATTTGTAGTATGTTCCTGTAGTAGACCAGATTGTCAATATTCTCACCAAGTTACTCCCTCTAGATAAATTTGTTAAGTTCAGGGAGCTCCTTGATATCACTGACAAATTGACCATTAAGGAAGGATATAAGAATAATATCTCCAAATATCATATCTATTATTATTTTAATGGTCAATATTGTGTATCTTGTAAATATTAGAATGTTTCCAATATTCATTTATTCTTTCATTATTAAAATCTTTCTAATAACGTCATCTTTGTAAACTATATAATGAGTGTCTTTCTCATTCTTTAATCAATCAATTATTTTACCAAACTAATAGATGTTAAGTAGCATCTTGTACCAAAAGGAACTTATCTAACCCAAGTAGAAGGATCACAATCCATCCCATCAAAAACACTAGGAAACTAAATATTCTGCAATACTTAGCCGCAAATGCCAACACTAGCACTATTTCCCTTTTTTAAGTTCATCGCTCCACATTTCAGATTTCACCCTCTATTTTGGCAATGCCCTGCAGATGTGACTTCTAGCCAAAAGATCCTCTAAACTGAACGGTAAATTTAGGTATCAATTTGACAATGATATGAGCATTACAATTCACCCATAAAATAAGCACTTCAACCCTGTTTCTCAAACAAATTGAACACAAAAAGCCAATTCATTCCTATCAGACCCAACATTAAATCCAGTCCACCATGACGCCTGTGAGAAAAATCCAAAGGCAACCACTGATTTCTTCTGCACACAGATCACCATTCTACACCCAAATTCAGTAATACAATAGAGTTCCAGTCAGACACTAAACCTTCTAATCAGCTGCCAAGAAGAGTGAAATATCGACACGGTATAGGTTTTCTACACAGATTATTATTCAAGCTCTCTTTCAACTATTATGGACTGTGGGAGTTTTAGCTCTTTAAGAAAATCTAGTTGAAGATAACACACTTGAACAATCCAAACGTTGGTTTTATATACAGTTTCTTTGTGGATATTTCTTTGACTTACTAAGAATTGTGTGGGCGTTAACTCAAAAATTGATATAAGAGGCAACAAGCTTCCATGATCTTGACATGATTTTCTACAGAATTTCTTTTTAAACTCTCTTTGAATCTTTCACTGACTAGGGGGTGCCTGAGCTTGAACTCTAACAAAACTCCAATTGAATTCAAGCTCTCTTAAGAAAATTGATTTTCGACACAGTTTCTTAGAACGTTAAGAAAGTCCAATCAATAGTTTTCTACGTAGTTTCTTCCTCAGGCTTTATTTCGATTGTTATAGATTGAAGAAGCTCTAACTCTCCAGCAAAAAACCAGTTAGCGACTTGAAGTTTTCGAAGAATTTCTCTGTGAAGCTCTCTTTCAACTAACGTGAATTGCGGTAGCTAGATCTCTCTTAATAAGAATTCAGTTAAAGCATCAAGCTACCACTCCACAATCCATAGCAGTTGAGAAACACAACGCGTCCACGTGAAATATGCTTACAAAATTTTTACTCGACATTGCGGACAGCGTATGAGAAAGGCACGCCTTAATGATGAGCCACAAGTCGCGGTCGATATTGTCGATTTAACAAAAGGTTCTTCACAACTTTATCGTACCAAAGCTGACTTCATTATAAATTTAGTTTAAACACACAGCTACCCTTAGTTCAAACATCAAATCCAACCCTAAATACTCATCCCGAGACCGAAACTTTACAATAATATAAAGCGAGGCAAAATCTTGAACAAAAATAAGGAAAGAGCCTAATAAAAAATACCTTTGCTTCATTGACCTTGGCGATTGCCCTCATCGTAGTAGAACCCCTCTCCTCGTCGCGTTCAGGGTACTCTAAACATATCAGTGCAGAGGGAGACTCACAGCAGCCCTCAATTCTTACAGGGCGCCCTACAAATAAAGGGACACAGTGTTTGAGAAAGATCCACTTCTTCCTCCTACCTGAAATCTGTAGGACAAGCACACCGTGTTGATCTGTATAGAAAATGAGAATGGAAATGCATATCCAGGTTGTAGGTGTCATCGGAGCAATGGCTCTACAAACCCGCACGATTCTGACATGGTACGAATTTCCTCATGTTTCCCTCCTCATCCACATCCACTTCCTCCAACTCCTTCATCCGAATTAACACTAGATACTTGTCAGTCCTTCACATGTATTTGAGATTGTTCAAAGATGAGGGCAACTTTACTCTTTGGTCCATTTGGGTGCAAGAATTGTTCAATGGGACATTCATCTATGTTCCAATAAGCTCTTTTCTTGGTATACGTACATTCACATTTTTATTGGTTGATCATAAAGAAGAATTGAAAATGTGAATTCTTTTTTTGTTTGCAACAATTGAAATAAAAATTAGAATGAGTTTTTTTCCTTTTTTTAATTTTAATAATAAAATAATTTAGTTTGGTAAAAATTTAAATAAATAAGATTTTTAATTTATAATATTTGGCTTTTTATTAATTTCTTAAAAGCCAAATTATTTTAAGACAGCCTATATTTTATATTTTAAATTGATTTTATGAATGAAAATTATACTACAACCTTAGAAATTCAAAAGATATATTATATTGTAAATTATAATTTTAATTCTTTCAATTTATAATTATATTCAATATTGTTTATAGCTACTTAAATTCTAAGTGAGATTTTTAAATATTTATGTTTATCATTTAAAAAATCAAAATTAATATTTCTAATTATAAATATTTGATAACATTTTCTAAAAATTTAAACGTTAAATATAAGAAGTATAAATTTGACTATAAGATCAAAACTTAAATCATTTTATTTTTAATATTTTTAATAAAATTAAAAATACAAATAAGTCAAGGTCATTAATATGGTCAATGGGCCCTTGATCTACTAGTGAAGTTGAATGGCTCACAAACAACCCACCAGGGATCAAGTCTTGTTGGGTGCAAGGCTTCAACATCATAAGGGATGAGGTCAGGATCATGCCATGGGTGATTTTGATAGCATGGATGCCCCTCAGTCCTCGGCTCTAAGCCGAAGAGGTTTCGGGCATGAGTGGGCTCGTATCGTGTCCCTAAAAAGTCTATGTGGCGGCCTTCATTGGTTGGTAGCTTGTAGGCTTTGTGTCTCATTGGGTTGTCTCGCAGGTCTCAACCCTCCATCAAAAAAAAAGGTCAACAATATGATATTTAAATGATCTTTCAACATAGTTTTAATTATAAGATTAAACACAAGATTTATTTGTAACGATACTTTTATTAAAGTTTATAAATATATCAAATCTGATATTAGTTTTTTTTGTCATTTAAAAAAAAACACATGTTAAGCTTTAAATAATGTTGACTTAATTTATATCTTATGAAATGGAGGAAATAGCTGATGAACGGAGGAAATTGTCCAAAAATGCAATCGAGTGGCAAAGTCACAGACCTAAGAACCCATCAAATTGGGTTTATTAAAAAGTGGAATAAGAATAAGCTATTTGTATTGCACCTTTTTTTAGGAACACCCCTATGCTCATTTTGGGGTCAAATTAGGATACATGAATGCTAATTCTAATTATGTATTTTTGCAAACAAACCTCAAATTGGTAAATGTTGGTATTTAAATTTTCCTCTTCCCACCCAATTCCTACAACCAAACAAGGCCTTAGTTATATATATGAGCTTACAAAATTTTAGTTGGCTAGAAGGTGAATATTTTAAAATGGGCATGGATATTCTTGCCTCTCATATCAATTGTATTTTTAAAAAGTTTTTGTGTGGTGATTCTTTTTTAGAAGAGTGATGACATAAATAATCCATCAAATTATTGAACTATTGTGGTTAGTCTTGTATTTGGTAAGCTATTTGGTAGCATGGTAGAGCAAAAATCAGCAAATGGGTGGAGTAGAGGGCAAAAGAGATAAGGGACTCACTAGTCCTAGACCAAAATATTCCATGATGGATCATGGTGTCACTCTTAGATTCCTAGTTTTAAAAAAAAGGAACACCCAAGGTGTTGAGGCTTTTTGGTGTTTTGTGGACTTTAAAAAGATTGTTGGTGGAGTATCACACTACAAACTTTGCGATAAAATGGAAGAATTGAAAATTCCTAAGCTTACGGTTACAATACATAGACTTTATGAATAAGTAAAGGCTAAAATCGGAACTGCAAATAAGATGTCAGAATGATTTGGCAATGGCATTGGGGTCAAACAAGGGTGTCCACTCTCCTCAACTTTATTAAGGCTTTATATGGATAAGCTAGAAGATTGACTAAACAAGATAGATGGAGATAGAGTCAAATTAGCTAGCTATGCAATAAAATTGCTTATGTGTGTTGATGACCTCATTTTGATAGCCAAAATAGTCAATGGGTTGAGAGAACATGTAACAACATTGGAAAAAAAATTTATCATGAAGAGGGAATGCAAGTGAACACCAGTAAAATCAAAGTGATGATATTCTCTTTATAAAAAAAAAAGAATTGGAAGATGTCAAATGTGTACCTTTTCAAAGGAAATCCTTTAGAGGTTGTGAATGAGTATAAATATATGGGGATCAATTTTCAAAACAAACTCAGTTGGGGAATGTGCAAAGAAAAAAGAATTCAAGGAGGTTGAAAAGCCTTGTACTCTTTACAAAATAAATATACAAATGTGGAGTCACTGGATTGTAAGACCAGGAATTGTTGTTTGGTTTTTCAAATACGTTGGTTATCCCCTATGGGTGTAAAATTTGGGGCAACAACATGTTGGATTAAAAAAGGATACAACTAGATAGAGTCATAAGCCTCATATCATCAATAACCTTGAAATTTAAACTGAAGTACCTTATGAGATCTTATTGGAAGAAATAGGCACCTTCTCGTTAGAAGCTTTGACACTACTGACTATTAAGTTACCTAATGAAAACTCAACATATGGAAAATAATTGTTGGCCTTGGTTAGTTGTGGAGGAAAGACTAGATAGGAGAAAAAGCATCTTGATGAAGCAAAACAATGAGTGGATTAAAAAATAAGATGGTAACATTCAAGAGTGTCTAGTTAGCAATGAATAAATAAAGAAATTTGTCCAGGAAAATTTCAAGAGTATCATATGGTCAAAGCAAAATGAACAAAAAAAAAAACTATCTCAAAAAAGCTAACCTTGCAAGTAAGCACCACACACACACACACACACATGAGCAAATGGTAATGGAGAGAAAAAATGCTTATAGGCCAACATAAAATTAGCTTTCACCAGTTGAGGTGTGAAAACTAGTAGATGATTGATACCAAAACAAGAGAGGGAAAATAGGACATCCCTTTGTTGCATTATGGAGACAATTAAAATAGATCATCATTTTATCATGAAATTATCAGCTAACAATGACATCAAATTCGATTATGCAGATGTTTTAGGGGTAGGCAGCCTAACCTATTTATTTGAAGAAAATCAATTACGCAGAATTGCAAACCTATTGATCCAAATCCACCATCAAAAATCATATTTAAATAAGAGGTTACAATTAGTTTAATTTTCTTGATATCTTGTCTAGGGGTGTGTGGGTCCCATATGCTATGTTGGTCTCATGGGTGTTGTTAAAATCTTTCATTTAATTTCATATATTTGTATCAAAGGGGATTGCATGAGTGAAGGAAAGATTTTAATAGTTAGGCCATTTGACCCTTTAAAATAGTGTGCACCTTATAATCAGGTGTCAAAGTTTTAAACAATTTGAACTTCTTCTTTAAATATTCTCTTTGACATAAATGTTGATCATGAGGTTTGTTGGCATGACTAGTTGTGTTTCTTCAAACAAGGTAACTAAATTGTCCTCTTCTAAAATATCCTCATAGATAGAGATGATGTCATCAAATGTTGGGATCTTTGTGATAAAGTGTCTCTTTATCTATACCACAACCATGTTGTGAAATAAACATAATATATCTTCATGTAATTCCTTAGGTATCATCCATACCACCTCAAATGGGAAGAGCTAGTCCTAAGTTGAATTATAGGCATTTTTTTCTCTCCATTTAATACTTGTTAATATATATGCTATCTCTCCATGATCTCTCTAGAGTTCATTTCATTGATGTAGTTGATTTTTCTGCACCCACTTTGTTTTGACCATATGATACTCTTGAGCTCATTCGTCGCACACTTTTTTATTTCTTCACTGTTAGCTAGACCTTTGATGAAGATATATTGGTGTTCCATTTTTTTTATCCATTTGATATTTTGTTTTATCCATGTGGTCTTTCTTCTATCTAGTGTTTCTTCTATTATCAAGTTAGGCTTACAATTATTTTCCATACTTTGAGTTTTCTTTAGATAGATTCATAACCAAACCATTTACAAAGCCTCTAAAGCAAAGATGCTCATTTCCACTAATAAGATCTCACGTGAATTATGATCAAACATTTAAATTAGATTCTCTCTACTTGCATCCATTTCTAATCTAACATGTGTTTTCCATGTATATCACACTCATAAAGGATTATTGTGGTAACCAATAAACCGAAAAAACTTCTTGGATTTTCAATCCATAACTTTGCATTGCCACATTTATTTTATAAGGAATATAACGTTTTCTAGCCCCCCTAAAAAAAATTTCTCTACATGCTTCCCAACTAAGTTTTTTGCAGAAATTAATCCCAAGATGCTTGTGCTCATTTACTATATCTAGAGTATTTGCATTTGAATTTTTTTTATTTTGCATCTTTCTATTTCTTTTCAAAGAGAAGATCATCACTTTTGTTTTGCTAGTGTTTATTTGCATTCCAACCTCATGATAAAAGGTGTCAAGCACCTTCAAGTGTTCCCTTGAACTTGACATCAAAAGAATTACATATATTTTTTGTATATGGTTTTTGAAAGAATTTTCCTTAGGGAAAAATAACACCAAGATCAAGAAGCTCAAGCACTAGCACAATATGGACCAATAATGGATGATCATAATAACAATAATGAGAATGAATATCATATGTATACACACTAGAAGGACCTATATATAAAGGCATCTAGAATGACTAGGAGTCAACAAAGTGATAAGCCTCACAACTAAGCACATGTCCACCAAGAGTGGATTATCCTCCATTGAGCACAAGAGTTTGTGCAATGATGAGAGGATAAGCTTACATAGGTGTCTCTCGTAAAGAGATGTTGTAGACACCATGTGCTCAATTGGAGTGCAAGCAACTATGTTGTCTACATGACAACTCAAATGAATATGCAAACTCATGTGTTGTCAACAAGACAACTCATATGACTACGCATACTCCTAGGTGTCTATATGATAATGCATTTAACCCGAGTAAACTTAAGTAAAGAGTAATAATAATTAATTATGTGCACTAACAATTTTTAATAATACAAATAATGAGTATAAGGGTTTTGTCTCATTAATACAAGTATCCAAACTGCATTTAGTCAAAAGAAGGCATATTCTGTATATTTTTGTAAAGGAATGCAAGATATATTTACAATGAGTTGCCTATAGATTTTATATTATTGATCTTGGTGAGGAAACTTGTCATTGACAAGTCCCCTTTGATAAATAATTATTTTAATTATTGAATTGTTTTTGATAAGTCTCATTTTGCAAACAAGGTGGCTATTTATACTT